>CAJUYG010000006.1:789069-811559 GCA_910591675.1 Galerucella calmariensis | reverse complement strand
CGTTTTTAAAGACACAACAGGACGTATTGAAAATAAAGCAAGATGCTAAAACTTGTCTTTCTGGAAATTGGATTGTCTGCCTTTCCAGATCCAATGAACAATTTACAAGATCTTTCTACTTGATGCTTCATAGAAAAACTAGACAAGCGTTTTTAAAGACACAGCAGGACGTATTGAAAATAGAAACTTGTCTTCCTAGAAATTAGATTGTCTTCCTTCCCAGATGCAATGTACACTTTACAAGATCTTTTCACTTGGTGCTTCCTAGAGAAACTGGACAAGCGTTTTTAAAGTATTAAAATAATTATATATTATTGAAATTATATAATAATTGAAAATAAGGCAAGACACAGATTTCTGGAAATAAAAATGTCTTCTCTCCCAGATGCAATGAACACCTTACTAGATCTTTTTACTTGGTGCTTCTTCCTTACTAGATCTTTTCACTGAGTACTGGACAAGTGTTTTTGAATTTAAGAAGTATGTTGAGCAACGTAAACGTAGGGACAAGGCATACACGACTGTATAGTTTGGCAAACCTATCTGAAGCTACTAGGCATCGGTAAGAGGCTGATATCTGTCATAAATGGACCAGTGGCGTACCTATTTCATAAAAGTATTAAAAACATTTTATAATTATATATAAATTGATTTATGCTTTGCTTTAACGATAAGGTATTTTTCAAAACACGGTGGTTGTTGAAAACAAATGAAGTAAAAAATCCTACTTGAATTTTTTCAACAAACACCAAGCGTTTCCCTAGAGAAGGGGAAATTTGAATTTTCCTGCAACTTTTGCAGTAGCATCCTAGTAGTCGGAACCACATTAAATTCTATGTAAAATCATGTGCCGTTTTAACTGATAATTGTAATTCTCTTCTTTCTCGTTAAGGAAGAGATGCTCCCCTTTTTCTGGTGCTACAGAGCCTTTGATTAGGGTTATTCTTCAGCCTTTCTTGATCTTCCTTATGAATTTTTTCACTGCCGAAATACTAGCCGCTGTGCTAACCGATCGAAATTACGATTAAGCAGTAAATTGAAATTGCGAGAAAACGAGACCAAGACCAATAATTCTGCTCATTACTAATTGAGATACGAGGTTTAGGACTAGGACTTTGGACTTGGGGATCAGGTCTGCAACTGGAATACTCACTAGCCACTGCAGGTGAAACTATCATCTGGTCCTAATAGGGCTGGCTGGTGGTGGTGGGATATATATCATCTGTCATCTCTGCCTAGAAGAAGATATATCGGCGGACCACATTCTGTGCTACTGTTTGGATGCTGGACGAGTTAAACTACATACTCTAGTAGCTTTTGTTTTGTCAAGGAGGTGAAGACGGTCCTTATATATTTCATTCCAAACCTTTAATAGTGTCTGTATTGAGGGTTGAAAAAATAATGAGTCTAGGAGTTTGTCTAAGCTCTTGATGGTACTAGCATTATTTTGTTTCCATTTATATAGCTCTGCAAAAGCTCTACGACAAAGGCAATAGTCAATTAACAATGTTGATTTGGGGTCCTAGCTTTTTTTGAAAGCTGACTCAGGGGTCTTGTTCGAGCTAGTTTGCCCTAAGATGTATGTTTCGGCACATTTTTCACTTTTTTGCCTATATCTCAGCCACAAATCGATATTTTTTTACGTAATTTTTTTAGTTTTACTTATGAGGAGATTCCCTAATAAATAAGTATGTTTCTTGTATTTTTTGGAACTCTACATCTCACTGGAACGCCTTTTTTATAAAAAATATTTTTAGGAGCTGAAAATTTAGGAGAAGACGTTTCAAACTAGCCTCAGAATCAATCTTCAAAAATATCTAGGGGTTCAAATTAATATTGTTAATCGGCTAATTCCTTTGATGGAATTTATGAAGTTTTAATTAACCCTCCTTTCGTTTACTTGTTGTTCCTGTCTGTATTAATTTCGAAATACCTCTTCAACGAAAATATTATTCAAATTTCCATTTGATACGCTCTCTGCGTTTCAACACTTGAAGGTTATTTCATTACGTTGATGACCATCATGTGGCTTTGTCGGTTGTACGTTTAGTCTAATTATGAAATTATAGTAGAGTTTAGAGAGCTGCTTCAGCATTAAACACGACGATGTCTGTACTCCCATATGTTTCGTAATACAAACTGGATGCAACTGCATCGGTATCGACTTGATGCAGTAGTTGCCGTTTTATCGATATAAAACACGTACATTTCACTCTTGCAATAAGGGAAAATTGAAATTTAATTAAGAACAATAAATCAGTTTCAGATCATTATTTTCGTCATATTTTTTTTCATATCTGCTGAAACAATGCGATTAGGCCAGTGAATATGGAATTTAATCTCGCAGTTAAATTCCGATGCAATTTTTTTTCTTAAAAAGACATAGGAACACTTACTGAGTGTAAAATCACAAAATGCTGACAGATTCCGGTAGAGCTTCAGGCGCCATCTTGAAATAACAATTTTGGCCGATATTTCGGAAACTTGGCACTTAAGGGTGAAAGTCATTCAGACAATTATTGTCTAACATGTTTATTTATTTATTTATTTAACGGTCATACCATTTTAATACAAAATTAGATTAAAAGTGGGCGAATACAAAATGCAATAATAAAAATACAATACTAAAAAATGCACAAAATATAACAAGAAATCAATAAAATACAATTTAAAATATGAAACAAAATATTACAATTTAAATTACCCATGATGAAAATTAAAATTGGAAGTTGAAAATTTAAGATTTTTTTCTGTTTTTTAAAAGTAGGAATTGAGGTACCTATTAAAAAGTTCTATACTAAAATTAATGTCATTGGCAATTCTGAGAACTCTCGTGATGGATTCATTTTGTCCATAGTCCGTAGGATGAAATGGAATATTAAATATTTCACTATTTTTAGTTTTTCTACCATTAACATTGAAGTTGATGAGTGCTAATAAATCAGGACAATTAATTGCACTATTAATTAATGCATGTAAAAAAGTTAAAGAACTAACAGATCTACGATGTGATAGCGTGTTTAAATATAATACTGTTAATAAAGCATTACTTTGATATGCGCCATTACTAAACCCCATCTTCAAAGCTGCATAACGCAAAAATTTTATTTGAACATTTTCGATCAAATTAACGTCATTCATTCCGGAACGGATTCCACACAACACAATTATACTCCACATTTGAACTTACCAAGGAACAGTATAGAATCTTGATTGAATGCAGTGACAAATCTCTTGATGATCTCATTATAAAACCCAGCATTTTATTCGCTTTTGCGACTATCTTAAAAATATGCGATTGAAATAATAACTTATGATCTAAAACGACACCTAAGTCTTTAACGCTTCTCACTTGATCAAGTGGAGCATTGTTCAGCATGTAAGATGTTGAAATAGGGTTGTTGTTCCTGAAAAATGAAATTTGTTGACACTTATAGTTTGGCAAGTTTATCTGTAGCTACGGGGCGTCGGTAAGAGGCGAGGAAAAACATGGCGTATATCTGTCAAACGTACAAATGGCGTACGGTACCTATTTTATCAAGTAAAACTGAAATTACAAAGGTAACTGACAATACGAACACCACTGGATAAATCAATATCAGTCAATTGACGAAGTGAGAGGGAAGAACATACGCACGCGCTTTCCAATAAGAAGTAACCTGGTCGATAAAAATCACCAATTATGTAATCGAAGGGTGTGGTCATTATGGTTTTCGTACAACGTTTCCAGAGCTTTAAGAATCCCATAACAAATTTGGAAAAGTGTTCTCTTTTAATATTCATAAATTGGAAAATAATGTTAATAGAATAAATCCAAGGAAACAAGTACATTATAAAATTAACGTTTAATCATATTTTTAATATTGTTAATAATAAAAAGACCCATTTATAATTATTATCACTACATAATCAGTTCTTCTATTTTTTTATAGTTAAACGTGGCAATGTCGAACGTTTTCGACTGCATTCCTTTCACGGTTTCAGATAAACTTGCCAAAGTATAGTAGGATTGAGCCTCAACAGGTTTACATTGCGCCAATTTGAAAGATTGTCCAAATCACCCTGTAACAAGATAGTGTCATTAGCATTGACTATACACTTGAACAATTTTAGATCATCTGCGAACATCAAAATTTCTGAGTTGCATATAACATCACTGACATAGAGATTGAACAGCACTGGACCTAGGTGAGCACCTTGTGGAACTCCCGATGTAACGGAGATAGAGCCAGCACAACGTACAGATTGCGTACGGTTTTCCAAAAAGCTACCTAACCACCTTAAAATACAACCGTCAAATCCTATGGGATTCAATTTTGTTAATAAAAGTAAATGTTTATCACTATCGAATGCTTTGGTAAAATCGGTATACATTGCATCAACCTGCCCTCTTTTCTCTAATGTATTTAGGATAAAATGTTTATACAGTACTAAATTAGTGGTAGTTGATTTACCTTTCACAAATCCGTGTTGTTCCTTATTAATTAGATGACAAGTATCCCAACTCATCTTCCTAGATATAAGGCAGTCAAGTAGGTAATTTAGGTAACTCAGATTGAATGCAGACGGATCTATAATTCCTTACATCATCTTTAGGTCTCGATTTATGGATTGGAGTAATGAAACTCTGTTTCCAAAAATCAGGGAAAATACCAGAGTCTAAAGAAAGTTCAAAGAGGAATTGTATTGGTCTGGCCAAAGTGAAAACACAGTTCCTTATAAGAAACAATGGAATACCATCAGGACCGGATGAAAGTTTATTAAAACCTGACCTGACCTTAACATGTACAGTCATGTTGAGGACATGTTAGGTTTTTAGCCCTGCAAAAAGAAAATAAATCGCCCAAAAAAAATATTTTCAATAAAAAAATGTACCTACTGCTTTATTTCGGCCCACGTAGACCAATTACAAGTTTCAATTCTTCTGGCCTTCATTTGATAAAAAGTTTTAACTATATCATTTATATTAAGTTCTCTAGATTTATTAATGTATGCCAAAGCTAGCCCATTGAGTCTCTCCTGTCCCATCGTTGATCTCAAATAGGCTTTTAGTAGTTTTAGCGATGAAAAACCTCTCGCCCGTAGCACTTGTTACAGGGATTGTGGCAAAAATTTTTAGTAGTATCTCTATATGTATTTGCCTGGTCGTATTCTTCCAGTGTTTATTGTTGTTCTTTCAACCACCCTTTTAACCATGACCTCGTTAAGCATCTGGGGATGCCCACAGCAGGTTCGGGTCCGTTCATCAGAGTTGACGATTCTACTCTTGTTGATATATTAAAATTTAGTGTGATGTTTGTCCAGTGACAAAAATTCGTCACAATGACGTACTTGGAAAAGGTTGGAAAGATTCTTAAATTTAAGGTTATTCGATCCTATATTTTCTTTAAACGAAAATAAAATAGTACAAATCTATCTATCTACCTTACGTTTCGTTTTTTGTAAAACACGTTCAAATAAACTTGGTGTTATATAATATACATAGTTGATCTTGTACGCGTATGAACGTTTCCTGTCTATTTTAAGTTAATATATCATCTCTTGGTACCTGCCCTGCGCATACAATCTTAAACCCTATGGCTGTATTGACAAATTAATAATAAACTTGATAGAAAATTTCACCTTATAACGTGTTGTGTGAAGAATATGAAGCATAAAAGACACCGAGAATTTGAGCTGTGTGTGTACAGACCAAGGAAAATGAGAGTTTTAGTATACAGGACGCGTTTTCTATATGTAGTCTGCAATAAATTCAAATATGAACGCAAAATGATTATTTTAGACCAGGCAAGCTAGGTCAAAATACATCAAACAACGGAATTATTCCTAACAGGGCGAACAGAGGTAGTAGTTAAAGACATAACTAATGCTGAGAACCATCCGTACACCAAATAAAACCTGGTATGTTTCTTGACATAGAAGGATCTTTCGTTGTTGGAGATACTATGGAGATATTGATAATAAAGCAATGTCGATAGAGAGGAGAATTATCTCCACTGGGGTAGGTTAGGTTGTCATACATAAACTCCTAAAACATTGAGTGTGGAGTCACCCAGCGGTATGCAGAAGATCTGATAATACTTGTATACGGAAACACTCCATTGTTATATCGGACATCATGTAACAAGCTCTGAAAAAGTGAATCCTGCACAAACTGCGATCATTCCCTTTATAAGGAAAATGAAGCTTAGGATAATGAAACTACCAGGCCCTTTCAATGTGCAGCTGACTCTATAAGCCAACAGGGCAAGTATCTGGGAACTATTCTGGATGCAAAACTCTTGGGTTCTGGATTCTATAGAAAAATCAGCTTTAGTCTGCAAATGAACAATGAAAAGGGTATCGTACCAGATGATCCTGATACTCTCTGGCATCAGCACGCTTCCAGATAAGATCCAGTCTGGTGCTGCCTACAAAAACTCTTAGTTCTGACCAAACACAATAAAGTAACGCTTAAGTGGGTTCCGGGGCACAAGCATAATAAACCCAACTAGCAAAATGGAATTCTAAGAGAACTGAATTGTTGTATAACAGTCGAATAGCGTTGCTTTGAGGAATGTTTGCTTTTATTAGGCCTTTTGTTGCGATAATTTTGTTTTTTAAAGGAAGTTGTTGTATTAAATGATTCTATAGTGACTTTTACATTATATGCTATAACGCATTATACGATCATTTCTTTTAAAATGATATAATACCTTATAAGCAAGTTTATACAATATCAAAATATCATATTATAAGACTTTTATACCTATTGTATAAGAGTTCTATAATATACTATATAACTTACAGCTACAACATTATAGAATAGTTACTTAAGCTTGTCTTATTGAAGCTGTATAATGTTGTATAATGAATATTTTATAGCATTCAATTGCGTTGCATTATAAAACACTTTTATACGTGAACTGAATACTATATAAGCCTATCTCCTTTATATTTATAAGATAAAACTGTGTATGACAGAATAAATTTGTTCCAAAATCTGCGTTTTACAACTGAAGTGACTTTTGCATTGAAATATCTTATTTTGTTGGGTGACACATACAGTTAAAGTATAGTCTCGACTATTTTAAACATTATTTTCACAAATTGATATGACCGACAAGACAATAACAATATTAAAATACACCACTTTGAGGTTAGGAAGCAAATGATTCTATAAAGGTTGTCTATAGTGCCGCTAGTCGCACACAACCACGTTGAACAACCGAATCATAACCGAATGTTACCATGATGCAGATATCTGTTCAGCCTTCTTAAACACTCTGAAGCATGGTTGTTGTTGTTTACCTAAAAGTTTTATAGGTGAAAAATAATTTCAACCTATTTATTTTATGTGAACCGCCATTCTAGCCATAGCTATAATAGTCAGTTTCACTCTTAAGTTAAGCTCGCTTTAAAAGCAAACAATTTCGTATTGTTAAGCGAGCTTAAGTTTCAAGCTCAGCTTAAAAATATACGGCGAATACGAATACGAATACGAATCGCGGCATTTTCACAAATAAGATACTTTTCTGACAACGCAAGTTTGAGAAAAATTGAAATACTGTCATCAAAAATTTGTTTACAGTGCTGGTTGTAATGCTTTCAAAAGTCAGGTTCCGTTTTGTCTCTAGAAAATTTAGAGCAAACTATTTTCGCTGTCATAATGACAAAACACCGCGACATATGGCATTTTTAGTGCATGAAATAAATTTTTCTACAAATAACAATGCCATGGTGATATGAGCTACTTTCCAAATTGAAAACCGTGCTTTTTAACGTCTCCATGAGTGGTCGCAGGAAAAATTGTTATCACCATATTAGGAGATTTGGCAACCTCTACTTTTCGCGAATCTCAATATGATTATTACTTGTCAGGTTAGTTGTATAGTGCCTAAATAATCGTCGTTATAAAACAGTTATACGTATACCGTTCCATTTTACAATGAAATATTGTTTAAGGCATTTCTTTGGGATAAAATTGTTGTTTTATAAATCGCCATGTTTAAATAAGCAATTCTTGTACCGCTATCGCCGCCATTATAATCAATTGAGTTGGAAACATGAAACTATATTGAAAAATGTGACTTTATCATTATTTAGAGAATTATATTGTGAAAGAATATCCACATGAAGTGATAAACTATTGAAATCATAAAATAAAAAGGATTTTATGATTTTCTATTTTATAATTTTTTTTAAGTATCTACTTGAACTTAACCAGAATTGAAGCGCTTCATTTTCTTGCCAAATATAGGTATGCCTATAATTTATCAGTAAAATTTGCGGCGCATTAAAATTTGTGCTATTGAACCATCCAAATGAAATTATTATTTTACTATCGATGTCCGCCCAAGCGGACCAAGTCGTTTTGATAAGTTTCCATTTCTACAAATGAAATGTAGGATGCACGTTCAAATTGAAATATAATTTGGTTCTGATATTCTTCACTAAAAATGAAATGCTTTTGTAAACTACTAGATGACAAAATGTTTGCATTGTGCTCGAAATAACAGCATTATAAAAAAATATATTACTTTATACAACCATTTTGTAAGACCTTTATAGTGCCGCTTCAAACCTATTTTATAGATGTGACTACATGAAACACTATTAGATCATTTTATAGTAGCTGTATAAATGATTATAAAACAGTCGATTAAGAGTTGTATAAATGTATATTAAACAGTCATTTAAGAGTTGTATAAACTTTTAATAAGAACTGTTGTACGGCCAAACAGTTGTATAAAAATGGGCCCTTTTTAGTTGTATAAAGATCATTTAATGGTTTTGTAGATCGTTATAAGAATTTCAGTATCCTATGAGATATATCTTGTAGCTGTTTATACAACCCTTCTTGGGAAGGCAATGAAATGATAAGAAAACGGTCACTAGTCCTATAATACGAGAGTACATATAACGAATGAGTAAAGCAAAACATCAGATGTACTGGAGCCACTTGTCTAAGAAGAAATACAGCAAACTCTTGGTAAAAAAACCCTCAGAAATCGTTAACCAATGAAAACCTAAATCTAAAAGAAAGTGACAGAATTACTCACCAATCAATGTATCCTAAGAAAGCACAGGCATATATAAAGATGAACCGATCTGCCAAAAAATAGTTGAAAATGTGTGGCGGAATCGTTCAAGAAAAGACCCACGCGTTTTTGATCAGTCCTCCAGCTAAGATAATGGATTGTTGTTCATTGTATTTACATTTCCACTGAAATCAATACAATCGCGTATGAAATATAAAAATAATTCATTTCCTCAGAATCTCGGTATAAATTATTTCAAATCATTATCCCAGTCTCTCATCGTGCCTATTATGTGGATCTGAAAATCTGATTTATTGGTGTAGGCAGAGTTCATACAATAACCATTTAGTGTGCGTCATCGATTGTTTATGTCATTATTTACGATGGAAGAAATGGAAAAAGGCAGATCTGTGATTAATTCTAATCAAAATATCACAATAATGAACCGCTTAAATGTTTTACATACGTTAATCCTAATGTTTGGCTTAAGATACTTGATTTTTTTTCTCCCCGGAGCCGTCCCTTCGCCGGTACCACCTCAGCCTCCTGGGCTTATTGTGGATACTCCTAGTCTTCTGACTACAACCTATTCAGCCATTCCGTTCCCTGTATTAGCTTATACAGGTTCTTTGCTGGTTGGTTGTAGAAGTCTTCTGGAGTCATTTGGGGTCTACCATACAGTTCCTGCCTTCTGTGGTCCAGCGACTCACAGTTGCATAGTATATGCAGAGCTGTTTCGGTATCCTTTTTGCATCTTCTGCATGTAAGGTCTCCGTTGTACAGCCCTATTTTGTTTAGGTGCTCCTTTGTGGGAAAATGTCCCGTATGTAGCCCCGTTATGGTGCGTAGTTTGTTCCTGCTCATTGAGAGCAGTTCTTCCGCCACTTTTTCTGATGGTTCTCTTATGAATTTCTTCCCATGTATTTGCCTGGTCGTGTTCTTCCAGTATTTATTGTGTTGTTCTTTCAACCACCCTTTTAACCATGACCTCGTTAAGCATCTGGGGATGCCCACAGAAAGATATTTGATTAGTTGATGCTTAGATTATGCGCTAGCCCGACCTATCAATCGGGAGAAATTAAATCATTCAAAATAGGATGCAGACGTACCTTTCGTTGCGGGAATGAGTCTTACGTCTTTTCCTATTGTCCATATGACAGTTCTCATCAGGTCTGTACTTTGTTGTTTATGGTCAATTATTATTTATGAAAAGTGAATATTAATCTTATTGTTATATTTATTTAAATAATACAAAAATATGCCTAGATACACGGAAAACATCAGCTTTTGAAAGTTCTCCAGTAATTTCAGTAAGAAAAAGAAGCTGGTAATTATTAATTTCATAGCCTTTCCCATTTTGGCTGAATACGATGATTTTATTCATCATATGTCAAAATGGCAAACCTGGATATACGTCACAAACGATGACGCACACCAAAAAGGCTATTGAATGTACTATAGTTGCCGTCTGGTGGAAATACATTCCAGCAGACTTAGTATTAAAAATAACTGTCCATGAATTTGACAATTTCTACGTTACCACAGTTTTTTCCATCACACACAGACCCGGTAAAAATTTAATTTTGTTGCATCAAAAAATCCATCGCCAGCTTGTTAATTCAAAACGTCATATCTGCGATCTGAGCTTCGTCAAAATAAATTGAGTTTTTGTGAAGTGAAGTATAGTGTAAAATAGAATGTGCTTTTGATACTTCCGGGGGCTTGGTGGAACAATGCAGTCAATCTGGGTACATATTACCTAAGTAATCAATCTAAAGCTTATACAATAGCTCTCTTTATAATACATAGGAAATTGTTTAATGTTTGTACTCAGTTTTACGTTGAAGTATGTTCATGTGCACAATGTTTGGCGTCTTTTGAAACTTCATAATTATAAATTACCAAATGGGAAGTGAATTCTCGTAAAAATGTTTCATTACAGTACAAATCACTAATGTGTAAACAAGAGGATTATGATTGCCTAGTTAACTATTCGTCTTAAATTACAGATCTTAAGCACGGGTCACATTAGGCTGGCAGTAGCACCAGCAAACAACGGCTGGCAGCCCGGTCACACTCGGCTACTCGCGTGGTTTTAGTTCTAGTTCTAGTTCCAGTCAGCATGTCGTCTGTGGGTCCAAGTAAACAAGGAATCAGGCGGTTATTAAGAATGTGTGACAGAGCTTTGTTTGGAAATGCTGAATCGCAAGAAGAGACGATGGTGGTGTAGACCTACAAAGGAGGAAAGAATTATGGGCATCCTCGAGATGTAACATGCTGTTCAGCTGTTACGTTTTGCATCTGAAAAACTATTTCATTTAGTGAATTTTTTGGCTCATCAGTCACTTCCTCCCAAAAAGACTTTTAGAACAGTTAAAAGAAGGGGACCCAGAAATGTTTTACGAATGTCAGTTCCTAAGTTCCAAGAAATGCTGGAATTCACAAATAAAAACAACAATATACGTGTGAACAACAGACCACGTGTTTGTCTACTCGACGCTGGCGCGCGACTCAGGTGGTCAGACTGCGCTGTTGGCTGGCGCCAGCGAGCGCAAGTGGATCACGTGACCTTTAAGTCGCCGCTGCCTGCTACCAAAAGTTGAACATGACCAACTTCGTCAGCCGCTGGCAAATACTCACCGACTGGTCGTGTCAGCTGCGACTTTCGTGGTCACACCAAGCTTCTAGTGCCGGTTTCCTTAATTCGCGGCTGGCAACCAGCCTAATGTGACCCGTGCTTATCTACGGAAAATTGAACCAGTGAAAAAGTCGATCATGGACGTGAATATCATCCTCGGGAGACTCGACAGGAGTCTACGTTGGCGTGAGAAAAAAATTTAATAAGTTTCAATAGTGAAAAACTGAAATGTATGCTTGACTTCACCTATCAATGTAGGCAGATAATATTTCAGGAAGCTCGGCGACTGTTGCTTGTAAAAACTTGTATATGCCATATTCAACACCGGGATTCTATTCTACAATACGCTCGTAACGGCCGATCAAAATTGACGATCAGCGAATCTATTTTTGGATTAGTCGATTCACTCGATCACCCGATAGGTATGGAGGTATGGTTCGTCTATTTATTTTGAAATTAATATTTGTCATTTCCTGACATATTCTTACCTGCGCATTCAAATTTACAAAAGATTGGAAACGTTATATGTGTTTTCTGCAAACATTTAAAAAATAAAGTATCTTTACAGTTTCCTGTAATATTGTCGTATTTAATGAAGCGCGTTAGCAATAGATATCGCAGAATAATAATTATTCTAACGCTTTATAAAGTTCTGAAAAATATTTTCCAAAGGCACTGACGGTTCAACTAAGAAGCAGCAACTACTTCCCGAGCTATGGGCCCCGACAGATATTCAGTTACACTTCAAACTCAAACGGGGTTGGCGTATCTACAAGATATTATTAGATCAACACCTAAATTGGATAGAGCATTTAACATCTCTCTGCAGAAAACTCAGTAAGGTATGCTTTGCTTTAAAACAAATAAAAAATGTGGTTGATCAGAGGTATTTAATTTGTGCGAACTATGGTTTATTCAATTCCTTGATGTCTTACGGAATTATATTTTTGGGTGGTTCACACAGTAATGAAGAGTAGTACGAATGTTGGGTAATTTAAAATTCAGAGAAACATGTAAAGGACACTTTAAACGTTTGAAGGTATGTTATTTGTTTTCAAGAATAACAGTATTTTTGATAAATGTATAAAAGAACATAAACACAAAACAAGATTTAGTGATAATTTTGCTATACCTGTACATAGAACTGCTCTTCTGGAAAAGGGATGCTTTTATAATTGTATTAAATTTTATAACATGTTACCAATAGAATTCAAAAGTATTGAAAACACACTAACATTCAAAAAGAAGATAAGGCAAACTCTAGTCTTTATAGAGCCATATTGCTTGGATGACATAAATGATGCCAATATCAGCAAACACTACAAATCATGTTAAACCTACTTGTTTGTATTGTTGTTGATTATACTGTATTTTATGTTTGTAATATTTTTATTTGTCTGTTCACACTATGTACTTGACATGTACCACACAATTTTGTAAATATATAACTATGTATTCTGTAAGACTGTCCCTGGTATTAATAAATGAATTTGAATTTGAATATTTAACACCAACCATCCTGATTTGCAATTAGAAGGGACAACATGACTTGTAGACCGATTTCGGCCTCATCAGTACAAGGTATATGTTCTCCGTCCTCGAGCTAAAAGCCCAATCACAAACTGAAGAAACAGCAAAATCACATCCAATACATGTCTTACGGTGGTGTAAAAGTTGTAACAGTTGGTACATCTTCACCTCCAACCGCAAGCCAAAATTCGAAAAATCTGACAACAAGACAGGTGGTCTCGAAACAATAAAGTATTATTACAGTTTCCTGTAATATTGTCGTATTTATTAAAACGCGTTACAAATAGATATCGCAAAATAATTATTAATTATTATTCTGCGATATCTATTTAGGAAAATAACCTCAAGAGAAGTCATTTTTTATGCAATGCAAAAAAATGTACTTATTTGTCGACAATGACAAGAACTAAGAAATAGTGGCCCAAATTGAATAATTATCTGACCTATAGAACTTTCTAGGTTGAATAACAGAATAGTCGTCTTGAAAATGTTGATATTATTACTATCAATATTCTATATCTTTTAGATCAACTAGAACTCTTATCTAGCTTTTAGTTTGTGACTGATGTCCACTCTGTTATTCTTTTTACATAATTACCTCCTTTCATGCTTTTGGTATGTTCAATCCATCTTATTTTAAATGCTTTTTTTTAGATTATCAATACGGAATTGTAACTTGAAGCTACAAGTTAAGAACATCCATCACATGGTGATGGATTATTAAAAAATAAATGGTAAATTTGAATTGAAAAAAAAAATGAAATACCTAAACAATAAACAAAGTGTTGCAGCTTATTCAATTTGATATTCATTAACAGCATATAATTATAAAACTACCCACTAAACAGGGGTAGCTAGTTTCAATCTGATTCGATTAAGAATTTAATACTTCAATATATGACTAGTTCTAACAAGAAAGGAAAACCGTTTTGCTCTTTGTAAATAAATTATATAGTTGAGGAATTTGTTAGCTATTACTTGAGTCCGCGAAATCCATTTTATTTATTAATTGATTTGCTTGAGCCTCTCTTGAACTCACTCGAAGTTAGTTTTGTCTCAATCCGAAAAACAGAGGTGAATCAAGGGAGAAACACAAGAGTGTACACGCGTTTTATCGATTCGCGGATTATATTTATAAAAATTTTCATTTAAATCTCACCCCACATTTCACTTAAATATCCAGATCTTTATAGTTAACTCTTCTTCTCACTAAAATACATTAACCGTCAAAAAAATCCATCCATCAATTTCCATCTCTAGAACCACTAATTTGATTTTCATATACTTAGTGCTGAAAGATAGCTTGAAAATATTTCAATGATAAACAAGGTGTTGTAAATGTTGCGTGCTGCACGTTAATCAGTTATTACATAGCAGAAAACATAAAAGCGCAACATGGAGAGGATCCTACTATATACGAGAATTTAATAACAAAAGTATATGAAAATGTAATTTATTTCTAGCTCTTGCAAGAGATTTTGGATGCTTGGTGGAGATGGCAAATCCCCAAACATAACTGACTCTCTCCAAGTATACAGCACACAAGTAAATTATTAGATATTTGATTCCAGGAATTAAGAAAAAAGTAATGAAAGGTTTTGAAAGGTTTTGAAAATAACTGAAAGCTCATATAATAAAACAATGCTTGAAATTATTATACAAAAAACTCTCACACTCTGGGGTACCTACTTATCATTTTGTTGCTATCTGACCAATGAAGACGGTATAAAGCACCATTAAGTTGTACTGGAAAACACCTGTTATTTGGGTCCAGATCAATATTCATCTGTTATTCTAATAGTAGATTCAATAGATCCAAATCCATTTTATAATTTAATCATATTAAAACCCATATATAGAAAAACAACTGAATAAAAAAAAATATATTGCGCTAAGCTGGCAGCAAGGATCCAAAAATACTCACCTGTCGCACAGTAAGCCTTATTGCCAGAGACGTTTTTTTATAATTCAACAACCACTTACATCCGTATAAAATTGTATTACAAGCCAAAAAAATCCTAAATTATACAATTCTAAATGAATATTCAAAAGATCTGCTTACAACAATCAAACTTAATTATTAAAAATATTTCTCTATTGGTTGTAGGAAGACTAGCAATCGTTTAGCTTAACACAATTACCTGGGATGATCATATTCACTCTCTCTTCCATTGATACCGTCCCCGGTAATACCAAGAAGGTCCTGTCTTGGTTTGGATCTTAATATATTCATTGCAGAGGACACTGCCAATGATCCACCTCAGCTCGTATTTCCCAGGCTTTGCCCATAACTCTTCTGCGTTGCCAGAAAAGCCTAGTCGCCCTGGTAGTAATTTTCTCCAGGTGTGTCTTCCATTTCAATTTAGAATCAAGGATCACTCTTAACTCATCTGGATATATTTTTAGCTATTCTCCGAACATCAGTAATCTACCCTTCTATTCGTAAAAGCAACTAGTTTGGTTTTTTTGGTTTAACTGAAAGGTCTTCTTTGAGGCACCTTTCCTCCACAATCCGTACTGCTTCTTGTAGGACATTCATAACTACCTCTAAGAATTTTCCATTAATGACAATCACAATGTCGTCCGCAAAGCCCTGCGTTCCATTCAACCTAAATATTTTTATGTCGGTCAGGTAGCATCACCTCACATCCGGACGAGTTTAGGACTTTTTTATTGTCAAGAGATTAAAATTTAAGCTATTACGGTAGACTGTGACGGGGACGGGGACTTCCCAACCTCATATTATGTACGCTTATGGAATTGATTGATTTATTGCTCACTTTATACAATTTTTCATGAGATTAGACATGCACTATGTGTATAAAATGTATACCTGATGCGTGTAAACTGAGTATTAAAGTATCGGATAAACGGTAAATTGGCTAAAATGGTACAAGTTTTTGAAATAATTCCACATATCTTGAACGTGTTGCCGTGCAATGGACTCTAGTGAATACCGCCTATTGGTGGCACGTGGCACGTTTGAGAAAAGTTCTGGGAAATAATTTTCTAATTTTCCGTTTTCTCTTGGGGTATTAGATGGAATATTTTTTGTAGCACATTTGTTCGAGAAATGTTGGAAATTGTTCTCTAATCGACACGTTCCTTAGCGATCTGTTGAAGCTTAAATATACTGGGTGTCCCAAGTTATCATATAAAGACATTTTCTCGCTTATTTAACAAGATAATTGATAAATAAAAAAATGTTTTGAATGGCATTAAAGTACCTTCCTAATGACTTACGAGGAATCCCCTCACTTTTGATTTTCAAATGACACCGCCTGTATATTATCATTAAAAATTGCTATTCTATTTGCAATACAACGATAGCACATACTAGGTATTTTTACATCAATAACAACAAAAACATTAACATTTTGAGACTTTTTTTACGTTACCTAATTATTCTTATGAAAATTAAACAATGCCTCCACCCATGTTTTTAAAAACTATACAGAATAGAAGATTAATGTTTTGTTTTAAAAAACCGATGCTTTTCATGTCAAAAAAATTAATTATTTATTCTATTTTATAGTGTAGAACATCAATCATTTGCAAGCGGAACCTAGTGACGAATTAAAAGTCATTAGGGAGGTACTTTTTAATGCCATTCAAAGCAGTTTTTTTATTTATTAATTATCTACCAAATAAGCAAAATATTGTCTGTATTCGATAACTTGGGACACCCTGTACACTGGATATTTTTGATCTTTTTTAATTGCAATAATCTCCGAACACAGAAGTGGTAGACACTGGAAAATTTTCTATTTTCACAAAGATATAGTCTTATAAAGGGTGTCTTAAGATAATGATATTTTTCCAATTCACATAATATTGGCTTTCTAACGGTTCAGGTATGTACAGTTCGTTCGGTGAATCTTTTCCCATGTATGAAATTATTCACATACTACTTTTTGTAGTAAGTCTCTTTCCTACTCACAGAATCTAAACCCCCTAAATGAAACCGTTTGTTCCATTACAACATAATATAACAAACAGAGATAGCCATATGATGAATGTCGGCGATAAGTTTAACGCGAATTTGTACTTTGACAGACCAAAGACTTTGTTTACATTTTTATTTCACATTTTTACTCACTTTTTTGCCCCTTGCATATAAATTTAATTTAAAAAATAGCTGTTATAATGACTTACTTACTCCCGAGTGTTCGAATTATTGTGGTAAGTAAAGATTATTTATCTACTTATTATTTATTTACTTCGCAATGAAAACTAACCTTAAATTGACATTTCATCATGGTTATGGATAGAATTCCATCAAACTGAATTGTATGAAACATATTTTGCTTCCACCAATGTAGAAAATATTAACCTGATTTTCTGAAAGACCAGAACTATTTATGAATGCACAGGAGCTGGTTCTAAATATGTTGGAGTATTTTGAGTTAGAAAAAAGAATTGGAGGACATATTCTTGGCAAGACAACAGCACTAAAAGTGAACATAAACCAGATGGTGATGATCGTAAACGTTTTATAATTCTTCATGCTGGTTCTACCAAAGGATTTGTCCCTAAAGCAAGTTTATTATTCTGTTCAAAATCTAGAGTAGCTGATTACCATGGAGAAATGAACAATTAAATATTTATGAAATGGATAAGTACCTAGATACTCAATTAATTCCCAACTTAGAAGAGCCATCTCTTATTGTTATGGATAATGCTCCATATCATAGTGATCTTTTAGAAAAGCAACCTTCTACTAATTCGACAAAAAATGAGATTGTTACATGGTTGACAACAAACAACATTAAGTTTGATACAAAACTTACAAACCTGAATTGCTACAAATTGCAAAAACGAATGGAAAAGGAAACGTTTATAAAATTGATGAGTTACTACGAGAACATGGTCATGAAGTGCTGGGACTACTGCCATATCATTGTGAATTCAACCCTATTGAATTAATTTGGGCAAATTGCAAGTCATATTACAATAAATATATTAGTAAAGATGGGTATTCAGATAGCTCTGTTATAAATATGTGGAAAGAGGCACTGCAACAATGTGATCAACAAATTTGGGAAAAATGTGTTAGGCATACTCATGAAATTATAGAAAAGTGGTATGCCCGAGAGCAAAAAATAGTTGATATTAGCATTCAACCAATTACCATAGATATAAATACTGGTGATAGCTCTGATTCTATGAAGAAAATTAAATGGAATTTATTGTATATTATATTTATGAGTCTTGAATATACATATTCAAAATATTTCTTATTTATTTTCACAACCCAAAAGATTTCCATTTTTCACACTAAAAAGGCAATTCTGATTTGCAAAGTTTCTACTGAGGAAATTATTATTAATTCTAACTCTTATGCAAGTAAATTTGCAGAATAACCCTAAAAAACTCTGGAATACTAACAGTTTTTTCAAACTAAAGGTTTAGGTAGCATATCGCTAAATGGTTGTGAAATATTTACAAATATCTAGCTTTAATAAATAATGCACATCGTCATTTTAGCCACATCCTAATTAAAAGATCAATCTACGACATACGTGTTATTTAATGTATTGCGTTTGTGTATGAATGATGTCGCATGGGAAAAGATTCACCGAACCAACTGTATGTATGTATCACGTATATGGAAGATAGTATTTTCCCCTTTTCAATAATGTATAATTTATTTGAATTTGAGTATATTTTAATATACAAGGTGCGGCGCAGAAAGCGAAACAGATCAAATATCTTTAAGATAAATTTTTTTCATAAAATTCCTTCCAACGTCACTCTAATGTAATATTACCGATTTTTTAAGGCATACACCTGTTCACTACTTTCCAAACTACTTTCTCACGTTGTTGTATTATTCTTCCTTCCTCCCTCCTTCCTTCCCCCCTCCCAAGTCCCCATGTCTCAATGGATTAATAGTATATTATTAAACGAGCAATTTATGATAGCCATAATTCACGATGGGTGACGTTTGTCACCCAAGTCACCCAAGTGAATTATGGCCATAAATTGCGAGTAGAATACTATACTTTGTCCACGACACTTAATTTATTTATTAATGAATAAAAGTCAGTAGCGATTTGGCATATTACTAACCTCAAAATGTGGCATCTACTTCAAATAATTCAAATAACTTGACATATATAGAGATGGGCGATACTGTAGAAAGTATCAATACAACGTACCGTTATAAATATATTGTTTTAAAATACTTAATATTAGAAAATATCGTTATGAAAAGTATCAATACTAAAAATTACAATATTTTATAGATACGATATATGTCAGAAACAAATTTCCTGAACAAAATACACAGATTTAATAGTTTATTTCATATTGTACCCCCATCTCTAGTCGTGAATTATGAACCATAATACACTACAGTGTATTATGAACCATAATTCACGACAGTTGATATATGGGTACCATATACCTTTAGTTAGGAGGTAAAATATTGACTTATTATTAGGTGGTCGTGGACAAAATATAATAAAACGACAACCCAGGCGTCCATTGTCTTCAACTCTTTTCAAGATTCAATAAAATACGCAAACGCATCGGGTCAATACGTGTATGTGCTGCATTAACTGTCTGAAATACTGAAATTTAAATAGTGAGTTTTATTTACATTCCTGTATAGAAACTGACTCGATTTGACTTTGGCTTGAGATGCAGTAGAACCATAAAACTTTTCGGATATTCCACGCAGAGCCACACTTTACCAGATGAAAAAGAAAAAGTACTAAGCATTTCTAAAAAATACTAAGCATTATAGCAGAATGACCCAAAAGTCTTCAGTTTCCAGGTAATAACTTATTATTCGCCAACAAAATAACTACGACCCTGTCACGGCTAATACTTTTATGGCTTTATTGCATGTCATTATTTCATCTCAGGTCAGGTTAGTTTCTTATATCGTGAAAAGAACTATACCTCTTCATGAAGTTTGTACGTAGCCGCAGGTGAGTGCGGAAATTCCAGTGAGTTATGACAATTACAGCAAGTTTGTTGTATACTATACCAAGATACAAGTACAGAGAAAGAGCTTCATTCACAATTCTTAATAGTTAACCAATGCTGTAAAAAATTTAGTTGTAATTACTAAGTTTGTTTATTAATTAAATTGACAGTGAACTGAATATGTGGGACTGAATGATGCAAGTTTATTGTTTCTTTTTGTGTTTGTTACACATAATTTTATTCATGTACTAACTAGTTGAGGTGTATAACTTTATATTTTATTTGCGGTTTATGCATTATTCTTTTCGGAATCATCAACGTACCCCTTAACCACAGTAATTAATCGCCATCCTCCATGTCGTTTCGGTGCCGTTATTTCCCCTCAAGCGTCTACTAATAAAGTGGGCGAGCGGTAGAACAATGCCCTATTAATATTTATTAATTATGATGTAAAAAGCTCCCGTAACAGTGCATTTTCTGTCAATTTTTGTTTTTGTATTTGGTACATTGACCTTAAAAATAGATACACGATCTAAAATCTTCTAAAATCTGTAATTTTTGTAGAATGCAATTCTGCTGCAAAGCAATGGAATTATGATATCTACTATACCTTTGTCCACAGATATTTATTATCAGGAACTTCATTTATGAAATAAGTTTGGTGTACAATTTTTTGCCTTTTCAGCTACATGTTTCTCTAGATTGACCTTTGAGAAATGCACGTAATTTTAAATAATTCTCTATGTTAATTCCATTATTTTTTTTGAGTGTGCTTTTTAGCACAGAGTGGAAAATCCATAGAGGTAGGTATTTAGTGCTAAGC
Organism: Galerucella calmariensis; assembly: GCA_910591675.1. NCBI lineage: Eukaryota > Metazoa > Arthropoda > Insecta > Coleoptera > Chrysomelidae > Galerucella > Galerucella calmariensis. The sequence continues at coordinate 790,612 of CAJUYG010000006.1, read as the reverse complement.
TCACTAAAAGTACATTTTCTGTAAACTCTGAGTTAACGTTCTTACTGCAATCCTGAAAAATTTTGTAAATGCCTTTATATTTGTTTTAAAATTTTTCAGGTAATAAATTTTGTATGGTAACATTAGCTAATACGTATACAACTTATAATAAGCAGGCCATTCCAGAATGTAGCTGAAAACAAAACAAGGTAGAACGTGTCGCGGGACACACGGTAGGAACTTTAGTTCCTTTTAAGCAGAAATTATGTAATACATCTGACGTTATAGATAAACAATTTGCATATTCCTCGGTGGTCGAGTAGTAAGCAAACCAGACTTCCACGTGGTAGACCCGGGTTCGGTTCTCCGAGAAGAATTTTTTTTTAATTGTTAATTTTATTTTTAAATAATTATTCTGCTTGATACTAATAACGACAACAGGTAGACGTTTGAAAAATTCAGCAGAATATTCATTATTATATATAATGGTACGGTACCCTTCATGAAGGAGTCCGACTGGCAACATCTACTTATAACAGCATCGTATATTTAAAAAGGGAAACATTATACAAATTGGACATTCAAGAACTGTACGTATACCACAAAAAATTTAGTGGAAACCTAAAATTGAATTGTTAAATTTTTAATTTGAAGTATATTACAGTTTATAGAAATTTTTATTTTCTAAATTTTTTCTTAAGTGGGTCGTAAAAAAATATGCTGTTCGACTCGTGTGGATTGTCCATATCGCAATTGAACTTCGTCCCCGTGCGATATGGACATCATATCCACACTAGTTGCACAAACTACTATTTCTATCAAAATATGCCCTTTTACATTTAAAAACAAGCTGCCAAATGTCAAATCAATTTATCCGTCCATTTTAAAGTTATCGAATCAAAACATTCAAGTTTTCGAAATTTCAACACCCTGTATTTCGAAAAGTAAATGTGCTAGACCCCTTAATCCTCATATCATTTTGTCCAATTTTACGAGAGGAATCTACATGCAAACGTTGTAATTACCCTTAACGTTCGAGATGCTTACACCATTTTTTGCGCGATCGTATTGAAATAAATTCCGAATAAAATAATTTAAATCTCTTCGAAATGAACGAAATGTCAAAGGTGACATTTATACTTCTCGATCAGTTTGAAATATATTTTGCATTTTGGTGAAATTTGCTATTTATTACTTTTCGACGTCTGAACGCGGTAAGTAAATCACTTACCGACGTGTTAAACTTAGAAACCAGTAAACACAACCTACCGTCCTGACAACCGATGCTGTGAATAAACAAAAAAGGTCAAAAGATCAATCGCGCAAAAAAATTTATCCGAACAAATTCAAGTAGATCACCAGCACTGCGAATACCAGCTTTGCATAGAATTTTAATGTAGCTTCGGTGGTTCAGTGGTAGAATGCTAGCCTTCCACGCGGGCGGCCCGGGGTTCGATTCCCGGCCGAAGCATATAAATCGTAAACGAGAGAGAGACTCAGGAGAGAGCACACGCACGCAATTAAGGCACATAATGAAGCAAGGTAACATAACGTAACGTAACGG
>CAJUYG010000006.1:753919-764936 GCA_910591675.1 Galerucella calmariensis | reverse complement strand
CCGTCAAATGATACACCTTTAATATCGCACCTGAGCCACCTGTTCTACGGCACGCTTGACTGACCGGAGCATGTTTGTGTACCCATCGGCTACAACGATTTAACAAAAAACCAGCCTTTAGAAATTGAAACAGTTTTTTTGGCTCTGGCTCTTGGACTATTTCACGGCTTCGGATAAACTTGCCAAAGTTTAATAGATCAGACGAATAACTCGAAAAATATGCATCCCATTACATGTAGGTATTTCACTAAAAATGCATATATTTCGAGTAATTCGCATTCTTAAGGTACACCCTGTATAATATAAAAATAAGATCCTGATATTTTGGCAGCGTGAGGTAATTTAAATTTTTATGATAATTGCTGCCGGCGATAGGATGCGGACTCAACACTAGGTATGCATATTATTTCATAAAATTAATCCAGTTCCTAAAGGTATCTCCAAATATATAATTAGGACCCTGTATCAATTAGAATCAATATTTATGGAAACAGTTTATGACTGAAAATTCATAAATCGAAAAAAATTTAAGATCTTTGCAATTGAAAAAACTGGTGCTAACGGCATCACCCTGTTTGATAGATTATTATTTTTATCTGCAGGTCGAATTTCTTCCAAATTTCTGTTTATTTAGCTAATAAGGAACTAATGTATTACTTCATGAACACACTGTGTACGTAAATTAATTAATTTTGATACATCTTAAGAAAAAAATTTTGACTTTGAAGTGTAATTCAATAGCCGTCGGAGCCTATAGCCCGGGAAGTAGTTGATGCTTCTTAGTTGAACGGTCACTGTTCTTGGAAAAGTATTTTCCAAAACTTATGAAGCGTTAGAATAATCATTATTCGGCGATATCTACCAATAAATGTTTTGTCATTTTACCAAAACTTGTCAAACTTACATAGAAATTACATTATTTCAGTACATTACATAGAAAGTTTTAATTTGCATTATTTTTCATCGTTGCCGTATTTAATATAACCACGATTTATGTCCGGGGTGAATTTGTTCAACATATTGTACAGGTAAACCCAAAGGGCATCACCGTTACACGCAACTATTCGTATCTCCTTCAGCTCCTAAAATAGAAATGCGAATGCATGAAAATCAATAATGCACAATCCAGAATTTTTTACCAGGCCCAGTTAGCAGGTTACCACTCTGTCAATTTCCGCTAAGATTTTCGATGTACGTTGTATTGTTAACACATCGACAACGTGTCGAGTTTCGAGATTAGTGCGTTATTACTGACCTAAATGATGCAATAGGCAATGTAGCTTGCAATAACAGGAAGTTTGAAATTATTGGTTAATTCTATAATATTTGGAGATATCAAAATGAAGCTTGAAGCAAACGATAATGTTTTTGGTTGAATGAATTTTATTTGTAAAAAGCAAGAAAGAAAAAATAGAAATGTATACTAGATGAGGATCGTAAAAAAATATCAAATGTCAAAATAAACTGTAATATTTAGTTAACTTAACGACAAAGTTTCAGACCGCTGAAAAGTATTTTAACAATTGACGAGTATAATGTAGCGAACTTGTGAAATAATAGTATATTATACACCAAAGGGGTGGAGACTATTATTATTTAATGAGCACCAAAATAAGGGGCGGGGCAAGTGATATCTCGTTTGAAAGGCATTGACATTGGCTACATAGCCATATTAATTTTGTTTGGGTTTAAACTAATTTTGACGGATAAATTAAATAAATACCAAAATTATTATTTCACATTTAAATATTGGAGATTTTTCAGTCCGCCTCTGATTAGTTGTCAAAAAAATTGACGTTTTCAATTTAATAGTAGGATTTGTTGCTTTGCAAAGTTTTTCTAAATAGCTTAAATATTTAATTTTATTATTGTTTAACGAGAGTTTACATAGGCAAAATGGTACGTACTCAAGCCGACAAAGTAGCAGCTATCTTAATAAAATTGGTGAATCTAGAAGGAGTCTCCATGAAGCGGAACGTTTATTTAATGAGAGATTCCCAGATCGCCTTATCTCCAGAACTTATTTGAGGGAGCTTCTTCACAAGTTTGAAGCAACAGGTAGAGTTCAAGATGCCAAATGATCTGGTCTACCAACATTTAGTGATGATAAAAAGTTGATATGGTTGCTGAAGTGGTAGTAAACCCTACTTCCTCTTCAACTAAAGTTGCGTCTATCTGTGAAGTAAGTAGAAGTACAGTACAGAGAATGTTGGCTAAAAATAAATTTCATCCATACAAGTTAAAAATGGTGCACCACCTTTTGGATGACGACCCCGGCAGAAGCCTCGAATTCTGTGAATGTATGACAAATAAAATTAGTCAAAACCCACATTACACAAAAACAATTTGGTTTAGTGACGAAAGTACTTTTTGCCTCAATGCAAATGGGAATACACAAAATGTAAGGTATTGGAGTGACACAAATCCTCAAACCTTTCGTGAACAACATACCCAATTTCCAGAAAAACTCAATGTTTGGGCAGATATTTTGGGAAACCACATAGTTGGTCCTGTCCTAAATTCGAATTTAAGCGGTGAAGTTGGAGATGTTACAAAATGCAATTGAGCTGTTAATTCTTGAAATTCTGGAAAATAATCCAGATGAATTTGGCCATCTGGAAATAACATTTCAACAAGATGGTGCTCCTGCACATTATTATGGTGCAGTAAGACGTTACCTGGATGAAGAATATAGAGGTAGATGGATCGGCCGGCGAGGTCCTATATAATGTCCACCTCGGTCACCAGATCTGACACCATTAGATTTTTTTCTATGGGGGTACTTGAAATCCAAGGTTCATACTAAGGCACCAAATAGCATTGGCGTTTTGAAAGAAAGAATTATTGAAAAATGCAATGCAATTTCAGCCTGATACATTCCTACGAGTACGACAAGACTAATAAGATGTATTACTGTAGGAAGTAGACGGAGCACATTTCGAACACTTGCTATAAGAATCCATTGTTAATATTTGATTAATTAAATTTAAAAAAATAATTTCAATAATTTTGGTATAATTTATTTAATTTATCCGTCAAAATTAGTTTAAACCCAAACAAAATATATGAATTTGTCCATTATTAACCTAGGCCAATCATGGAAAATTATTAACCACTAATAGAGAAATTCAACTTCTCAGTTTGCTAGAAGCAGCAGTAATTGTCAACTTCACTGCTAGTAGTTGAAAAAATAATTTTCTTTTTTTAAAGTGAATTTTTGTAATAAATCTGGAAACACCTAATGTTTCCGAAACAGTTGAAGATAGGTATAGGACATTGTACATGAATTATGTCTAGAATTTTCAGAATAATGTACAGGGGATTGCATTTGAAATAAGAAAACTAGTATTGACCACTGTCACATTACTGACACTATATAATTTTTCTCTTAAATGCTCTTTTAAAAATACAAATCGACGTGTCCAAACGTTTTTCCAAACACGCCCTCATTTATTCGTTATCGAATTCATTCCATTTGGCTGTTCCACTCTGTATAGTGGTTTTTAATTATGCTGTTTTTGAAAATTAGTGGTCTTTCTCCATTATAAAATTTTAATGAAATGACTGGACTAATAATTATAACCATTTTAACGCACACCGCGTTTTTTACAAATTTATAAACCGTGAAAATGATTAAATTTTCTTTGCGATTCAGCAAAATTGTATACGCATTTTGTCATTTCGAGCGAAACGTTTTGTTATTCTTTTTTCAATTTGATTATTTACGATTTAAAAATGTTGGTGGCATTGTTGTCTTCAATTTTCATGTCAAGGACTATTTTGAAGTTGTTAAAAATGGAATTACTACTTGGAACGAGGGCGAACAGTACATTCTTATTGAAAAATATCACAACCAATATCTTCACCTTAATTCTATAATCCAAATTTGAAAAATTGGCGAACGCGCTGGTTTAAATAGTTAACTTGCCACATTCTTTATACAGGATGTTTCATTAAGAATTGTCCATTAGTAACTGGAGAAACTTTAGCACGTGATATGAAGATTTAATCCGAAATACTTTGTTCCAATATTCCCCCTAACCAAGATATAGGGTGTTTTATTTTAAATATTCCAAATTATTTTATCTCATAGTTTTGACACCTTCCAATACTGCTTATACTTTGCAAAGAGTTCACACATTTTAGGTTACTTTAAGCAGTAGTCCGCTCCGAGTCGTTCGGGTCAACTGCAGTCGCGTGCGGGAAAGTATCACTTTCCGCACTTGTTAGGAAAATAACTATTTCCTAACAAGTGCGGAAAGACACTTTACGCATGAGTTAGGAACATTATTTTTTCTACGACCGTATATACAAAAAAGTATACCAACCCATTCTTCATAATTTATTTATTTTAACATACATATACAGAACTTTAACCAAAAACTATTAATTATTATAAATATTAATATTAAAAACACAATTTGTTGCATTCTGTAAATTACTTAAAATTGCCGGTCCAGTGGAGTTATTTGGTGTTAACTGGTAAGTAGATGACGTCGAGGAGGATGACATCGGTTACAGGTCACATAAAGATGATGATGAAGGTGACGGCAACGGTTTTAGGTCATTTGTAGATGAAAGAATTTTATTTGATATATTTTTTTTCACATCAAATCCGGGTGGTTAGATATTTGTTTTTGACACTACTTCAAAGAATTTACAGGGTTATATCAAAATATCTCCATTATTTTATATTTTCAAAACATTAAAAATGCAACAAAAAGCTAGAAAAGATGTAGATTTTATTTGATGGACTATTTCGTTAATATTTATTCGCCTGTTGTAACAATAGTTATAACTTCCTAAGTGAAAAACTATCTAATAAGGTCAAAATTTGCATAATTTCACTTTCCCGCACTAGTGCGGGAAAGTGACACTTTCAAAACTAAAATGCGTGCGGGAAAGTGGGTTAAAACGCACGGTCGTAGAAAAATAACTATTTATAAATAAAAAGTTATTTTCCTACGATCACATAGGGAAGTGACATATATCGCACTGTCTAGTTCTATGGAAAGTGGCCTTTATTCATACGGGTACGGAAAAAGCTCACTTTCCACACACGTTATGTAATATACTATTTCCCAACAAGTGCGGAAAGTGATACTTTCCCGCACGCGATTGCAGTTGACCCGAACGACACGGAGCCGAGTTCGGCAAGCGGTCAAGGGTGGGAAAGACACTTTACGCATGAGTTGGGATTATTATTTTTTCTACGACGGTATTTGCAAAAACTAATTATTCTAAATATTAATATTGAAAACACAATTTGTTGCGTTCTGTAAATTACTTAAAATTGCTGGTCCGGTGGAGCTATTTGGTTTTAACTGGTAAGTAAATGACGTCGATGAGGATTGCATCGGTTGCATATCGCATAAAGATGTCTATGACGATGACGGCAACGGTTTTAAGTCATTTGTAGTTGAAAGAATTTTATTTGATATACATACTTCGTAAATATTCATTTACCTATCTTCTGTTTCCTCCTTGTGGCATTACTTATTATTTTTTCTCTTATTTTTTGAGAATCAAACCACAATAATGTTTTTTATTTTTTATTTCGACGTTTCAGTAGCGTTCCAGCTACCGTTGTCAAGATTAACTAGTAATAAAAAAAATTTTTGGTCCCTATCTGACACAACGAAAAAAATATGATAACTAGACAATCAATAATATTTTGAAGTTTAAGACTACAAAACTTTGTGGTCAAATTTTATTAAGGTCCATTCATAGTAGATCACATCTCTGGTAAAATATGAAATAAAACATTTTATTTTATGATATTCTAACGATATGATAGTCTACTAGAAATGGAATCCAGTGAAGTGCACGTTCCATGAACGGTTTTTATTGGGATAGCGCTTTTTTTCGCTTATTTTGGAAATGTTGTTGATAAAACGCGTTTTTTGTTGTTTTTTTGTGTATGGTTAATTTGTTTTCAAAATATGTATAACTCAGTTTGGTGATTTTGTGTATTGAAGTGGGTATCGATTAACAACTATTCCAATGATTGGTAAATCATAAGAAAACCTGGATAAAAGCTTATGATGCTATCCTGATAATGCAGGTAATTGATTATTGGAAATTTCTCTTTCTAACATTGGTAACCAAATTTGACTACATTCGGCTGAAATACTTTTTTTGATTTCTCGTCTTTTATTATTGGGCTCTTTCAATATTATTTTTGTCGAATCCCATTGAATTGTATGCCCCTCTTCCCAAGCATGTTTACAAATACCTGATTTAAAGAACTCTCTATCTTTGATATATTTTTTATGTTCACTTATTCGGACTTTCAATGGTCTAGATGTTTCACCTAAATAGAATTTGTCGAAATAAAAAAGAAAAATCATTATTGTAGTTCGATTCCCAAAAAATAAGAGAAAAAATGTATTTACCTGTTGTAACAATAGTTAGCTTCCGAAGTAAATACTATCTAATAAAGTAATAAGGTCAAAATTTGCATAATTTCATTTCCCGTACTAGTGCGGGAAAGTGACACTTTCAAAACTAAAATGCGTGCGGGAAGAAAGTGGTTTAAAGTTTAAAGCACACGGTCGTAGAAAAAGATAATTTTCCTTGATTACCAGAGGCGTGCGGTAGGGATGGATACTTTCTTCCATCTATGCCTCTTTCGTAATAATCGTTTCAGCATGCTTTTCGTTAATTTATACGTAAATATTATCATCCTCTCAATGGTATAGAGTGAATAGTTTTCGAGTTACTTGCATTTAGAGGTAATGCTTAAAATATCCAATTAACTTTAATTATCAGTAGTAATACTATAAGTACTTCAAATAATCAGGTTATACATCGATAACTTGTTGCATAATTACAAAGAGTGTCAGTTTAACAGTTTAAATAATCCGACCGCGAAGCGGGAGGATTATTCTTTCAAACTGACTTGTGTTGTTGTATATTGATGTCGATGTGGTTACTATGGAAATTAAAGTATTGTAAAATTTTTGATTGGTAGAGCTACTCTATGTATAATGAGGTATCATCGAAATTATACGATATAACTAAATTGATCGTTCTGATTGGTTGAAAATGATACGAAAAAAATAATCGTTGATAATTTAAACACCTTGATGATAAAATTTGTGAATTCCAATCGTAAACTCACATTGAAACGAGATGATATTATATAATATATAATATATATATAATATATAATATACGTATAAAGTTACGAAGAATAAAAAAATATGTGATTATTACGACAGTGGCGTAGATTGTAGGGGGATAAAAGAAAGTATCGATCCCTACCGCCCGCCTCTGGTAATAGAGGGAAACTATCTCTCACCACTGTTGAAACTAAAGGCTAACATCATTTAGAATTAAAAAGACACTCTGTATCTCGGTTGGGAGGAATATTTTATTGAAGTGTTTTATGTTAAATCTTCATATTTCGTGTTAAGATCTCTCCAGTTTTTTTTGTTTTGTTTTGGAAGCCGTTCTAATGCCGGGAACACTGCAGCCTATTGGCTTATATCGAGTAGACGATATAGGTCCATTGGATATGTGCCATATACTTCAGGTGGTACATTGGCTTCTCCGAAGATTGTTTGTCTCCTCGAGTTCAAAGCCTCACAGTAAGATAGTCAGTCAGTTACGGTCTCGGTCTCCATGCCACAAAGTCTGCAGCTGAGGTCCCCGTTATATAACCCTATTTTATGCAGGTGAACTTTGACCGGCGCATGACTCGTTCGTTAGATAACCTGTAATAATCCTTACTGATATTCAGTAGTTCTTCTGCCCGTTTTACACATGTGTCCCCTATGTCCCCTACTGTGTACCTGCTTTGGGGTGTTCCTACACTGAAGTGTATGCTGCCTTTGTACCCATCTTTGTATTTGCCCTCAAACTACCTTTCTCCAGTTACTATATATTTTATAGAATTGTCCAGTTACTATATGGACAATTCTTAATAAAACACCCTGTTTACAGAGAGTTAAATAATTTAAATAACTCTATTTTTTTGAAAAATGCTCGGACCCGACGATTAGTATTTCCAATCGCGATTTTTTACATACCATGATAATGTATACAGTGTGTCTCAATTGATTTTGCACCAACAAAAAACGTACGAAATATTAATTTAAAAAAAAACACAATAATTTTTCAAAAATTGGATAGATGAGGCTTTTACTTGATGTAGATCTGTACTAAAGGATGAAATAAAACAATTTAATTTGTTAAAATCTACATTCTAAATAGATAAAATGAAACAATTCAATAACTTTTCAATTTAATTTTTGCTCCGATGCTCAAAATCATTACAATGCTTTTAAATTATCACTCCATGTACGAGGACGTAATACTAATGCTTAGCGGACATTGATTTCAATCAACAGCGTTTTATATAAAAATATTGATATTTATCACCATTGACATGGATTAATGTCCTTGAAGAAATATACTACTTTCTTTGTTAATGTGGACTGGTTGGCTAGTGAATAAAAATCTTTGATGTTGAATTAATTTTGTAATTCTGTCCAGAAAACAAATACAACAAAATACACACACATACTCATGTACACTTGGCACAAAACATGTTACATACAGGCGCAATTAGCACTTTACATCATACTATAATATTTATTTTGGTCGAAAATCAATATTCGGCTGTTCTTGCCAGGTCGAAAATCAATATTCGGCTGTTCTTGCCAGTTTTGGTGGTTAATGTGATTTTTTTAAAATTACTAGTAATAGTTATTATTTGTTGCTCTTTCTGTGTCTGTTGTAGTTCTTTTCAAGAGTGCTAGAATTGATCGTTAAACAAGTGGCTGGTGGAAGAAACGGGGTGTTGCGTAGGTTATTCTAGGAATTGCATATTTTTAAAAACATATTTGATTTGAGAAAACAAACGGAATAATGAGTAGTTCTTAAGTTTATTCTTTACATACATAAATACAACTATTTCTTCTATAATTTTATAGTATATATTTATAGTAGGTATAGATAAAAAATTGACTGTAATGTCTCTCGTATAAAAAATAGATAATCAGTTGTTGGACATTAAAATGTAGTTTATTGAGTAACAGTAGAGTCAGCGAATAGTTACAAATCAACCATATTGATTAGATATGTTTATCACAAAACATGCAAAGTGATTTATGAGCGAAAATACTCTTTGAATGAAGATGATATCAATCATGTCAATTGATTAGTATTAAGTTGATCATAACACAACTCCATGAGGGACAGCCTGTGCTGAACTGAGTTCATTATAACATATAGTGCATTGATTTTAATTTTATTGGATATTATTTTGGTTCCCAGGCTGTTGACTTTACTCAGGTCGTGGTTCTATGGTTCAAAAAATTTTTATTTTAATTGAAACTGTCACAAAATTCAATGAAAGTGGAATTATTGTTCTCAAGCAATTAACCCCTGTTTTCGAACAATAATTCCTCACTTTTTGCTGTTAATACATAAATAACTATTATTGGTTTATTTTAACTTAAGACCCAAATTATCATTTGAATGAGGCTTTATTCTTCTATTTTTTATGAGATAATTGACAAGAAACTTACCAAATTATCATCACATTTGATTTAGTCAAATGCAGTCTTATCATGCGGATCATACGATTCAACAAAGACATACTCACCGTTTTTGTTTTCTTTTATTGCGTTTAATCATAACTTCCAAATAAAATACGTAAGATGAATAAGACAATTTTGACGGAAGAAAAAAGGATAATATGTATTTAGTTTTCAGCGATTCTAAAAAGTCTTTCACCAGCGAAGTTTTTATTTAAATGTCAGCTATGTCCTTTTGACAATATGAATAATAAGAAGCAATTATTCGGTATTTTGCATCCTAAAAAAAATTGTACCTAATCTGATAGATTATTTCGAGAATGAATGAAAAAGTGGAAATTCGTCAACCAGTGTGCAGGAGACATCAACCATCATTATTTTCTCTGGGTATATTTGTAATCTCACATTTTGGTAACCTCTGTGTCTGCTGATTTGATACATAGTGACCTTTGAATCCGCAGTTTAAGAGCGCTTTTGACTATAGTTCAATTATCCACAAATTTTTGGATTATTGGATTGACACATTTTTATAAAAAGATCAATCTTATTTTATTAATGCATATCTATACAATAGATAATACAAAACAGGAATTGTTTCTATCAACAGTTTCCGCAAGATACAATCCAGCATCGAAGTTCGTTTGAATTTCCAGCTCAAACTTCACCACTATACTCGCGTACAGGGCTGTAAAGATGTTTCAATTCACCAGCTCCTAATTTGTTCATAAATTTATGAACTTTGCTTTGTTATATCTCACTAATTAAAAAGGTTGAAGTATTTTCCTTTTGTGTTCAAGCGCAGAGCAAGTGAATTAATTAATATTTAGCATTTGGAAACATTTCTTACCTTAATTTTTTTCTGGAATTAATAATCCTTAATCATTACACGGAAATTCAAAATTTTCTGACGCAAGACCTATCTCACGACAACTACCTTAACCCCGCTTAGCTGACACTTGTCAACATAATTGCGTTAGCTACCACTTTCGTTCTGTAGTAAATGAGGTAGGGTTGGGATCTTCTTTCTCCCTTAATGAGTTGGGATAATTTTCCCAACTTATACATGAATAATACAGGGTGTCCCAAATAAGAGTGACTGATTTTAAACATAAATGCCGAGCTTATTAATTGATCCAAAGAGATGGGGTTGTCACTAGCTTGACTAGTTTATCAAAGAGATTTTCTTGGCTGGTATTTCATCTCATCAACACAGGGTTACTAATGTTGGTCAAATTCAAAGGGGAAATATGTATTATTTTAAATGGAACACCCTATAATTTTCAATCTCATTCGAAAGAGCAATCATTCTCCTTTCCAAAAATGTATAGTTTTCTATCTTTTGTTTCATTAACAACAAAGATATTCGAGGTTTCGAGTAGTAGTACATTTTTTATTAGTAGTTTTATATAAACGTATTTTGATGCCTGAAATCAACTCATGCTGTGGAGGATATTCAGAAGAAATTTGTGAAA
>CAJUYG010000006.1:717293-740143 GCA_910591675.1 Galerucella calmariensis | reverse complement strand
ATCACTTCATATGGATATTCTTTCACACTATAATTCTCTAAATAATGATAAAGTCACATTTTTCAATTAGCTTCATGTTTCCAACTCAATTGCTCATAATGGCGGCGAAAGCGGTACAAGAATTGCTTATTTAAACATGGCGATAACGGGACGAGAACTTATTTTCCCGATATATTCCAACGTTGCCAAATTTAGTAGTAACATAACAATATTGAAATAAATATGTAAATATAAGAAAATAAGAAATGGGAAACAAGAAAAACAAGAAAACCCAGGCCCAAACCCGGTTGATCAAAGTGTAACTATGTATAGGAATATCAGGAAATAAGGAATAAAAAACTAAAAAAAAAAACCCAGCACCTAACCGGATTTCGAACCTACGACCTCTGAGTTGGACATTGAATTACTGTGAATGAAGTAAATAATATTGTAGAATAGTTTTAAATTGGTGTTTAGTGTGATATTCATCGTTAACTCTTAATATATTCCTTCCATTTATATTTATTGAACCATTGTCAACTTCTTATAGTCTCGGACAGGGTTAGCATGCTTCTGGTGACAAAAGTACCACTCTTACAGAGAATATTGAAGATACAACCATTGCATTTTTTGTATAAGTCGAGGCCAGATCTGCTACGAAGAGATTGTAACAGAGCAAACTGAGGGACACATTAGAATAGCATATAATTGGACACTACAACAGGTGGTACTCCTTTGCCACAGTTTTTATAATAAATGATGGGATAATTACAGACCTGAACACTAAATCTGAACAACCCCGCTGTACAGTGTGTCAATGCCCTTTAACAGTCAGGCATGTATTAATAGATTGTCCGCAGTATTCACAGCAAAGAATTGCATTTAACACTCCACCTACTATGTATCACTTGCTAGGAGAAGAGTACAATATGGAAAACTTGGTAGCTTATCTACGTGCTATTCAGTTTCTACACAAAGTTTAATTTATTACCAGAATTGTTTTTTTATATATATCTTTACTGTAGTAGTACTTAATATTTAAATATTTATTGTTCATTTGGTAGCGCTAATAACCTAAAGGGTTGATGCGCTTTATTTTTCTTAAATAAAAAAAAAATTACAGACCTCTGAGTTGTAAGCTCAAGATCTTACCAACTGCGCTAATCAGATCACATTCAGTCACATCGAATAGAAGGTTAAAGGCTGCTTGGACGAATGCGCACCTCAACTACTAAATTTGACGTGGTGGGTGGAATATGTCGGGAAAATAAGCTCTCGTCATAACGGGTGGGGTAAAATGAGCACCTGCCCATTTTGCACCATGCTACTTAAAAATATAATTTGAATTAAACTACTGTTTTTTTCCTATAGAAAAAGGAGATATAGTACGTACATACAAAAAAAAAGAGTAATAGGCAATCTTGGAACAAAAATTTCATGAAAATGCTATTAAAGCAGTTGTAGAATGAAATAGTGGGTGTTAAACTGCTGCAGATCAATTTGGAGTGCCACGAAAAAGTTAAGTTGAGGTTAAATGTTGAATCTGGGCCGGTATTCTCAGGCCCTCGCTTGGAGCGATATCGATGTCTTTGAATTCGAGGAGATCCAAATTCATTGCTGCCTCTATTCTCATGCCCTCTCCTCGCAATTGGAACGCTCCCGCGAAGAGGAGTGCTTTATTTCACTCGCATTCTCAGCACTGACATATTATATGTCAATAATTTGCATGTGAATAGACAATTCTAACCTTTAATTTTTATTGAAGCATTGTTGAAAATTATAATTGTATATAAATCATTCATAATTGTAGTCATATTATATAAGGGATTGTAGTCATCTTATGTATATTGGACTACTAGAAGGTCTAGAAGAAGCATTTAAATTTAAATTCAAAACACAGAACCGAAAACTATCTTGACATTAATGTCAAAATACGTTGAAATCGCGGTGTTGCCGTAGCTAGTCGCTCGTGATACAGATTTGCGAGTGCAGTGGTACATGAGAATCTACAAATACCACATCGCTGCCAATCAAATCACTCCCTTTAGAGATCGTTCGCTTGTGAGAGGAGCGAGTTGAGAATACCGGCCCTGTGCTATAAAATGTTGTATGTCGAAAATTTATAAACATTAAATGCATTTTTTCAATTCAGGTCCTCTTTGATTCATTTTAAACTTTATGCTCATTATGCCCCTTCCAAGTGTCCATTTTGCCCCAGCTGATGGGGCAAAATAGGCATTTGACAAAAATATTAGAAACTGTCAAATGGTACTTTACACATTCATTTTGAAGAATGATGATACTGCTTTTTGTAGCTTGTTACGTAGTTAAGACATTTGTGAAATACTGTTTTCCTACTGTAAACGGATAAGACTTTATTAAACAACTTGCTTAAAGTGCTCATTATGCCCCGGTCTCCTCTACTAGTTATGTCATCAGTCATTTTTAGTTGAGCGCGAATTTTGAACTAATGGTAGGTACTTTTATTCAAATAATTTTATCTTGTTGACTAATTTCAAGCAGCAAATATGTTAAAGACAATCGGGTTTACAAAACTATGTTGCACAAGTTTTTGTGGCACTACTATCCCTGAATTCTCAAAATATTTGAATTTGTCTATCATTGACTTAGGTTGATAATAAAAAATGATTAACCCACTAATAGAGAAATTCAACTCCTTGGCTAGAAGAAGCAATTATTGTCAACTTCACAGCTAGTAGAGGAAAAAATACATAAATGTTCCACTAACCACCGTTAATTTCATTTTTATTGAGCTTAGAAACGCCGGGAGCCAAAACAGCAGTGCCTAATAAAATTGATTTTCACAAGCCCTTTCAAGATTTCAGGGCAGTGACCTTTGTTTCGTTTTCAGATTTTTCGTCGAAAATTCACCGGGGTATATAATTGATTTCTGTCCGCCTACGTAACTGAGAATGTTACTCACTGTGAAATAAATCATTTTTTTATATCTCTCAACTCTTTACATTAATAAGAAAAATATTAATCAGTGAGGACTTGAGGCTTTGGTAAAAACCGCAAATAAATGACTCTTTTTACAAGACAATAAGAAAGTACGTGATAGAAGCTTCCACCTCATAAAAATTGTTCAAACATCTCAAAAAATAACATTAGTAGACAGGCCCTATAACCAACTAAGCCACGGCGCCAGCTACCTGTTGCCGCTATCAAATCGAGCATATAATCGGCATTTATAGGGAGGAGCCTATCTATCGTTTGTGCATCAACATCCAAATGGATGCCGGAGCTGCTCACCACAAGAGTAGCAGATACGAGGACGAGCAAAGACATTGTCTCCATCTGCACTGCCAGAGGATGCACACAGGGAGGAGTATAATGTGGAGTCTGACGGTTGACGATCTCCTGTGTGGTTTGACGGACCTCGGAATATCCTGCCAATGATATGCCGACGATATTGTCATAACAGCCAGGGGGAAATTCGAAAACACCCTTTGTGATATTGTACAAAAGGATCTGAACTATACAAATAACTGGTGTAGACAAGTGGCATCAACCCCACTAAAACCATCTTGATAGCCTTTACTAAGAAAAGAAAACTCAACCTCTAAACCATAAACTTGATGGGAACGAGATTAAAGGGAGACAAGAAATCAAGTATCTAGGTTTAACTTTAGACAGTGGATCAAACACGAAAAGGAGATTACATACAAGGCAAAAATGGCTTTAATGATGTGCAGAATTCTGGCAGGAAGAAAATGGGGTTGTAACCCAAAAATCCTAAGCTGGATGTACACTGCCATAGTTAGGCCAATTATCACTTATGGAGAACTAGCCTATTGACGACGAGAGGAAACCTCTAGACTGTATATGCATTACAGGAGCAATGAGAACATGCCCAACGGCAGCCATGGAAGTGATTCTCAACCTCACCCCTCTACATATAGTGGTGGAAAGCTTTGCATAAAGAACAAGATACAGACTAAGTGGAAAGTGAATGACATAATGTTCAGTATTTTATAAGCGACTGGGTAAGTAATTGTTTTTAAGATGTATTTTTTCATGTTAAGTGTAGCTTTGTAGGTTAGAATCAATGGAGATAAACGTTACCAAAAATCATTAATAAAAATAGATTATTCCAAGGGACATGAGCTGCTTCTTTATATGTGTATCGATTGCACACAAATTTTCTTGATGATGATGATGATAATTTATAATAAATGTATTTATGAAAAAATAAACAAACTACATAAAATTGATGGAGAAAACATGACGTATAGAATACTGTATCAGAGTACACTGTATTTTGAAGTGAGGTTAAGACACTCACTTTACTCTTTTTACAGCTGCAATCCATTTTTTCCTTTGTACCAACTTGTGTTGCGCAGTAGGAGACTTGTAATATTTCACAGCACTGTTATTCCATTTACAATTAACAACACAACAACTATCGTGCCCCATTATCCCCTTTATTTACATACAATACACTACATCAGCCTCCGACCGCTGATGCGCGCGCTGGTATAGTTTCGCCTATCCCCTCCAACGGTCGACACACAGCAAGTAATGAAGTTACAGTTCATGGAGTAACTGTCATCTGGGTACCTTCACATGTAGGACTTGAAGGGAATGAGGCTGCAAACCTAGCCGCTAAGGGAGCTTCCACGTCGAATATACCTATAACGAATGTACAGCTGCATAACTATATTGAAAAAAATGTTCAAGAAAAAAACGCGTGATCAATTCATCTGGTAGACACCATGAATACAATTTTGAATGAAGCTAAAAACCAAATCAACTTATTGAATTACTTGAAAGACATACAAATACTTGATGCACTATAAAATGTTAAAATATAATATAATATAATGTAATTTAATATTGTAACTTACTGTCATCGTGTCAATATTCTCAGTAGTCGAGACACGTTAATTTAATTAAAAAAACAAATGCAAAATAAACTATTTATTCCTTAGAAGGTAACAAACATTCTTAAAACTGGCAATGCTGCTTTCATATCAGATTGGTAGCTGGAACTGAACACACGCCCAACGCTGACTGCCCACAACTATTCTTCCTTCTCTTTCAAGTAGTTTTTTTTATATTTTCCTTGTCGTACTTATGTAAATCGTATATCGCGAAAAGACTTTTCGCAATCTGTATGTACATTGTTTAATCTAATTGCTTCTCGAAACACTTATCGAGCATTCATTTATTCACAGCTGAGCTCAATATTTTTCACTTTGTATTTGTACCAGGCCGATGTGAATAAATATTATTATTATGACATTTATGGAGAAAACAAAGCCATGTTTCTACTATTAATAAAATGAAAGATAACTCGGTGAAGAGGTTTGTTTTGAATCCAGTGCATACAGTTATATTTTCTGGATTTTTACGAATAAATCAACTCTTTATTAAAACGACCTTTGAAGCTAACGATTTTGCATTCACTATTCACTTAAGTTTTCAATTAAATTAAGACTCTCCAGCCAAAAACAATTGTTACTGGGATATACGTTCATTTTGCCTCTACCGTTGTTCTCCAACCAAAGTACTTTCAACTTCGCTAATTGCACCAAAAATATTGTACATTTCTGGTAACATTTTAACAAATTAATCTCGTATGAACTGAAAAGTGAATTCACATCCAGCTAGAGGTTCAGGGATATGGGATAACAGCGTTATCAATTTTTCTGTAATTGTAATATTTGCTACTTTTGTAAAAGAAGCAGGACCGTCTTTACGAAGAGCATCAAAATATCTAGTAAGGTTAAGATACGAGGCTTGTTCAATTGAAACCCATCTTTGGTCCAGGAAAAATTTATTGACAAGTACAGTTACAAATAACTACCACTACAATTGAGGCACATATCCCACTGTTTTACCAACCGATGTATACCCTGCTTATAGAATTCTTGTGGCTGCTGCTGAAAGAATTCTTTCACAGCGTTTTGTACTTCTGCGTCCGACTGAAAACGGTTACCTTTTAACGCCTTTTTTAGTGGCCCAAAGATGTGAAAATCGCAAGGCGATAAATCGGGACTATAGGGTGGATGCTCTAATATCCTCCATTTCTTTCGTTGCAGATTTTCTTTCACTACGTTGGCAACATGAGGCCGAGCATTATCACATTTGGACGGATGGTTAACAACAAACGCCATTTCAAAGTCACAATACTTAATATCGCTGTCAAATATAAACGAAATAAACAGATCAGTGTGACGTTTGCATACACTACTAATGTTGGAAAACGTCAGTTGAATGATTACAATTGTTTCCAAGGCTAACCTGACCAAAGATGGGTCTCAATTGAACAAGCTGTGTACATTGTAAAAGTTAAAAGGCTTCCTATCTTTATAATAATTGTTGCTTCCATAAGCTTTACGTGTAAACTCCTCCGACGTAACTTGCGTTTTTAAGCCGCGAGGGGGCGACAGTAGGTACGCACATAGCGAATATTTGTCGTGTATTAAATTCACGAGAGGATGATCGGAGAACATTTTTTCAATTTTCAATTCAATAAAATAATATAGTTCAAGAAAAATTTGGACAAATTACAATCTGTAATAAATAAAATCTGGAGACTGCTTTCGATTTAACAATCATTGGTATTTAAGATTGTTGCCGACAAAAATTGGGAATAACATTCACAGATAAGTACATTTGGCAACAGCGGTTAACATAGGGTAGCACTGAACACACATAACCATCGCTGACTGCGCCCAATTATTCTTCTCTCTCTTTCAAGTAGTTTTTCTCATATTTTCCTTGTCGTACTTGTGTATATCGTATGTCGCGAATAGACTTTTCGCAATCTGGAACAATTTTTTTCCTCCACTTTTATTAACAATCAGAATATCAATTTCCATTCTATGGGTTAATTTGTCGCAAGTGCTAGGTGAACTACCATCTATAAGGTCTTACATCCATGTAATCTCTAAAACCTTATACTAATTCCATTGGCCATTTTTTAAATCTTTTTGTGTTTCTAGGTCCTAACAATACCTCTAGTATTGGATTTGGCTGAGTATCTATAGTTTTATGATGTTTCATTATTCTCTCCTGGATAACTTCTTGGACTGTGGGCACTCCCAGGTCTACGTAAATTGTGTGATTTGATACATACCATGAAGCATCTACTAGTATTTTCGATTGGGATCTCTGGAGAATATTTACATTAAACTTTGAAGCGCAACCCCTCAGCTCGACTCCATAATATGTCCATATAGGCTCATTGACAGTTTTGTAAATAACGATTTTGTTTTCTAGTGAGACTTTAGATTTTTCTCCTATTAGCCAATGTAGTTCTCTTGCCTTATGTCAAACTGTTTTCTTTTTTTTTTCATGATATGATGTTTCCAGTTAAGCTTTTTTGTCTAGGTTGGTTCCTAAATATTTGGCGCTATCTGCTTGTGGTATTTCTGTATTATACAGGGTGAATCACGACCAACGGGATGGAGGTTTATAGCGAAACGGTGAAAGTTTTGAGGTGTTTTTCACTGTAATAGTTTATACATTCATATAGGCTACATTTTAAAATTATTTTCAAATATACAGGATGTTCCAATAAAGTGTGGCGTATCAAAGTTATATTTTTTCTTATGGGTCACCCTATATTTTATTGCATTTTCTGATTTCCCCCAAAAAATAAAGTACTCCTTCATGATGGTTCCCTATACCTAAATACAGAGGGTTCCGAGTTATGCTGACTTTTTTAAAAATGTGAACATTTCGAAAAAAATTAATAACTTATTGATATAAGAAATTCTAGCAAATTTTCTCTTACATCTCAATAGTTGGACATTTGTTGAATGTATTTCACGATTGAGAACTTGATATCTATTCACAGGGTGTTCAAAATTTTCAGTTTCATTATTAGATCCTTCAATGGGTAATATCGGGCTTAATTTGAATGGAACACCCTGTATTTTGATAACTCACCCTATTAGAAAAAATGTTCTCTTTCGAATGGTATAAGGGTGTCCTATACCTAGGTATTATACTTTTCGTGCAATTTACAATTTTCTCAAATCGTATGGAAAATTCATACAAATCCCGTCGGTACCTAACATGTCTGTCAATTCTCTGAACAATCTTGCGTTAGTTTTAAATTTTATTGCTACAAAAAATGAAGCAGTACCTACCTGTTAAACGAAAGAGTCGACATGAGACTTTGCATTGGCATTGGGGAATATTCAGAAACTTGTCTCCTAGCATCTATAGTTTATGCTCAAAAGTACCCTGATAGAATTCACCCAAAGAAGGAAGCTCTCGAAAAACTGCTCAATAGATTTCGTGATACTGGTAGCGTTGCATACGAGAAGGTAACCAAAACAAAACCAGTTACTGGAGACAACGCCAACGAATTTGATTTACTGCTGTCGGTTACGGAAAATCCTAATACCAGTACTAGAAATATTTCAAGTGAATTAGGAATAAGTCAAATGAGTGTGTGTCGAATATTCAGGAAAAATCGCTACCATCCGTATCATATCCAACAACACCAGCAGATGACACAACAGGATTATGATAAACGTTTAAATTTTTGCTTATGAACTTTGGATAAAGTTGGAGAAGATCTTGATTTTTTCAATAATGTCTTTTTTACTGACGAATCAACTTTCCACAATAATGGGTCGCCAACACCGATGGAGTGTAAACGTTTGGGGAGGTATTGTGGGCGAGTATGTTATCGGCCTGTATTTTTTTGACGAACACCTAGATGGTAGAAAATTTTTGAGTTATTTGAAAAAAGACTTCTGAATCCTTCTTGAACACCCACCACTCAGCATCCGAAAGAAAATGTGGCTACAATTGGACGGAGCTCCTGCCCACTCTTCACGTGCAGTTAGAAACTACATCAATAAAAAATTCAGAAATAAATGGATAGGTAGAGGCCTCGGTAGAGGCGGTCCTTATAATTGGCCAGCTAGGTCACCAGAATTGACCAAGATGGATTTTTTCGAATGGAGTTATATTAAAAATATTGTGTATTCTATACCACCTACTACTCCAGACGATATGAAATTGAGAATTTCGAACGCTTTCGCGATTATAACACCCGATATGTTAAATAATGTAGGTAGATCTTTGGAAGCTAGAATCATGTGTTGCATTGCACAAGATCGCAAGCATTTTGAACAT
The DNA here is from genome assembly GCA_910591675.1 of Galerucella calmariensis. NCBI lineage: Eukaryota > Metazoa > Arthropoda > Insecta > Coleoptera > Chrysomelidae > Galerucella > Galerucella calmariensis. The sequence continues at coordinate 731,041 of CAJUYG010000006.1, read as the reverse complement.
CTACTATAGTAATTTTTCATTTTTTGCTTTGAATAATTTGTTGTTCGTTTTGTAGTACTCGTAATTATGTATTTGCTTTATAAAAAATGTGTTTTTGTTATACTTATCGGTAAAAAATGAGTTAGTGTACCTCTGCAACTACAAGTGTGCATATTTATTGGCAATTCCACTGTTTTTTTACAGATCAGTTTAAAATTTAGAGAGAATTGCATATGTCTTAAAATAGATTTACCATACAATTTAAGAAAATTGTAAATTGCACGAAAAGTATAATACCTAGGTATAGAACACCCTCATACCATTCGAAAGAGTATATTTTTTTGAACATGGTGACCAAGTTTTATTAGAAAACGTGCAAAGGAGCGCTACTAGACTTGCATTCGGTCGCGTAAGGCCTTCCTATGAGGAGCGACTGACTGGGGCGAATCTCATCTCGTTTCAAGACCGTCGACTTCGGGGAGACTTGATATTATGTTATAAAATCATTAAGCACAACTTTGGTGATCTTCAATCTATGTTTCTATTCAACACTGATCTTAGACTGAGAGGTCACCCATTTAAACTTAAGAAGGAGTCCTTTAGATCCCGAGTAAGACAACACTTTTTACCAAACAGAGTGTTTGATGTCTGGAATAATCTTCCTGATGATGTTGTTGACGCACCATTAGTTAACGCATTTAAGAACAGGATTGATAGACTTCTATTTAATAGTTAATGGTGCGCATTGTTGCATCTATTATTTATCTGAATTTGTGTTATCTATAGCTTTTTTCGCTGTATAGTTGTTGCGGTTATTCTTGAAAACTACGATTTTGTTAATTATTGTTAATTTGTCATTTATTATGTTTATAGGCGTTTAAGCACTTATTTATGTTCTCAGATCATGGGCTTCATAGGTTCTTACCTCAGCCCTTATTTATATTCTAATAATAATAACAATAATCACCAAATACAGGGTGCTCCATTTAAATTAAGCCCGATATTACCAATTGAAGGATCTAATAATGAAACTGAAAATTCTGAACACCCTGTGAATAGATATTTAGTCTTCAATACATTCAACAAATGTCCAACTATTGAGATGTATGAGAAAATTTGCTAGAACTTGTTATATCAATGAGTTATTAATTTTTTTCGAAATGTTCACATTTTTAAAAAAGTCAGCATAACTCGAAACCCTCTGTATTTAGGTATAGGGAACCATTATGAAGAAGTACTTTATTTTTCAGGGGCAATCAGAAAATGCAATAAAATATAGGGTGAGAAAAAATATAACTTTGATACGCCAGCCACACTTTATTGGAACATCCTGTATATTTCATAATAATTTTAATGAATGTACAAACTACTAAAGTGAAAAACATTTCAAAACTTCCACTGTTTCGCTAGAAACCTCCATCCCGTTGGTCGTGATTCACCCTGTATAACAAATGAATATCAAAAATTTAAAGATTTGAATCTCTAATCGACCTATCTGAATATAAAATGCGAAACACATTCATACAAATAGGCACATCTACATACAAAAAAGTACACATACTCACATATATTTCACGGAAGGCTAAAAAGCAAAAGTTTTTTGTTACACGAGTAAACAACGATAAATACAGATGTAGGTACCTGTCTCGATATCAAACAGACAAATATAAAAACAAGCACAATTTGACCTAATAAATCTCGTAACACCAAGCCGACGATATAGCAAAGGTATGTTATTTTTTGTTTGATCTCATAATATATCTAATGGAACATTCGCTGAAGTTCACTTCTTTTACTTTGAAGTATGTGCTTTTTCGTTTTTTTTAAAGTGGTTTTATTGTTTCAGGAATAATATTATACAGTTTGGGAGCAAAGTGACAGTATGATCTCTGAGCTGCATCCCTAACCATTAGGGGGATGTATTGATGGAAGGGAAGCAATGCTGTATGCTCATTTGCATGATATTTTATAATTGTGCATAGAAAATACACCTGTCTTATGTGTAATGTCAAATAATAATCATAGAAAAAAAATTCTGGATTGTTTTTTAAACTATTGTACTTGGTGCAACGTAAAAATTGCTGGAGCTGCGAAACTTACTAATAAAAATTTTGCCATCTTTATCCTACTTCCGGCTATACCAGAAGTTGTTCATAACTTCCTTTTTCCATAGGACAACCTGTATATTCTTTTATGTGTCAGGTAGGAAAAAGAATTAAACAATTTACTTATTTTTGATAACGGTAGAGAATGTTTTTAAAATTCATGCGAGAAATTCAGGTAATTGACCAAATAAAATTATGATGGGTCTTTCCTCTGACAAAATTTTCCTGACTCACCCTGCTCCGAGATTCGAATGCGATTCTTCAAATAGTTAATATTAATCATCGGTATGCTGAAGACTGATGACTTAAGCTAACTTCGTTACCATAAATCACATGGATTTAATTCTAGAGATCTGGGATCATGGGTTGCATCTAAGTATCTCCTAGAAATCTCACTAGAATCATAGAATGTACTGCATGAACTTCATGTTTTGTCCAATATTGAGCGGGATCTCCCCAAGTTAACTGGAAAAACATTTGATAATGGTATACTCTATCTATAATATAGTGCGGGTATTCGTCTGCCCATGCGTGATTATTCTGAAAATTTATGATGGATAGTCAAATGTGCCTAAAAAAATTCAGGAATTCCATCCAATTACAAGTATTACTCGATGAGTAAAATATAGCAGGTAGTCGTTTATCCGAGAACACGTGCTCGTTTCTTAGAAAAGCGAAAATATGATGCCTATTAAAGTGATTATTTTTCAACTGAAATGTTTGGCTGGTAAAATAATATTTGAATCTAATTTTTAAATTCATTCAATTTTATTATTATCAATCTGTGACTAGAAAGATTTATTTCCGAATATTTCACGATAAGGGCTGACACCCTTATTGATTAATATTTTAATCTGGTTGTGTTGTTTTCCTTTGTCTCAAAAAACTAGACTTTGCACGTAAAAAAATATCGATTAAATCCGAAGTTATGAAAAAAAACATTATTTACAATATTATCAATAAATAAATTCAAAACCCGATGCTATTATCATGACGTCTCTATATTACACCTAATTATACCCTCAATTTTACAAATAACGTCTACGAAATCTGAAATCTGTAACTTGATTAGCTTGCAAATTTAGATGTCATGAACATTGATTGATTCCCTGTACGACATTGCGCATCACCCTCATTTATGCGGTTTGTTATGTTAGAAGATTTCACTGTTATGTGTCGTTACTATTTTTCAATATGCAATTCCGCAACCGTTTCAACGATTATTTAAAACGACCTTAGTTGTGAAATGAAATGTACCGCATGCTCAATGAATTTTGCAATAAATTATTACCTACATTGATAGAGCATGAAAAAAACTTTTATCTGAAAAACGATTCGTCCAGATTCCTTGAAAAATAACGGAGTTACAAACCGTCAAAGTTTAAGGCTCATTGTCCAAAAATAATTTGAGGTTGCAGCGAAAAAAAAAATATATTCATGATCGGAAAACGGAGTACTTTCACTGTTAAAAATATTTATTCGAAGGGAAACAGTTACCTAAGCAGAAAGCCTTTTCCAAAGTTCATGCAACGCTATTATTTTCACTCTCTGGCTTGTGGCGACAGAGTGGAGTGCCTACCGACAAATTAGAGAAAATTTCTCGCTGTGCGCCTTCAATCTCGACCCCGGAGCTGCATTGGTACTTTTCTCGGCAACTATCCAAGATAAATTAATGATTTTTTTTAAATTTCATACTACTCGACGAGAGAAATCCATTTTTATTATCTAAAATTATCAAATTTCACATCCGAGTCGTCAATGGCGCTTTTATGAAATAAATTTTAATCATTCCCACGGTTGCAAAAATGCATATTTCTGAGAAATAATAACAGCACATGACTCATCACAGGGAAATCTACCAGCAAAACAAACCGCATAAGTGAGGGTGAAGCGCAATGTCGTACAGGGCGAGAATCAATTATTTTGTTCATGGCGTCATAATTTGCAATCAAGTTACAGATTCCAGATTTCGTACACACGTTATTTGTGAATTTGAGGGTTTAATTAGGTGTAATATAAAGACGTCATGATAATAACATCGGATTTTAAATTTGTTTATTAATAATATTGTGAATAATGTTTTTTTTGCTCATAATTTCGGACCTAATCGATATTTTTTTACGCGCAGTCTACTGCTGTAGATCTTTAGAGGAGAAAAAAAGTTCCTAACAGTTTTCCTGTAAAATTGAAGTGTAAAAGGATATGCACGGAAAACGTTATTTTCCCTGAAATCGCACCTTTCTTGCTCCGTAAAAAAATTTTCCACAACGACTTCAGAGTTCGGTGTGAGTGCATCTTATTCTACATCAATTTTGCCCTCTGGTCTAGCAAAATATGCCACTAAGAGGGAAACATTGCTCACAACTATATTTCCTGGACTACTTAGGCTGGCTAGAATCGGCTCAAATTTTGATCAAATATCATTAAGGATTTACAATCTATTTGACTTTATCGCACTAATGAATTACCCTCTATACAAACAGTATATTCAATATTAATTTGATCTGCAGAAATTTAGGATGAATTAATAGTTCTGCTAAAATTTTTCCATATCTAAATGAAATCCCCGAGCTTAACTTGCCAACGGGGAATGTAAATCTAGTTTACTCACAGAAGTGAATTATTTAAGCCGTTTGCGGAATATCTGAAATCCAACAAAGGAGGATGCCTGGCTAACAATTCAATAACGGTTGGAAAGTTCTCGGTTATTCAGTTACGAGTTCCAATAGTTTCGCGTCGTTTTCGGTTATTCTCAATCAAACGGTGTCATGAAAAGTAACACATGTAAAATAGATTTCTTAGAGAACGTCACTCGGAATTAAGGAAGTTGGAGGATCGAGGAATTCACGGTTGAATTTTTTTCATTTTTATCGTCAATCGATTTCAAGCATAGGAAACGAGCTGTTTCCAAAAAACTGATTTTTACGACCTCTTTCTACCTTGAATATCTTAAGACGCGCACCCTATATTGATTGCTACTTTCGAAACAACATTAAGATTGTCGAAATTAGGGTTTGTATCCACAAATTTCTATCTTTTACCTTATTTGACTAGATTACTAATATACAGCGTTGCTGAAAAGTCTCGCACCAAGGGATTATCGTTGAAACGGATAAAGGGAAAGTAGCCCCAGAGAAAAAAATCGAGTGGTGTCAAGTCGGGTGATCTTGCCGGCCACTTAATTGTACCTCTTCGACCAATCCATCTCTGAGGGAAAATTGTGTTTAAATATTGCCTAACGTCTCTTTGATAATGTGGAAGTGCGCCATCTTGTTGAAAGTATACGTTCATATTAGGAAATAATCGATTTATTTCAGGTATAATTTTATTTAGGCAGTCAAGATATTTAGCACCGGTCAGCGTACCTTCAATAAAAAAAGGACAGATCAAATGGTTTTTCACCAAACCAGCCCACACATTTACTTTTTGTGGACGCTGTGTATGAACCTCCTCCATCCAGTGCGGATTACAATTTGACCAGTACCGACAATTATGTCTGTTAACAGAACCGTTCAAGCAAAATGTGGCTTTATCACTGAATACCAAAAAATCTAAGAAATTGTTTTGCATCCTTATTTTCTCTGTCACTATTTCACAGAATTGTAATCGCCTATCAAAATCATCCTTGCCTAATTGTTGAAGATTGAAGAATAGTTTGTCTGTCTAGAAATACCGTGATTTCTTGCCAATATTCTTGTAGATGTTTAAGGGTTTTCTTGAACATCTAATAGAACATGTAAAGTTACCTTCATGAGTTGCAGTTTTCGGTCTACCAGAGTAATAGTAATATCTTTTACACTACCAGTTTCATTAAATTTATTTGCTAATCTCGTCACTGTAGATCTACTTATAGGAGGTCACTCAGGATTTAAATCGTTAAAAATATGAGTTAGGTTCTGGTCGACTCCGCGACCCTCGGAATTTTATGTTGATTTTAAATTTGTTTGAAAGCTAACATTAAATAAAGCAGATTAGAACAAAAATTTCGCTGGATCATCCAGTAATTACTTCAAAAATCAAGATTTTAGTTCAAAAAATTGTACTTTTTCAACACTAATTCTTGCTATTTCACAATAAATATTTTCACTTTAAACAGTGAAGGTTATTATCTTGAACTAAATGTTAGTCTGTTCCACACAAAAAATCGGAAGAGAATACTTAAATTTTGCCAATTTTTAGAAATATTCGTAAGCATAAATATTTTCGTTTGACACTTAAGCTTATAAAATTCCACACTAAAATTTCATGTCTGAGCTTATGTCTAGATATCCTAGGTTCACAAATTAGGATCAGGTGACACTTCCTAACGGCGTTGTCAAATGGTCTTAATTTTCTTTCAGCTGAATACATTGCAATAGATTACATGAATATATCACAATATAAAATTATGCATTTAATATCATGAAAATTTATATAATAGTTAGGTTAACAATTTTTTTCATATTCTCTTGCTCCGTATTTAATGATATTTTAGTTACACTTTGATCTGTGTCAGTTGGTCGGGAAGCGGTATGTGTTGAATTATGATATTTTTTTTTGCTCTAGTATAAATCCCATGAAGTCAATTTGAGGTGAACAGATGTATTCCCTTCCCCTTCTCGAAAAAGTGTCTAATTTGTATTTCACATGAATGCGCACCGGGTCAACGTTTCGCAATTTGCGCGCGCCAAGGAATAAAAGGCAATGAAAAGGCCGATGAATTAGCCAAGCAGGGAGCAACAGAGGTCATGATAGGGCCAGAATCTTCCTGTGGAATTGCTAAATGCCCAACTAAAGAGAGCATCAACAAATGGATAAACAACCTGGGGTGGCATTCTGTTCACCTAGCGAGTAGTCTTGAATCGATCTTGTCGATATACAACTTCCGTTCACCATGTTTGGTTGTTTTGGAGCGACAAACAGTTCTAATTTCTGATACCCATAAGGTGTCGTCTACGGATTTTCTATATTTCCTTATCAAAATATCAATGTAAAATGTAAAATCCAGGTGACGTCGCTTAAAAGCGATCGCTAGTTTTTATGAACGGAATGTCACCCCTGGCGTTGCGCTGGTGGTATGAATCCCCAGGACAAAGGCACGCAAAATTATTCCTTGGAAACCATTCGGCCAAAATGTCACACAACCCACTATGTCAAAGTTGAGAAACGACAAGGATGATGGTGGGAATGCTGCCGGACATTGTAGGCTGGAGAAACATATGCACACAATTGGCCTAGCAGATGACAGCCTATGCAGGTTCTGCCAGGAAGAAAACGAAACCGCGGAGCTCATACTCTGTGAGTGCGAAGCCCTAGCAAGGGTGCGGTTTCCCTTACTCGGAGAAGAAAAACCGAAGGCAAAGAGTTACGCAAGGGGCGGTATCCAGGTTAATAAGTCTGATAAAAAGAATAAAGCTAGATATCGAGCTCTTAATATAGGGAGGACCACAATAGATCTGCAAAGGTCGAATTGAACAAAATCTTTAGGAGGTAAGGTAAAATAGAAAGTAATATTAATGTATTTGGACATTGGCCCCAAGTATTTGGTCATCAAATTATGATTTTTTATATTATCTTATAGGTTTGGGTATTATTAATGCTAAGGAGACGATAATTATGACTATGGGTAGTCGAGACATTATTTCTCTCATTGAATAATGATTAACTTATATCCTTTAGGTGATTGGTTTATTATAAATTATCCTTGTATTGATGTAAAATATCATTATTTTGATGTATTTTTCTACAAAAATAATTGAATTTTTGCATTAGAATAATGACCACGAATACATTGTAACAATCCAAAAAAATATTAACTAATGTTTTTTAAGCATCATCATAACCATTTCATTACATTATTTTCTGTGTTGTGGAGATTTCTGAAAATTTGATACTTCAAAGTTATAAATCTTACAAGTACTGACAGACGACAGTTTGAAACCGAAATAATGAAACATGTATGTTTTTTTAATATATTTATAGAAGGATCAGATATAAAGACTTATTCATCCGACTATAACTGGTGATTATAAAACTGGCCCTAAGTATTGTATTTTAAAATGTGCTATTCATATTGCTTCTGTCAGGATTACACAAAGCTTTATTTTGGGTAACTGAAGGCGGGATTGTTGGTATGCTGTAAGTCAATGAATCGCGCCATTCCATTGAAAGCGACTGATTTTTTTTCCAAAGAGATTAACAACAGTACTTTCGTTTTAACGCAAATAACTTTTTCGTTTACATTGCAAATTGTATTTTTCAATGCACAGAAGATTTATCTTATCTTTCCACTCCATTTCCTCGTCATTGAATTCGAATTTGGTCCTTTACGTTTTTGTATCTAAAAAAATACTAATTAGCGTGAAAGCGCGAACTGACCCTCCAATTTAAGTAATAGCATGTTCGAGAGTCGTTGTTGACTACGTATTTAGAGCATTTCTCAATAAAAACCGAATAGGATTTGTCCTCTAATCTCTGCAGTTTATTATTAATTCAACACTATCGATCCACTGAGAACGACAACAGATTAATTCAAAATACAATTCTCGGAAATACGAACATTTGGTTGAAAATGCGAACACCTGTTTAGTTTTGTTTTACATGCAATTTCAAGAATTATTCATTCGATAGGGGCCGTTCAAGTACTACGTAAGCACTATAGGAGGGCGGGGGTTCTTTGCTTTGCTTATTTTTGATGACATGGGGAGAGAGTCAGCAGTAGCTATTTACTTTTTTACGCTTATGGCAACCCACACATTTTCGTGGACTCCCACAAATAATGAATACGTCTTGGTACTCGTTTAGAATCGAGTAGGGGAACCCTTTTGCGGAATCAGCCCCAATGTAATATTGGAAGAAATAGGTAAAGCCGAGAAAAAGAGAAGATCTGACCATTAAAAAGATCTAGAAGAGCTTATACAATCAAAGATTCTTCTGGGTGACTACAACCGAAAAAAAGCGCTATCCCAATAATAACCGTTCCTGGCACGTGCATTTCACTGGATTCCATTTCTAGTAGACTATCATATCTTTGGAATGTCATAAAATAAAATAATTCATTTCACATTTTACCAGAGATGTGATCTACTATGAATGGACCTTAATAAAATTTGACAACAAAGTTTTGTAGTCTTAAACTTCAACATATTATTGATTGTCTAGTTGTCATATTTTTTTCGTTGTGTCAGATAGGGACCAAAAATTATTTTATTGTTAGTTAATCTTGACAAAGGTAGATGGAACGCTACCGAAACGTCGAAATAAAAAAAAATAAAAAATAAAAAAAATTATTGTGGTTTGATTCCCAATAAAATAGAGAAAAAATAATAAATAATGCCACAAGGTACTTACAGAAGATATTTAGAGATTCCTCTACAAAAATGTCATACGCGAGCCACCAAATAGCGGTCATAAAAAATAATAACAGATTTTGAAAGGTCGTTGAAAAATAATTTCGAATGCACTTTTAATTTTCCTAAATTCCCTCTGGTTTAATAAAAAATGGATAACTATGTTCAAAAAAGTCGAGCTCCAGAATCAGTGGCAGATCGTGGTGGAAATTTTAAGATTAAAAGGTTGTGAGGGGGTTTGTCTCCCATTTTTTACTGTCGTTATCCGCCTTCCGTGTTGATATATTGGATTCCTGGAACGATTGTCAATTGCAACACAAATATAAGATTCACCCACCAATAAGTCGAATATAATTGAGCCATAATATCAGTTGACTCTAGGAACGCAAATTCCATACAATTATGAAGATGGCTTTTAGAATTTGTGTGCCTTCTTATTTGTCAAACTTAAATCCGTGTCTTCTAATTCCGTCAAAACTTTATCGCTACCAAAAAGTAACCAAGGAAAACAGTTTATATCAAGCATAAAAACGCATATACCAATATTTACGTAAGCGTGGGGGGGGTAAGAGATTTGATTACTTGCCAAGTGGGAAGGGGGGCAAACGTAATAGTTGAACGGCCCCATATACACTGTGTATAATGATAACAATTGTAATTTAAAGAACCTGATTTAGCTAAATTTGAACTGATCCGTCCTTCTGATAGTTAATCTATCCAATAAATTGAAGTAAATACAAAATTAATCGAATACCTCGTACGAGTATTTGCGAAATATTATATTTTTTTTATTGGTGAACCATTTTACCTATTAAAAGCCTCAGCGTGTTTAAATCGAATTTTAAAACACGTGCGTGTTTTAAAGTTACCGTGGCAACATCAACAACTCGAGAAACGAAGTCTAAATATATGATCTAGATCATGTCTAAATGACAATTTTTTCATCATTGATCTGACAGGAGTAGTTTGTAACGTCAAAACTTTTATTCGAACAATATTAAACACTGTCAAATTTATAAATTAAAATGGAAAGTGCCATTGGTATTGTTTGAAATATTAATATTCAGATTTTTCAAATCCTAGGGAATGGTATTTTAATTAATACTATTGACATTCACAGAACACAATAAGGTTGAACTTTTATCAAAATACAAATTAGTTTATGTTTTTCTCATTTCCATGACAACGCAAGGTATACATCTTATACATCGCGAATTCAACCATTTGACATTTAGTTCTTATTTCCATCTATGATTTCCATTTCTTGTTGTTGTAGTAGTTACAGAACAGTATTTATAATTTCAAAGTGCACCATAAAAAAAATAGCGTAAAATATTCGTGGATAACTGGTCTTTAGAACACTTGCTCTATTTCGAGCACTCCGGCTTTGCCGTCGTGCTCGAAAAATCGCGCGTGTTTTAAAGACCTTAATATCCACTTATACTTTAATATACTATTAATTTGTTTTGATTTTAAAGAACCTGATTTAGCTTAATTTGAACTGGTGGATAATCTATCCAGGAAATTTAAGTAAATACAAAACTATTCGAATACCTCGTACGAGTATTTGCGAAATATTATATTTTAATTTGTTTTGATTTTGTTTTGTTTTCCTATATTTGCTTGATGATTATTTTTCTTTGCAGGTAACTTTCTATCTTTATCAGCATCAATGTTCTCTATATGGCACAAATCTGTAGCTGCTAGTGGGTAAGTTTTTAAATTAAAAATAAATTCCAATGATCTTTTCTATACTTTTTCTAAAGTCAATATAAAGACTTGAGAAAATAGCAAAGTTGTCAGATATATTTTCTAAAATTGCTTTACATAATTATGTTTTCCTTACTTCTTCAATCTGTTTATTCGTGACGTTCCTAGAAAGATAGTTATTACAAATATTAAAAAATGCATACTGTTAGTTAGCAGAGAATGATTTATTGAAACAACTTCATACATTCAAAAGTCTCATCACCTCTCTTATAGTATCGCTTTCGAAGATTTACAAAAAAAGTTGGAAATAAAACAATCGTTCAATCACCGCCTCCTAGTGACCGTTAAACTCATTGGAATGAAACCATTATATAATATTTTATGAGGCGTTAAATTTCCTTTCAAATGATACCAAGTTTGTTAAAATCCCTGAAGCTGAACAAAAGTTATAACAGTTTTATTGAGTCAGCTTTCCCACTCGTCCCTACCAGATATTTTACAATATAGAGGAAAAAGTACTGGAGCCAACTTACGTAAAATTATCTAATGATTACAAATATTTGAATTTTGTCTTACTTTAACCGTACATTTATCATAGAAAAATGATGTTTTTGTGATATTATTGTGAACAACGACCTCTAGCTGTACGTTAAACAGTTTCTGAGATACAGCAGGCTACCTCTCTCAATAAAACACCCGTTAATAAGTATAAAATACTTCAACCTAGAATTGTAACTGGGATTGGAGAGAATGTTTTGAGTTACGAAGGAAAAATAAACAAACCAAGTAAAAAACTTTGTTGTGTTCCGGTTTGCTGAGACAAAACGAGTGCTTAACATCGGTTTTTAAAACGTGAACCTGAAGTATTTGACTCCTGGCTGAGTAATATTATTAATGTGAAGTTACACTACATGCCTTCAAAACAAATTTAGGTACCAAAATTCGCGTTTTTGTGTTAGACACTTTAGAGATGACTGTAAAGTACCAGGAAAAAGAGGCTGAAAAGAAAAGCTGTTCTCACTTCATTCATTCCAGGTAATTACCTAAATTTAATATTAGGTGCAAGTCTATAGGTTAATTTATAATTAGGATTTTCCTTTTATGGTGTAAAAAAGTGACCTAATACTATTTCAATAGGAGATGAGAAATTTGCAAAATTTATGAATACTAACAAGGATTCAACATTTGTTGATCCAATAATGAAAGCAGCTATATCAAATTTTGTTCTAAAAAAATGCTTTCAAAGGAGAAGACACTATAGAAATGTGTATAGGTACTTCATATGTGACCCTCCTTGTTGAATTGTTAAGAACTAGATGCCAGACCACATGGATGAAAAAATAGCACAAAATACTTATATTTTAGGAATGAAAATAGCAGAATATTGGGAAATAATCTAGTAAGGTAGTTTGTTGTGTGTTATGTATAGGTATGTATGTTAAAAATGTTGTTATTATCACTAAATAAATATTTAATTCCCCAAAGTCTTTTTCTTTAAAGTAATCGTCGTTCACCATATACTTTTTCCTAGAAAAACAAATTATATATTGCAAACTTTACCTTCTGCAAAAATGTTGCATTATGTTGCCTTAATTCTTACTCTGCTGCACAAGTTTTTTAAAAATAAATTGGCTTTTTACTAAAAGAACACAAAATGCAGCTTTTATAAAAACATATAAATTATAACTGATAGTATTTCACTAAATCTTGCATCAACAAAAGTTTGCCAAATATTCTCTTATGTTCAGCTCTGATGCAAGATTTGGCGAAATATTATCAGTTATAATTTATATATTTTGATAAGCAGCTGAATTTTGTGTTCTTCAGGTGAACAGTCGATTTATTTTTTAAAATGATATTTAAAATTCCCGCTGAATTTTATAGTTCCTGCTGCCAAACTTCAGATGGCAGTTAAAACAGTAGTCACTGCTGACAACATAGGAGCTACAATTCTAGGTTGAAGTATTTTATGTTAATAAGTTGAACTATTGCATGAGAGCCGAACGGACAAACTGGTTTCTGATGAAACTGTTTTAATACCGTAGTAACAAGCCAGTTGGGTACTCATTTCTCGCAAACGTTATTAGCATCCTATAGTTTGTTAATATTATGAATGATTTGGATGGGATCTCAAATTACTTTTTGACCCCGCCTACAGAACTTCCATGGTAATGGAAATTTATAATTTAAAAATCAAAATTTCCTAATATTTGATACCCGCTATACTTGTCCTAAGGGTTATTTTGCGAACTCAAAGTTGTCGGCTTTTTGTTCGACTGTAATACGATACGATACCGTCATAGTCCAGTCAAAATCATAATTTAAAATGTTTAGTTGACGATATTTTCATTCAATAATATAATTTCAACTAATAATCGTTAAAATACCTAAACGACGACTCGAGTTTTCTTTTGATGTATTTATGTTTTTCTTTTAATCTAAAATATATTTGTTCTTCCCTCTGCTCGAATATAAAACATTGGTTTAAGTAATATTAACATATTTTGATATTTAAAAATTCTTGAACATAATACCAGACGATTAACATTACCTTATATATCGTTTTATCAAGAGGAAATAGAAATATAAATTTCAAATATTTTTTTATTTTTTACATCTTTGACTG
>CAJUYG010000006.1:642611-717283 GCA_910591675.1 Galerucella calmariensis | reverse complement strand
AAATTTCAAATATTTTTTTATTTTTTACATCTTTGACTGGACTTACAGAGAGGGTTATTTTACGATAGCAGCATATGCTATTAGTCGGTGGTCTGAAATTAACAATGTTTTTTTGAGGAAGATATAAGTATACTTAGCAGTTATATTTCTGCTTGAATATAAAGCATTACTTTGAACAATATTAACATATTTTCATATTTAAAACATCTTGAACATAATACCAGACGATTAACATTCCCTTATATATCGTTTTATTAAGAAGAAATAGAAATTTCAAATATTTTATTATTTTTTACATCTTTGACTGGACTATAGGTAACTATCTTACAGAGAGGGTTATTTTACGATAGCAGCATATGCTGACTATTTAGTCGGTGGTGTGAAATTACCAATGTTTTTCTGAGGAAATTATAAGTATACATTAGCAATTATATTTTCAGTTGAAAATTGAATAATTACAATGTGGCGTTCCGATAATTTCACCAAATAATGTGTATTCAACATCTGACATATTAATACACAAAATATTACAATTATAGTCAACATAATTGATTTCAAAATAAACAATAAGACAAAAATTCAACTAGTTTAACTATATAATATAGGTAGGTTATTACAATTATTAATTGGTTGGATAATTATAGAAATTGAAAGTGAAATTATTATTGTTCATCATACTTCATACATACTTATCATAAATACCTTTCAAGATTATTACATTTTCTGACTATTTTAACGGGTGGTTTGGATTAGTTGGTACAACATCAGATTTCTGACGAAGAGTACGCGGGTTCGATCCTCGACCGCGCCCTAAATGTTTTTTAATCAAGAAAATGACAAAAATTTCACTTTTCATATAGATCGCTTCAAATTTAGATATTACATGGGTAATCTAATTAAAAATTATATATTTGATAGATTGCCAGTGGTCAATCCTAATGAAAATTATACAGTTGACAGCTTTTTTATCCGTACAAGTACGGATAAGTTTTTTTTTCGTACGCGTATGAATAAAGGCCACTTTCCATAGAGCTAGACAGTGCGATATATGTCACTTTCCTATGTGATCGTAGGAAAAATTAATTTTTTACACTAGAATTAAGTGCCTTAACAACTGGCACTATACAAAATACAAAACATACATAAATACACTATCTTTAACATAAAATAAGTACCTATAGTCATGTTTTCATATCTTGTGGTAGAGGTTAGCTGTTTTGAGGAATTTCAATATCTTTGGAATTTCAGCAGTGCAGTTTAATAGTACTTTGTACAACTAGTGCGCAAAGCGTCACTTTTCTCACGAGTGTCGCAAATCTAGCGAGTGGGAAAAGTGATTTGCGTACAAGTTGTACACAATATTTTTCCTACAACCACATTTATTAACGATAGAAATAAAGTAATTTATAGTTATTTTATTTAAGCTTTGAACAGAAAGAACTAACAATATGAAAATAAATAGAAAAATCAGTTGAATGTATAATTAATTGTAAAATTAGAACAATTTTGTATTGAAACCTCAAGTAACAAATTTTCGGTTGAAGTTCGAGCCTTTTCGATAATATGGGGAGGAGTATTTTCAATGTCCGAATTGGACAACTTAAGAGATAAATTATTTTGACCTCTAAAATAATGCTTAATAGGTTATTGTTTTTATAATTAATAAATTAAAATTAAAAATGGAATAAATAGTTTGCTTACATTTGGTTTAAATTTAAAAATTGTACAGAAATTCACTATTAGGTTGAATTGTCAAAAAAGTTGACAGGTCACAGATAGCTTTGTTTGACGTTTTGAGGTAATGGATGTATTGAAATTAGGAAAAAAATATATCATGTAGATTAATGTTGAACTTAGAGTTCTCATCGAGTAAAAACTTTGAAATGCTAACCAAATTTTGTTGAAAAAAATACGAAAAATACACATATTAATCAAAGTTTAAGCCCTTGTGAAAAATCAAATATGGATTGAATGGAAAAACTAATTTATAAGAAGTCTAATTTGAAGCTTCATGAATACTATATAAAAATCTCAGAATCCTCAAATTACTTATGACCGTACAATTCCTTATTGAAATTCGGTTGCTACCACTAAGATATCGGATAAAAATCCATCTCTCGCATTTCTATCCTTCTATGACTGACATTGTCTCTCTGCTTCAGTAATTGCGTGCCGTTCCATTGTTGATACAACGCTCGCCGGTCTCGGCGGTCTCCCAGTTCAGTACTGACGAAGCTTATGGAGTAGTACGTGAACCAAAATCCGCTTGGACCGCTTGGCTACCTACATGTTGCGGAGCTTTCATATTTTTAATAAAATTTTAGTTATGTGAACTTAAACGTGAGGACGTAGGGAAACAAAAAAATATACAAAGCATAATTGTGCAAGGTCGAATTTGGTAGATGCCCCTTAAAGCACTATTGCAGTAACGGCAGACGGGAATGTTTTCAGAAGACACCAAGTAACCGTGTGTATGTCTGGTATGGTTGATCCGCAATTGTCTTATGACAGCAGCTTCTCTCCTGGTTAAGAAGTCGAGGGAGAGACAGCTAATGAATGGTTGTATATCGTTAATGGCTGTTTTGCTTTTGTGTCAAAAATTCTGCCAAGATTCTGCCAAGATCCTTTAGCGGACTTTTTGAATAAGAGTTTTATGTCTTCTGATAGCTGGATCGTTGTTGTGGTGATGGAAGAGGAGGCTTCCTTTGAATGGTGGTCAGCATTTTCATTGCCAGTAATTCCAATGTGAGATGGGAGCCAAATAAGACAGACTGTCACATCACGAGCTTAGATAGCATTTTCTATGGGCTTTCCATTCTACTTGTATCACAAGTAGGGGGTTGCCATTTAAATTTTTATAGTTGGTTTAGTTGGGACATAGGGGGTTGACGGAGGTGCGTTCTCTTATGTCATTTTAGTTCCCCCTGTATACCCTAGAAATATAATTTTTGTTATATCTCTTCTCGTTCACGAGGTACAGCACATTGTGAGTTTTAAAATTGATACCCGTATAGTAGTGTAAACTGTGTTCAGTATCGAGTATCGCCAATAGTTCCAAAATTCCCAACTTGGATGAGAAATTTCAATGGATCACCCTGTACATTTTTACAGAAGATTGGCTCCAAAATTTGAACAAAATATTTAAACATTAACAGCGGTGGCTCATGACTTATTTAAACCAAGTATAAAGTCTATTTACAATCAAATATTAGCTAAATTTAATTGCTCCATATACAAATAACTTCCTGAGACTATTGGAGCATCTCGTTTTTTATTTTATTTAATTTTTTTTTCATCTAATTGGGCAAAACAGCGCATCGAATTTGGAATCCTATTGGACCTCCTAACGTAAAATCGTTGAAGATCGTGCGTATTCGCATACGAGCGTGCGTTGTTGACTCGTTCGCGACAAGCGTTTGCAGCACACCTAGAAGCCCGGGCATGGATATCGCAAAGGTTTAGTTTTCTCGTACGATTAACGAAGGTATGTGGTGTTGTATCACGTATCGTTCCGTTAAAGGTAATGTTTTTCATAACCGTGATAAAAGTTGAAAGAAAATCGCGAAAACCGGCCAATATTAACGTTTAAATTACGTTAAAACAATTCCCCAAACCTGCTGTTTCATGTTCTGTGACAAACTGTGACTTGTGTTTATTCGAGTTTACTGGATAGGACATGTGAACTATATAGGTTAGTTTATACATAGTTTGTCACCTGTTGTTTTTTTGTTGTTAAAGTTTTTGTTGTGTTTTCGTAAAATTTGATGCTGATAACGTTGAATAATAATTTGGTTAACATTTAAAATGTTGACATACTAATAAATACACGTCTTCCTATCACATTTAATAATCTGTATTGCAAAATATAAATTTGTTTAAGAAACAGTATCGGTGTAAATAAATTTCAAGTAGGTATTATATAGATTATACTTCCAAAATAAATACATACTTAACAAAGTTTTGGAAATCATTCGCTATTATTACAAGTCAACGTATTTTAAATGATATTCAATGTAAATATTGACAATAGGTAGGTAGGTATATTCTTTGTTTACATTACCAACTTTTTACCTACATCTTTACATATTTTTATTTAATAAAAATGAATCACTGTTTCATGTGTTTCCAGTAGCGTAACCGCAATCTAAAAAATATAAATTATTTAAAAAATTCGTAAGGGTATGAAAAGTAATAATTTAGTCATTATAGGATGTTTGTCGACAATATGAAGTGGCGGCCCTTGATATATTGTTTAGCTAGTACCTAGGGGACTTTTTTTTTATAAAATCTGTTAATCTGTTATGAGCAGAATTGAAACTAAAATATAATCTATTTAATTATTTGTATAAACAAAATTCTGGTTAATAACTGGGTCCGGTAAACAGTACGGAACCATTATGATCTCGATTATCATCCCATTGATTTTGCGGGGAAAATATATTTCCTTAAAACATTTCAACTTTTTGACCCGATTTCTCTTATAAAAACTGTATGGGAAACTATTAAAAAATATATTTTCTGATTAATTATAATTTACCTAATACCTACCACTTTTTTATTTATCTACCTACAACACATTTTTAGTTGCGGTATTTTAAATATTTCATATGGATATAATTATGGAAGACTAACGTGAGAATACTAATTAAAATATAATAAAATAAAATAAAAATCACTTCTGTGATGAGTTATTGGATATTTTTCAAGAAGCGGAGAGGGCAATAATTTTTTCATTCAAGTTCTTCAAAAAAATCAATGAAAAAATCTCCTTCAACAAGGGGAATGGTGAATAAAATGATAATTTTCTCTTCTCCCTCTTGAATATTGAAAATTTGTGGCTTTCTTACACTCGACAATTTACTTATATTTTAGGACAGACGATAGGGATCACAACTACAATACGGCTGATTTTTTTTTATAAGTACCTACCTCAAAGTATGAAGATTGATAAAAAAAAGTTTACCAGTCTATCGATTTCCCAAATAGAAAAACTTTTTTTTTCGAAATTCCTTAATATTGCGCGCTTGGAGGAAGGTAGAGAAAAATAAAAAACCCACCGTGTAGGGGAAGTGTTTTATTATAATTAAGATATAATTTTTTGCATACCTTTTTCCAAAAAAAAAATATGTAAAAATTAATTTATTACCTTTGATTTATTATTCACAACTTCGACTCTTTAAAAATTAAAAAAAAAATTATGATAAAATTTTTTTATTTTTTTCCGTGATTCAGAAAGTAGCTCTTCCGCCGTGCAGCAGTCGCGCGGATGCGTAACACATACTTAGTGTAGCGAATTTTTTCCCGACAAACCATTGTTCGGACCAAAAAAAAAGCAGGAGACCTTTTTTATTGTAAAACACTTTTGATTTGGAGCCGCAGCTCTTTATTACTTCATTATAATATTTATATTGTCATTCTCATTAGTGTCACATCTGTCACATTTAAATTTTTACCAAAACCAAAGTTCCTGTCCGGCTGACCACATCCTGTCTTTAGTCGAAATAAGACGCGGTGCAGTTGAATTACACCAAGTTTTAGGAATAAAGCTTCACTTGCCAATGTATTACTTAGAAGAAGAAACGGTGCAGTTGGCCCTAAACTACTTAAAAATAATCCAATAACAATGAACACAAAATGTGAATCTTAATTGAAAAACTACCCGGTAAAGTAGCAAAGCGATAGAAACATGAGAACTTACTTTCCGTCCACTCCGAACGAGCACAAGATTTTCTTAGATGAACCCCTTTTTTTCAATCTACAAAAATGGTCAGATATCATTTTTTCATAAAATGATAAAAAAAGTTACATCGAAAAATATAAATTTTTTTCTCAAATTTCTGAAGATTTTCGCTTATTACTTTTTTATTTATAGTTCTACGGCAAAAAGTTACTGGACCAAAGTTGTAGAGAATTTAATTTGCAACAAAAAATGTCGACAAATTTGTTTTGGCAAATGAATAGTTTAAGAGATATATCGTAAAAACCATTTCAACCCCTATTTTCAAGATGATGACCGTGGGATAAGGGTGGCGACCCCACAAACTTGGTTTTAGCTTTACACTGACCCCCCTACACATCAAAAAAATAAAATTGCTTCCTCTAAAAAACGCAAGGTAAGGCCTAAAAAATGTAACATTTCAATGGACTATGGGAAATTGAACCACAATGATTTTTTTGTATTTTTAATTCAACGTTTCGGTAGCGTTCCAGCTATATGACACCGAAAAAATTCGGTTAGACAATCAATAATATTTGGAAGGAAGTTATGTGTTAAAAAAAATCCAAAAGCACATTGCACTTAAGTACTGTTTACTTTCACGGGTACTGTGTTCTTTATATCCGATTATTCAAATAGATTGGGCGGTAAATATTCATGTTCGGAATCCATACAAACCAAGTACAAACAAACTGAGCTACTTTAGTAAATTTAATCCGAAAGTCCGGTTTAACCGAGGGTTTAACCGTTTGTCACCATAGAAGAATTTAAAATAGATGGTGAAATCCCTGAAAAAGACAAATATTCGGACGACTTCAAAGCATCAGTGTGACTTTTAGATTCGCTGGAGGAATACAAGGTCTGTTAAATTCTCGGTTAAATCGGAGTGAGATGAACTTTTTTCAAAATCTTGTGATTTCATACTTTTGGATATTTCGGATTTATATCAAAAAGATGCAACTACATTTAGAATAATAGTTGCCTACTTAACTAGTGTGCAACAATCGGACCAAAGTCCAATACCCAGTCTGCTAGATGATCTTCCAGCTTAGATGGTTTCATCAACTAAAATTGAATCCTCCTAAATAGACTGCAATGGTCTTCGGTAAGAATAAAGACAATATTAGGAGGGAGTATGCACGAAGGATATTGATGGCATATAGCCAGAGAAGTAGTTGCTGCTTCCATCTGCTTCTTAGTGAACGGACTTTAATTGTTCCTTGATTTTCAAAGACTTTTTAAGATGTTATTACCTTTGACATCTATTAATATTAGAAAGATTGTTTGCTACAAAATAACCAGATAGACGGGAACCAACATTACAGTGGAAAGAAAGTTTTGTACAATTCAATTTCCAGCATGAATTTGAAAGTTTGATTATATAATAAGTTTAAATTAATTAAATTCTGGAAAAAGAGAATCTTGTTGAGTTAGCTTACGACGACAGCTTGCTATTGACATTATTTTGAATCTTACTAAATACATCAATTTCGTTGAAGTTTAGTCGAGAAATTAACGCGGAATAGCTACTTACCAATTGTGGAAGAATGAAGTTATTTGTAGGTTTATTCTTATTGTCAAGAGAATACAGACCCTGTAGAATAGACCCAATTAATGAGAAAATAAAAATAATAATAATAATGCTTGGGAAGAGGGGCATGAAATTCAATGGAATTCGGCAAAAATAATATTGGAAGAGCCCAATAATAAAAGACGAAAAATCAAAGAAAGTGCTCTAATACAACTAAATGCAGAAAAATGTGTAGCTAGTATTTCAGCCGAATGTCAAATTTGGTTACCAATGTTAGAAAGAGAAATTTCCAATAATCAATTACCTGCGTTATCAGGATAGCACCATAAGTTTTTATCCAGGTTTTCTTAAGATTTATCATTGGAATAGTTGTTAATCGATACACACTTCAATACACAAAATCACCAAACTGAGACATACATATTTTGAAAACAAAAATAATCATAGGTACACAAAAAAGTAACAACAAACGCGTTTTATTAACAACATTTCCAAAATGAGCGAAAAAAAGCGCTATCCCAATAAAAACCGTTCCTGGAACGTGCACTTCACTGGATTCCATTTCTAGTAGACTATCATATCTTTGGAATGTCATAAAATAAAATATTTATTTCACATTTTACCAGAGATGTGATCTACTATGAATGGACAACAAAGTTTTGTCTCAAACTTCAAAATATTATTGATTGTCTAGTTGTCATAATTTTTCGTTGTGTCAGATAGGGACCAAAAAATTATTTTATCATCATTTAATCTTGACAAAGGTAGCTGGAACGCTACCAAAACGTCGAAATAAAAAATAAAAAACATTATTGTGGTTTCACGAGTGGTTTCATTCCCAAAAAATAAGAGAAAAAATAATAAATAATGCCACAAGGAACTTACAGGAGATATTCAAATATTTAGCAAACGAAAAAAACGACCATATCACAGTTTATATATATTTATAGTACTTTTCCTTGATTTCAAGAAGGCATATGATTCTATCTCCAGAAGTAACCTGTTAAAGGCTTTGAATGAGTTCGAGATCCCAAGAAAATTGGTGAATCTTGTGAAGATGACTCTCATCAAAACTACTAGCAGTGTACAGATCAGAGGTGAAGGCTCAGAAAGTTTTGAAATAGGAACAGGTCTGAAGCAAGGTGACCCCTTGTCAACATTACTATTCAACCTTGCATTAGAAAAAATTATAAGAGACAGCAGATTGAATAGAGAGGGACACATTTACTATAAAAGCCATCAAGTTATTTGTTATGCGGACGATATGGCCATAATTTCAAGGACAGAGAAGGATTTGGGTGAAATAACAAAGAATTTAATAGAAGCGGCCGCTAAAATGGGACTGATAAACGAACGGAAAAGTAAGCTGATGAGACTCGGAAACCAGACAACAAATGACAAATTTAGAGTAGAAACCCAAAGAGAAATCATCGAATTTGAATATGTGGAAGAGTTTATATATCTAGGAACCCTGTTAAATAGTAATTGTAGTGAAGAAAAGGAAATTAAAAATAGAATCATGGAAGCTAACAAAAGTGCAGGAGCAATAAATCACCTAGTCCGGTCAAAGCATCTGTCAAGGAAATCAAAATTAAGGTTGTACAGTACTATATTGAAGCCTACGGTATTGTATAGTTGTGAGACATGGGTTTTAAACAAAAAACAAAGAGAAAGTGTAATTAGATGGGAAAGGAAAATGTTAAGAAGAATTCTGGGAGGGAAAAAAGTAGAAGGAGTGTATATGAGAAGGACTAACGAAGAATTATATAACATTTATCGTGAACCCAAAATAGATGCAACTATTACATCAAAAAGACTTCAGTGGTTAGGGCACATAGAAAGGATGGAAGGATGAAGAATAGTGAAACAAATAGCATGGAGAGTTCCGGAAGGCAAGAAGAAAAGAGGCAAACCAAGGAAAAGATGGAGGAAAGTTGTACTAGAAGACCTGAAAGAAAAGAATGTGAACCGATGGAGAGAAAAGGCCAAAGATAGGAAAGTATGGAGAGGAATTACAAAGCTATGGGCCTAAAAGGCCTGTTAAAAGCTATCACAGTTTATACAGTATGTCGCTAATGTATGGAATAAATTCATTATTTTCAAAATAACCGAATTGAAAAAAATCGTAAAACAGGTCAATTTTAATTTTTGAATTGTCATCACATGATGTAGATGTAATATTGCGTTACCAGTAATAACGTGGTGATGTAATCGGCATTTTTTTAAATGCAACCATGTGTCTATAAAGGTCTTCTAATCGTCTTCACAACGATTATTTGAATGTTTATTTTTACAGGATCGACCAAAACTGTTTATTCACCAAAAAAACAGAGAACTGTTCAGTAAAAAACAATTACATTTTATGAAATGTTCAAACCTCGGTTCAAACTAATCACCTTCAGCAATAATGCGATGAGACAACCGAGCAATGAATTCGTCTCTAACGTTAACGGGAAGTTCAGGCGTTACTTGTGCAATCTCCGTTCTGATGCGATCCTTTAACTCTTCTATATCATTTGGGCGATTTTGATAAACTTTGCTCTTCAAGTATCTCCATAAAAAATCTAATGGTGTGAAATCTGGCGACCTTGGTGGTAATTCGATTGTTCCTCTTCTTCCTATCCACCTATTTGGAAAAATAGCATTTAGGTAGGTTCGTACCGAGGTTACATCAAAGGCGTAATGTGGGGGTGCCCCATCCTGCTGAAACCACAAATCACATCTATTTGGACTTGGAAATAGTTGATTTATTTGTGGTTATAGATAATCCTGAAGAAATTTAAGATATCGAGGACCGGTCAAGCCTCCTCCAAAAAAATATGGCCCTATTATTTGATTGTTTATAATGCCGGCCCAAACATTCCCCTTTTCAGGATATTGTGTCCTACACTCCTGCATCCAATGGGAATTTTTACTTGCCCAGTATCGATACGTCTGGCGGTCTACATCGAGGTCTACATGGCCGTTGAATATAAAAGTTGCTTCATCTGAAAAAAGAATATTTTTCATGAAATTACGATCTCTGCTACATTGTTCCATAATTGTGTTTCACAGAATTCTATTCTCCTATCAAAGTCATCTTCTAACAGCTCTTGGACCAAATGTACCTTATCGCATGACACTTCTCCTATTTCAGCATTCTAGCAACAGTAGAATGCAAGTTGTCTCGAGCTGGTGTGGGGATTTTCTTGAAACTCAAGGTAAACGTCAACTTTTTTGTCTTCGGAAATTGACTTCGATTTACTTTCTACCACTTTTGGGGAGATTTTCAACATGTCCCACTTCTCGAAACTTTTTCTCGACTTGAATAATTGTTGATTGAGAAATGGGCTTACGGTTGGGGTATTTAGCATTAAATAAATTGCCAACTTCTTTCTGTGTCGTTACTCTATCTCCATAGTCAATCAACATCAATATTTCGATTCGTTCAGTTTCTGTAAGTTTCATTACTAAATTATGCTAATTTAAAGGTTTTAACTATTGAACACTCGACTGATACACGTCAATTGGTGTTTAATTAGAATTTAGCAATATTATCAGTAATATTTTCGAAAACAGAAATATTTTTCGGGTACACTGCGATGTTTTATTTCCAGTGGCGATTCTTACAATAGTAGTTCATTGAATCAGAATTTATGATTAAAAGTTTACCACACACAACCTAGATGAGCCCGTCCCACCCAGGATGTTCCTCTCTAAGCGAGGTACATCTCCGGGGAGGACTTCCACCACTTCTCCCCATCTTATCCGATGGGTCTCATCATCGTAGTTCGCGTTTCGGCGTACAGCTTGTCCCTAGCTAAAAGGGCTAGCAGCTGGGGGCGAGCCGTCTTCTCTTTGGCCGTTTGGCCGTGTAACCTCGGTGGTTTTTTCTTCGGCGGTCTTCCGTTGTGTGTGTTTGCGCTGCCTCTACAAAGTGCGTCCTCAGCCGGCAAATTTCGGCTGAAAACACCCTTATAGAGTGTGTCTTCTTTTCTTCCGATCTCTTACAAGCGACTTTAAGCCATTAGCTGAGCTAATAGCTTTGTCACATGTTAGAAGGATCTGTTGTTTCGTTGTTGTCGTCGTTGTTTTCTTGTTAGCTGCGGTTTGGGCGTCTTTCTTCTTTAGTGCTATTGCTGTTGTCCTTGTCTTCTGGTTGTTTTGGGCTTTTGGGCATTCTTTGTAGTTTGACGGGTGTTCTCCCTGGCAGTTTGCGCAGGTGGCCGGCTTGGTCTTCGGTCGTGGGCAGTCGATTTAAAAGTTTACCAAATAGACAGTTTTGGTTGACCCTCATGTGGAGATAAATCTTCAAATAATTACATCGATGTAAAGACGATTAGAAGACCATTTCAATGAGGTATCTTGAGACACATGAATGCATTTAAAAAATTCAAAAATGAAAATTGACCTGTCTTCGGATTTTTTTCAAAAGTCGTTTATTTTGGAAACAATGAATTTATTCCATACATTAGAGACATACTGTATACAGCATTTTAACCCTTAAATGAGGGTACGATACGCCCTTGAATATTTTAACGATAATGTCGTATTGGAGGGTTTTTAAATTTAAATTTTCCAGTATTTTTTACATTATAGATAAACAGTCAACTTTCTAAGCCTCATTTAATAATTTCCTATACAGAATTCCCTTGTGAAGAGTTTTCTTGTTAACGCTGTTTCTATCAGGGCGTTATCGTTATCAATGAAAACCTGTCTCGACAGAAGTGCCATGAAAGGGCGAGCAAATATAAACTAATCGATACACAAATATACGCAGAGGGTTTCTGTTCTATTTATAATAAATTTCTGGTTAACGCGAGGGGTAAACCACCTTAAAAAATTCCACTAGCTTACTTTGGAATCCCAACGGAATTCTATCAAAATCCTACGGAATTCAACATGACAGAAATTTACGAGGAAACTTATAAAATATTTTGAATTTGAATATACAGTGTGACTGACCCATTTTGTTTGGAAGCACCTCTGCAAAACCCGCATTTCTCAACCGATTTTGATTTAATTTTTTTTTAGATTCAGTATCAAAAACAGTATTTTGGTATCATAATAACTATTTTCAAGGCCCTATGTGCTAATTTTTCTTTGCCAAAAAAGACGAAAGTACCTACATTAGGCATTTTTTTTTCTTAAATACTACTGGATTCAGAATTATCACCAATGTAAACTACCAAAATTTTATAAAAACGACAAAGTTATTACAACATGAATTTGGAAAAAAGTGGTATTTTAATTAATTTTTTACGTAGAATGTGGACAAGTTTTAAAGATTGCAACATAATAAACAAAAACTAGGACTCAAACATATTGCACAGTAAAAATTCGAAGCCGATAACTTAACCCGTTCTGCAGTTATAGCATCTGAAAGTAATGTAAAATTGTCCTTAATAATTTGGATTGTTGGCAATGTAGTCCATGAAAACACGGTCCTTCAAATTTCTTTCCTGTATTTTTTTAAAACGTTTTGTCACTACTCCAGTCTCAATTAATACTTTGAATGTTTGAAACTTAGTTTGAAAAAAAACCTAGAAGTTCTTTAACAATTTATTTTATTTTAAACTACAACTTTGATAACAGCTGAGATCAAAAAATGTAAATAAAAATACACTTTTCTATTGTTTTCACACATTACCAAACAAATGTGAACTGATATATTATTATTGATTATTTTTTTTTGTATCATTTTCAACCAATTAGAACAATCAATTTAGTTTAGTTACCTCGTATAATTTCGATAATACCTGATTATACATATAGTAGTTCTACCAATCAAAAATTTTACAAGTGATTATACATAAAGTAGCTCTACCAATCGAAAATTTTACATCAATATAACAACAATACACAAACTAACATTACCGTCAAATTCTGACGTTTATCAAAAATGAGTCGATTCGGATTGTAATTTCCATTGTACCTACCAATGTATATCCAAATTAATAAATTGTTTATATTTACTCAACAAATAATCGTATCAAATACAATACGTAATTCAAAATAAATACGGTTATACATCTCTAACTTCCTGCATAATTACAAATCGTGTCAGTTTGACAGAATAATCCTCCCGCTTCGCGGTCGGATTATTATGCAACAAGTTATCGATGTATAACCTGATTATTTTGAAGTACTTATAGCATTGCTACTGATTATTTTTCAAAGTTTCTCGAAGTCAATATAAAATTGCGTTTGCGTATATCAATAAGGTTGTGGTTAATCAAAAAATTTCTTTTTACGTATTGTTACAATTTGGCCCCTTTCTTATGAACTCGCTTATGAATAACCCTGTATGCATCAAAAATACAGGAATTGGAATTTTCAATTCCAAATTTAATCAGATACTTTTGATGAATAATAAATACCGAGATAAATACTGAGATTTTGATGAATAACAATTAATATACAGTTAATTATTTTTCGACGTTTCAGGAAACCAATAGATATTTTCAATTTCAGTAATTCAGATATGTTCTAGCATTCTAGCCAATCCAAACATTACTACTACAGAATCTGCAGGCGAGCCTTGACCTAGCCAAACTAAAGTCATGGTTCCGGCACTGAGGCCACTGGCGGGCCCATTGTGCCATTCCTGCTACCTAGACATCCATGAAGCCGAGCCCTTCAATAAAGGCCACAATCTTTTTCAGTGGATGCCTGCTTGTGTCTCCAGGGGTCATGACAGGGAATCCGAAGATTCGCCTGCGTAATACAGCCCAGTGTGGAGACTCTAAGAGAACATGGACTGACGTCCCCTACATAGGGAACTTACCTGTACTCCTAGGTTGTAGAGGTGCTTCCTCACAGAGCAGTGCCCTATTAGGAGTCCTGCTATCTTCCTCAACCTACTCCTTGGTAGTTCAATAGCTGCCCCAGCGAGTCCATCAGTCCATCCCTTCAGTAGAAGTTTGGATTGTGTAGGACCCTGCAGAGCATTCCAATGAGCGAGGTGCTGGTTCCTCAGCCACTTCCTCGTCTCCTTGCGTATTATTTGTTTTGTTAGGCAGAGGGTCGGGCCCGGGCCGCAGAAAGGAGCTGCCTCCCCTTCCGCTGCCAGTGCATCCGCCATTTCGTTGCCTTCAAAACCAGAGTGGGCCGGAATCCATTCTAGCCGCACTGCGTTCCGACTTGCAAGATCAGCAAGTCGTTCTCGACATTCGTCAGCAAGTCCTGAGTTGATGGTATATCCACTCAGGGCTTTAATTGCTGCCTGACTGTCGGTGTATATGGTTATGCGTCGATCCACATAACCTCTGTCTAGGTTTATCTGCGCACATTCCAAGATAGCGTATATCTCGGCCTGATATGCAGATACACCATCACCCAATGGTATACAGATTTGTGTCCTTGGGTTCCTAGAGTAAATTCCAGCCCCTGCTCTGTCACCAGAGCATGAGCCATCTGTGAACCAGACAGTCCCATGAGGCAATGTATTCGTCTCTTTATCCCAGGATTCTCTGTCCCGGATGATAGCCCTGTATGGGGTTGCGAAGTAGTACTTGCGCAAGCATTCGTCAGACTCTCGAGCCAGAACTGGAATATCTTCCAGGAGCCGGATCTTCTTGACGTGTCTGCACTCTTCCCCTATTCAACCTCCAAACATTACTATGGAGAGAATAATATAGTTACATTATTTCAACGAGAATTATTCAATGTATATTGTTTTCATTGAATGACAACCACATGACAACGTACCCATAACGTGCCTATTCTTGATTTTACGCACACCTACCTATGTCATACATTTTCAAGAAATTCGTAAAATGAGTTCTGTTTATATTATATATTTTGTCGAGTGATATAACTTGTTGGAATAGAAATATAAAATATTGAAACTGATTTTAATTGCAACGTCTAAAAATAATCTATGGAATACCACACGAGAGTTCGGTACTAGCGTCTAGGAGTTCAGGTTACATCGGTCACGAAGATGAACGAAAGTTAATAGTTGAGGTGCGCATGCGTCCAAGCAGCGTTAGTAGTCTATTTGTTTATGTTGAGTTGAAGTAATAAGTGAGTAATACGACTCTACGACTCTATTATTAATAGAAGTTATTAAAACCACTTGAATTTATTAAGATTCACGGTAAAATGTAATATAAGTGCAAGGAATGTTATAGTGGCTTTAGTACACTATCAGAATATAAGAAATAGAAAACTAAAAAAAAAAAACAAGAAAACCAAGGCCCAAACCTGATTGATCAAAGTGTAACTATGTATAAAAATATCAGAAAATAAATAAAAAACCAAAAAAATTCAGGCCCTATCCGGGTTTCGAGACTACGACCTCTGAGTTGTGAGCTCGGAACCCTTGCAGCTGCGCCAATCCACTCACATTCAGTCACATCGAATAGAAGGTTAAAAGCTACTTAGACGCATGCGCACCTCAACTACTAACTTTCGTTCATCTTCGTGACCGATGTTACCTGAACTCCTAGACGCTAGTGAGTTCGGTGAATTAGATAATAATTCTCCAGGCCTTTCCTCAAACTTGTTGCAAATTCGCAATGGTCCATAGAGAAAGAATAAGAGAGGTTTTAAAACATTTGGAAGGGGATGGAACAAAGTTTGTTGCACATCAATTACGGAACTAACAAACCTCCCACTACACGAAACTTTTAGGAATAATTCATGTACCTACAATGTCCTATATACCTATATTCAACTGTTTCGGAGATATTATAATGTTTTCAGATTTATTACGAAAATTAACATAAAAATAAGAAAATTAATTTATTTCACAATTTCGATACATTGGGTCAATTGAATAAATAATAAAAAAAGTATTAGCTTGCAAGTCATAACTTATAAGAAAAAGCTGAAACTTCTAAGTAGAAGCTGATACTTATTTTTATTCGAATATAAACTAGAACTCTCTCGAAAGTAAATACTGGAAAAATCTTTTGAATTTTGATTGATTACTTATAAGTACTTACTTATATTTACAAGTGTTTACTTTTTTCGTTGCGTAAACAGCAAACAATAATTTTTGGAACTTTTTACAAAGATGTTTCAACCTTGTGTCCTAGAATGGGAAACCTTTGCTTTACTTGTCCAAAAACTCTCTCAATTACAACTCTTTCCTTGGAGTGAGTGATATTGAATGATTCTTCAATTCGGTTTTGAGGTTTTTGAAAGGTGTTAATAGCCAAGGAGCAATTCCATATCCACTATCTCCGAGCAGGCAGAAATTACCCCGAAATCTTGCCACATTTTCATATACGGAACTTTGTTTCCAAATTCTAGAATCGTGAACACTTCCAGGCCATTGAGCGTCTACACTTGTAATCAATTCATTAAGATCACAAGTTACTTGCACATTTATGCTAGCAAATCCTTTTCTGTTAATAAAATTATAGCCAAATTCTGGTGTTTTTTTTATTTGAACATGAGTGCAATCTACAGCACCAATGACTCTAGGAAGTTGGAATCGATTCGACCATTTAATTCTTGCTTCTTCCATGGCATCTAGATTAGATGGAAATTTCATCCAATGGTGGGCCTTTTCTAATATACAATCAGCTACTCCACTTATGGTTTTGCATACTGTAGTATGATGAACGCCAAAATCTTCACAAATACCTGTTTGAAATCCGGTATCACTAACATATCGTAGGAATATCTCCATCTTTTGCCGAGATGCAAGGGCACCTCCTCTGGATTCATCTTTCTTTGGTAAAAAATAATCCGAAATATAGTCCACACTTTCACTTTCAAAACGCAACAAGAGCTTAGATTTGCTTGGGCTGATACTTCTTCTCTTCCTATAGTTCCTCCTGTTACGAACATTTATGAAGTCCACCATGTTTAACAATATACTAGCAACTACCGTAGGAAAAAAGGATGCTTTATAGGTACCTTAAAAATCGTCAAGTTATAACTTACTAATTTTAGACAGATCTTATTTTTATTCAAATAAAAATAAGCCAGTACTGGAAAAATCCTTATATTTCAAGTAACTAATTCAAACCAGAAGAGTTTGCTTATGGCCATAAGTAACCCCTTTTACATGAAGTAGTCACTGACCTTTTATTCAATTCATACTTAAATAAGAGGAAGTAGAAGCCAATAATTTTTTTTATTCAATAGACCCATTACACTAAAAACTTAATAAGTAATACTAATTAATTCCTAATAAGATGAAAAACATCAATGTCAATGTGGGAAGTGTTTAAAATGGTCGCCGCAAACGTCTTAGGAACATGCTAATCTGGTGTATAAATGTCTTCTAACGTTACTCAACCTCTCAGGCATGACTGATCTAATCACAAGCGTGACTCGTCTTTTTAAGTCGTATAAGGTGAGGGGTTTAGTTTTGTATAAAATACTTTCGACATATCCCACCAAAAAGTAGTCTAATGGCATCAGATCAGAAGATCGTGCTGTCCATTCTATCAATCCGCTCCTCCTTATCCACCCTTTTGAGAAGGTAGTTATTGTTCCGTCCCTAAAACGAAACTATAATCAGTTGGAACCCGAGAGAAATAATGCACCTCCGCGAATGATACCTAGATCAGTTCTATCGCCAGTTGCAACTATTATGTAAATTATGAAGATATCATATAGCATATTGTTGGTAGGAAAAGTTGATCACTCCGAGAAGAGTGTTTATCTTTATTTACATACCAGGAAAGGATTATTACCCGGCCAAGGCAAAAAGTCCAATAACTTTATTTTCTTTCATGTTAATTCATTTGTTACCTCTGTTTATCCCATTTGTTGTTATTCCTATCTTTCCGCGGCCTCATTTTTCTTGTTTTTTGTGACATATTTAAAAGTCTTGACGGGCCCCTAGACAAGAAGCATGTGACCCTGTTATATCCCTGTTGTATCATTAGACGACTTATCTTTCTTTTAGTATGTAGGTGTGGGTGACATTTATTCTCTTCTTTTTGTATATTATTATTTTTTTCCTGATGCGACTGGCTAAATGAAGTGAGTCTTAGCCCAAAAAAAAAAGATAATGGAACGAATTATTGATGGACATATTAGGTTGTCATTAGAAAAGCACTACATTATAGTCGAGATTATAGTAAATAAATAAATAGCACATTATGGCAAGACGTAGAGCAGACGACCCTCATGTCTGTGGTTAAAAAACATACTTACAAGAGGCCAACAAAGGTCGACTCTATACCCAGGGCTATACCGAGGATCTGACCGTACTTGTAATGGAAAAAACCATAACGTTATATCGCAGTTAGTGCAACAAGCTGGAAAGAGAGGAAACATTCTATAGTAAGGAATGCCTAGGTGTAGGTGTTAGTGAAGGAGAATATACACCTTCTTCTAGCTCATTTATAGGGCCTTCATAAAGGACTACCATTTGATGTGGCTCTGATGTATGCTCCATTTCCTCATTCCGTATCAAACCAGAGGTTCTCGGTACATTAACAATATTCGATTGAGATTCTTGAATAGGGTCTGAATCGATCAAAAAGCTCAATAGATCGTAACACCATAATTTTGGAACATATATTTCGTTAGTTCCAGCACCACTCACCATGCTCTTTTTGACTTTTCCATATCCCCGCATAAATTGGGTTCTTATATGGTGAATTTTTTTATTAATTTCCTCAACGGGAACATCATAAACATTTTCAAACAAAGCTTTTTTAAACTCATTTATGGAGTCTAATCTTTTGTTTTTAATTTGTAATTGATGTGATTTGTTTTATAAAGATTTACCTGCGTTTCATAAACTGCTTCAAGATTTTTGACGAGTTTCTATCCCAATCCTGACTCATTCTTATTGATTTAATTTTAATTCTTCATACACAATCCACATAAAGCAACAGTTTTTCAGGAGAATAAAGAATCTAATAACATAACATGGAGAAATAAATAACATACAAAGCACAAAGTACAGATACAAAGATAACCTCGTAACTGACATTTCAGTTACTTATACCAACAGAAGTTTAAGGTTTGCGTGAAAAAAGTCACTAAAAAAGTTACCAAGTTGCTGCAACTTATGGCATAAAATTAGAACCAGTTCTATTTTGGTGCAACTCAATTGCATTGATAAGTAGGAACACCTAAACTGCATGCAATTCTGTCGCCGCGATCGAGCAGAGACGAAATTGCACCGTCAGAACCGGGCTTTAGAGTAAATCCTGCAAAAATTGTGGTCATTTCCCAGTAAAAAAACATCCTACTAAAAGGGCGGCCAATAATTTTCAAGCCGTGTAGTATTATTCTGAATGCAACACTGACCTGGAATTTACACCTGGTGGACAAGACGTATAAGGGGAGAATCTTCAATTGTTGAATCCCGCCGCTACCCATTGATCACTGGCGTAGCCATATTTGAAAACTCGCGTTTCTTCCTACGTTACAAAAACTGTACGTATGTTCATCGGCTTCCTTATAACTTTTAAACTTATAATAATAAGGTATAAAGGTATAGTTCAAAGCCTCTAGTTCGTCTGCTGGTTGTAGGCTATGTGACGTCACATTAAATTCAAGGCATCCAGAGGACATAAATTAAAAACATGACATGAACTAAAAAGAGGATAGTTACCAGCATAATTCTATTTTCAAGTTTGTGGGAATAATTTGAGACTTGAGGAAGTTAGAGTGAATATTCTACGGTTGAAAATTCCATTTCAGGAAATTATTTTTAGAAAATTTACGACCAATGAAATGCTCATCCGTTGACCTTTCCTATAAACAACTAGCCCACTAGCACACAAACAACTTTACGTTATACAAAATTGGTCGTAGCGAGGGGTGAACCACTATGCCAAAAATGTGACAGTATTTCGCAAGTAGTGTAATTTCGCAAGATTTCGCGTGATTGCGCATGATTTCGCGTGATTTCGCAAGATTTCGCGTGATTTCGCGTGATTTCCCGTGTTTCGCGAGACTGTAGTACCGGAAAATTTCACTACTTTGCTAATTATTGTGCATGATTGCGCAGGATTTTGCATGATTTCACGGGATTGCGCAAGATTTCGCGTGATTTCCCGTAATTTCGCGTGATTTCCCGTGTTTCGCGCGATTTCCCGTGATTTCGCGTGATTTCCCGTGATTTCGCAAATTTGTGACAGTATTTCGCAGGGTGGTTCACCCCTCGGGTCGCAGTAACAACAGTGCCCACAACAGTTATAAATCTGCAAGCCGTATCTGAATAATTTTGTAGAAAATACAGAGAAATAATAACAAACATTCCTGATGCATATGTCAGTCTATAACGCTTCAAGCAATATTATTTTATAATTTGATTCGCTTGAAATACAAAAAGTATTCATCATTTGCCAAAAAACTAATAAGTATACCTAGCTCTTCAATTTGTAAATCAAACTAAAGCTGTAAACAGTATAAAAACATGCGACGTCATTGGCAATTTGAAAATTTTAACACATTAAATTATATACAGAATATAGCATTCATAGGTTGTCCAGAAACTCTCCTACTGAACGCAAACTATACGTCATACTAAATTTACCCATTCCATTACCTCTCCCACTTTGAATATTAGGCTGAAAGAGGCAGCCGAACGCCATCGTCGTTACCTTTTGAATTAGGGAACCTCAAGAAACAATTTTTTTTCTCAAAAAATTTGATCAATTTTTCATTGTTTAAAAAAACAAAACTGCCAAAGCCACTGCCATTTACACTGTTGAAATAAAATATTAAATTCCACAAAATATGTTGTGGATTCTGTATATAAGCATAATAGAAATTTTTTTGGGGTATTTTGCGAGGTATTTTGATAATCAATACATTTAGTATCAACGATTGCTAAAGGCTCCGCCATCTACACTGTAAAATAACATACTCAATACTCTAACAAAACAACATAATATCACACAACACAACACATTTAAAATCATTCCAACTTCCATTATTAATGTTTCTGAGCATGTTTAAAATATTTTTAACAGTGTAGAGGACGGCGGCTTTTGAAGACGTTGATAAGGAATACGGAATGTTTGATTTGGTAATTAGAATGAGCAAAAAAAGTTTCATCAAATGTCTTATAACCTTTTTAGAGGCATCTACTTTATTCACAGTTTCCTGCTTCCCTGGCTATATCCCACGGAGGACATTGAATTACACTCCAAAGTTAAACTGTGCTCGTATATCTGTGAGATAAAACCAACCATTTTAATTTGCAATTTGAAAGGACAATATCACTTATAAGACCTGTTTCGGCGTATTTTCCTCATCAGTATAAGATATAGATATCATTCGTTATCCTGAGAGTATAATTCTGGAATGGAGAAATCATTAATATCGCACAAATACTTACATCAATATCAGTCTGTAAGTGATATTGTCCTTTTGGATTAGAAACTGAAATGGTTGGTTCTATCTTGCAAATATACCAACCCCGTTTAACTTTGTAAGTGTAATTCAACGTCCTTCGTGGCATATAGCCAGGGAAGTAGTTGTTGCTTCTTAGTGAACAGTCTCTGTTCTTGGATTGCGGATAATAATTGTTTTTTGCGGTTCAGTAATTCAAAAGGTAACGATGATGTGTGTAGTAAACAATTTATCACTGCATTGATACAATTTTTGAGGTTTGTAACTTTTCGATATACGATTGAAAACAAGGCCTTTCACGAGGAACTTTTGGATAATAGTAAATTAGGTTGGATAAACATAAAATCACATCTAGTATAGTTTGCGATTAGCAGGAGAGTTTTTGGACACTCTATATAATATAAAAAAGTTATTAATATATATACATTTTATGATTCAAATGACACTCTGGCATTGGTCCCATGAATAAAAATTATTTTTTCGGAAAATAAATTAGATTAGTTTAGTCAAATTCTGAGGTCAGTTATCTTTATGAGCACATATATCTTTTGTGATGTAATGAAGACCTATAAATGAAACAGAACAGTACATTCAATAGCCTTCTTTTATGGTAAGTCGAATAATTGGTTAGGCTAATGGAACCGTGAGGATCCGCAGTCAATATCACAACCTCACACACACAATTAGTGATAAGCAAAGCAAGATCAAGACCAAGACTCGAACCGAGACTCGAACAGTCTCGGTCTTGGTCTTGTTCTTGCTTATTCAGTCTTGGTCTTGCTCAAATCTGTCTGGTCTCGGTCTTGGTCTTGGTCTTGCTGTATTTTGTTTGGTCTTGGTTTTAGTCTTGGGCTTGCCATAATTCCTTAACGAACATCTTTCAAAACATTTTGTAAACATTTTATTTTTATGCAACAAACATTTTTAAACCTAAATTTACTATCTTTGAATTAAAAAAAGTGTGTGTGTGAAAAAGAATTTTTGGTTGAGTCCTGCATATTTAGTCTTGGTCTTGCATAGTCGGTCTTGGTATTAGTCTTGTTCTTGTTCATTCTGTCTTGGTCTTGCGAGTCGAAAAATGGTTTTGGTCTCGGTCTTGGTCTTGCTTTTTCGCAAGACCAAGACAGTAAGACCAAGACCAATTTTGCTCATCACTACACACAATAGCCTTCTTGGTGTGCGTCATCGTTTGTGACGGATATCCGGGTTTTGGGTACGTCGTTTACTTTATTTGCTATTTTGACAAAAGCTAACCTTAAATTTAATGAATAAAATCATCAGGATCGTATTCAGCCAAATTCGAAAAGGCTATGAAATTAATAATCACCAGCTTCTTTTTCTAACTGAAAATAGTTGAGAACTTTCAAAATCTGATGTTTTTCCGTGTACTAGGCATATTTCTGTAATACTTAAATAAATATAACATTAAGATTAATATTTACTCTCCATAAATAATAATTGACCTTAAACAACAAAGTACAGACTTGACGAGAACTGTCAGAAGACGGACATGGACAATAGAAAAAGACGTAAGACACATTGCTGCTACGAAAAAAACGTCTTCATAGTATTTTGAACTCCCGATTGATAGGTTGCGCTTGCGCGTAATCTAAACATCAACCAATAAAATGTTTGTAAGTCGAAGATTGAGGTTAACGTTTATAATACATTTAAACGGTTCATTATTGTGATATTTTGTATTAGGATTGATCACAGACCTGCCTTTTTTCCATTTCTTCCTACGTAATGTGTTAAAGGGACAGTAACAATCGATGGCGCACACCAAAAAAGCTATTGAATGAACCATATCAAACTTCTTTCATGCTTATGGAAAATAGAACATTTTTGCGGAAAATATTTGATTCTTGCGGTTCCCTAATTCAAAAAGTAACGACGGTGACGTTCGGACGCTAGCTCCTCAGCCTCTTACTTATTTATATTTGTGATAGCTTCGTCAGTCTAATTCAATAGCTTTGTAATTAACTGTTCCGCTTGATTCTGACCTGTTGAAATTTTTCATCAATCCAGATAGTTTTGCAGCTCACTTTTCTGTGTTCATGTTTACTGTCGATTTTTCATCGCCACTATAAGGCTCTGGTTCAATGAATGCCATTGATACTTTATGTATGACCACCTCATCTGCCTCTCATGTTGCCCAAATTGGAAAAAATTGTGTAAAATTAGGTTCGTTTCAATCCCAATTCTAATTGGACTAATTAAACTGCATATAAAGACACTAGAGTGCGATTACGACAATGTATAGACGTTAGATAAAGTCTCTTTCAGTCAAATTCATCATTCCACATTTTTCAAGTACCAATTAAAAGCTGTAATAGACATTCGTTAATATAATTGCGGTTTTACAGAGAAATAGAGAGAAAAAAAGAAACAATTCAACGAAAAAAAAAAAACGATTTGTTCACGAAACGCGAAGAATGCATTGAGAGAGATGAAAATGCCATGTTAGTAAATTGATTTCAGAGGAGGATATTACAATAAAGCCATCGGTCACTTCTGACAATAGAGAAAAAAATCTCGCTGTAAAATCAATATCAATTCCGAATGTATTTCAAAACATGCATTCTTTGGAAAAACCATCAGCGGTTCGTTATTGATGTGTGAGAATAGGGGAAATATTTGGGACCAAATCTGGGAATATATATTCAAAGAGACCCAAAATATCCATTATCTGCAGGCTTAAGTTTATGTGAATGTCCCTCTTCTATCCAGTAGTCTCCTAGGATTTTGATTTATTATGCAATCCGCAAGTATGTAGATGGAGTTTTCTTCTTTTATTGCACATAATCGACATTTTCCTTGCTCAACTATTCTTCGCTTTATGAGGTATTAAGGCTACAGTATCCCGTCAGGACACCTGCTAAAACTCTTAGGGCCCGATTTCACAAATCATTTCCTAAAGTTAAGTAATACCTTGGTCAGATTACTCTTATTCTCTTATTTCCTTTATCTATATTTACGGGAAATTTTCCATATCATTGGAAATCCAGTTATATCACACCGAATTTCGAATATGGTGACAAATCGAATATTGAAAATTGTAAACCCATATTATATATATATATATATAATTATATATATATATATACATAGTGCAACACCTAAAATGTTTGGTAGTTTTTGATCAGACTAAAGTTTCTTAAAGTAATGTTATTGGAGACGAACAGCACGGTTTCACTAAGAGGAGATCTACATTAACGAGCCTCCTTCTCTTCACTGACTTTGTTTCAAATGCTGTGGAGAATAAGCATCAAGATGATGTTGTCTATACCGATTTTCCAAGGCACTCGACACAGTCAGTCATGGAATTCTTATTCATAAACTTAAAAACATCAACTTACTTGGTTCTTCTTCAAAAATGGATTGAAAGTTATTTAACAGGTAGGTATCAGTATGTCAAAATAAAGGATTATATTTCATGGGAAATATTGGTGACATTTGGGGTTCCACAGGGCAGTCACTTGGGTCCTCTGTTATTTCAAGTTTTTATGAATGAGTTTAGGTATAAAATTGTACACTCGGAAATGTTTGCTTTTTGAAGATGGTCTTAGGTTATTTCTCCATAACTTACTCTGTCATAATATAGTCTGCCCGCAATTACTATCCCGCATTGGTTTCCATGTCCCTTCTAGGTCAACAAGGAATAATCAAACTTTTGCAGCTCCATTCCATAGATGTAATCGTGGGAAGCCAGTAAGCAGAATTTTATTCAGTGCAAACAGGTTGGATCTGGATTTTTTAAAATCTTAGTATAGGATTGAGATTGCATTATTTTAATATTGTATCGTGATTAGTAATTCCGTTGTTATAATTGTTATTATTTATATTAAGCTTAAATGTTATTTTACACCTTTAACCTATTTTGTCTTTGTTTTTATAAAATACGTGGTGTTACCCATAAATAAATAGAATAAATGAAGATTAGAAATTCCTAATAGTATATTGGTCATTTCACGTCAAATTGACCTATAGTTGGAACCGAATTTTGGTCAGATGTCAATTTAACATGGAATGACCCATATTACATCACGAGAGTTGTAATCAGCTCACAACTCAAGTTGGGTACTATACTATTTCTACCATCGTTTTTATCAATAATTTCTATTTATTGATAATATTCATAACTATTCCCTTATCCGTGTTTGGCGGTTGTTATGCGGTGAATGGTCGCAGGACGTAAACTGTGCAGTTTGTTCTTTTTGGATATTAGTATTTTCAGAGTATGTAAAGTCTGTAAATCACTTCCGATTGAATTTTTCACTCGATTTTCAATTATATTGGATGTTGAAGTCTTATTTATTGACTTATCGATAGAGTTTGTTAAACCATCCTTTGCCGTTACGTCATCCATTTCATGAATGAGAGATCAAGATGGATGTATGACGTAACGGCAAAGGGTGGTTGAACAAACTCTATATGCTTCTGCTGTTGTTGAAGATTTTGATCCGCCATATAGTTCAAGAGCCATTTTCCTCTATAGACCATTTCAGAATAACGACGCTGACAGATCGGCTATATTGTTCTGGAGACACGCAGCCTATATGCTTTTCCTGCAAAACAGATTTTTCCCAAAGTTTAAAAAATCGCTAAAAAATCGGAAGGGTCCGTCTCAATAAAAGCTGAAAGAGAACTCTCTGTTCCAAAAACCGGAAATTTTTCCAATGGGTTTATTTTGGTATCTTTTTGACCCATCCAATAGGAGGTGACCCCACACCCCCTTCTAAGGTTCACACTTCCAAACTTGTTTTACGTATTTGACACACCCTCCTTAACAAAATTCAATTTTCTTCAGGTGGCTCCCATTATTTTAGAATTAATTAGCCCATAATTTACCTCCCTGACTGGATAACTAAATTAAATCCGTAAAATTTTTCTCGCTCTTCGACTCTTCCAAAATATTGATGTTGAAACAAATTTCCGTTAATAATTTGATTTCCAGTGGTATTACTAGTAAACATTTTTTAGCGTACGATTTAATTTTCAATTTATAAGAAGTTATAAAAATTTCCATGTGCGCACGATAGAGTTTTCAAAAGGGATTTATTTATTAGCAATATTTTCATCTACCATGGGCGTAACATTATAGATTAGATTAGATTAGAACTGGAGTGGCTCGTTGTTCTATCCCATTTGTTCATATCCCATTTGTTCTATCTCATTAGCCTGGATACCGCCTCCCTTGCGTAGCTCTCCGTCCTTGGTTTTTCGTCTCAGTGTAAGTGAAACCGCACCCTTGATGGACCTTCGCACTCACAGAGTA
The DNA here is from genome assembly GCA_910591675.1 of Galerucella calmariensis. Classification (NCBI taxonomy): domain Eukaryota; kingdom Metazoa; phylum Arthropoda; class Insecta; order Coleoptera; family Chrysomelidae; genus Galerucella; species Galerucella calmariensis. The sequence goes on along the minus strand of CAJUYG010000006.1, from coordinate 690,493 downwards.
TGTGCTCCGCGGTTTCGTCTTCTTCTTGGCAGAACCTGCATAGGCTGTTATATGGTAGGCCAATTGTGTGCATATGTTTTCTCAGCCTACAATGTCCGGTCAGCATTCCCACCATCATTCTCGTAGTTTCTCGACTTTGACATAGTAGGTTGTGTGACAGTTTGGCCGAAGCTTTCAAGGAATAATTTAGCGTGCCTTTTTCCTGGGGTTCCATAACACCAGCACAACGACTGGTTGTTTATCAATTTGTGAATGCTCTCTTTACTTGGTCATTTAGCAATTCCACAGGAAGGTTCTGATCCTATCATGATCTCCATTGCCCCCTACTTGGCTAATTAATCAGCCTTCTCATTACCTTCTATTCCTTGGTGATCTGCTGTAACATTATAAGTAGTATTAGTGAGAATTTCGTTCTTTCGTAGGCGTATTGTATGATTTTCACTTCAGTCGACTCCGAACCATTTCATTTTCATGATTGTTGCTTCCTTTGAATAACACAGATTTTCACGAAATATTTTCAATTAGAAGATATAGAATTATTGTATTAGGAGTATGACTCATCAGCATCTGCATAAAATAATATTTCTGGATTTATTTGTATAAGTAACGGATGTATCCGCCAACCAGAACCGCAGATCAAATTTTTGTTATTTTGGAGTATTAGCCCACTGAAAAACATTGCTTTTATTGGAACCATGATTCAGTTCTACTTCATCTGATCAAGCATATAAAGGTTGTTTGCATCGTTTATAGTAGTAAACCGGTTTAAGTTAAACACACTTAACGTTGCCTTGGTATGCACCGAAGTTAACTTAAACCTTAAAGGAGTTTGACAAAGTCGAAAATTCAGGAGTTATTTCTGTGAAAAAGGTTCTTTAGTGACAATGCGAGTACTTTCGTTTACAGTTGTTTTATTTGAATTTCGAATTACATGTAGTTTGGACGTATGTATTTCATTGATAGAACGTGCAAAAAAATTGAATTATTAGAATCAACCACTTTTACCCAAGTGTCAAAAATAACAGTTTAAAGACAAACCGCAATTAAGTCTGAAGATTCAACCTCCATAGATTCGATGGTGCGCACCAACTTAAAAGCATAAACAGTGCATAAGGCCATGAGTAGATAAATGGACTCCGTACCTAGAGGGTGAAAAATGTACCCTATTAAGAAGACTTCGTTGTCCGTCCGTGTGTCATCAGGCTGTATCTCATGAACCGTTATACTTAAACATTTTAAATTTTCACAGATGATGTATTTTTGTTGCCGCTATAACAACAATTACTAAAAGCAAAATAAAATAAATATCCAGGCTCGTTTTGTTTCGATATTAATAACGGCAACAGGTAGCTGGCCCCGTGGCTTAGTTGGTTAAAGTGCCGTTCTGGTAAACAGGAGATCGCAAGTTCGAATTCCCCCCTGGCATCATCATTTTTTTAGCGATAGTTATATACTAGATTAGATTAGATTAGATTAGAATTGGAGTGGCTCTTTGTCCTATCCCACTGCGACCGTTGCAGATCTATTGTGGTCCTCCCTATATTTAGAGCTCAATATCTAGCTTTATTCTTTTAATTGGACCTAATAGCCTGGATACCGCCTCCTTTGCGTAGCTCTCTGCCCTCGGTTTTTCTTCTCCGAATAAGTGAAACCGCACCCTTGCTAGGCCTTCGCACTCACAGAGTATGTGCTCCGCGGTTTCTTCTTCTTCCTGGCAGAACCTGCATAGGCTGTCATCTGCAAGGCCAATTGTATGCATATGTTTCCTCAGCCTACAATGTCCGGTCAGCATTCCCACCATCATCCTCGTCGTTTCCCGACTTTGACTTAGTAGGTCGTGTGACAGTTCTGTCGAAGTGCTTCTAATGAATAATTTTGCGTGTCTTTGTCCTGGGGTTTCATACCACCAGCGCAACGCCTGGTTGTTTATCCATTTGTAGATGCTCTCTTTACTTGGTCATTTAGCAATTCCACAGGAAGGTTCTGATCCTATCATGATCTCCATTGCCCCCTACTTGGCTAATTAATCAGCCTTCTCATTACCTTCTATTCCTTGGTGGTCTGCTGTAACATTATAAGTAGTATTAGTGAGAATTTCCTTCTTTCGTAGGCGTATTGTATGATTTTCACTTCAGTCGACTCCGAACCATTTCATATTCATGATTGTTGCTTCCTTTGAATAACACAGATTTTCACGAAATATTTTCAATTAGAAGATATAGAATTATTGTATTAAGAGTATGACTCATCAGCATCTGCATAAAATAATATTTTTGGATTTATTTGTATAAGTATGGGATGTATCCGCCAACCAGAACCGCAGATCAAATTTTTGTTATTTTGGAGTATTAGCCCACTGAAAAACATTGCTTTTATTGGAACCATGATTCAGTTCTACTTCATCTGATCAGGCATATAAAGGTTGTTTGCATCGTTTATAGTAGTAAACCGGTTCAAGTTAAACACACTTAACGTTGCCTTGGTATGCACCGAAGTTAACTTAAACCTTAAAGAAGTTTGACAAAGTCGAAATTTCAGGAGTTATTTCTGTGAAAAAGGTTCTTTAGTGACAATGCGAGTACTTTCGTTTACAGTTGTTTTATTTGAATTTCGAATTACATGTAGTTTGGACGTATGTATTTCATTGATAGAACGTGCAAAAAAATTGAATTATTAGAATCAACCACTTTTACCCAAGTGTCAAAAATAACAGTTTAAAGACAAACCGCAATTAAGTCTGAAGATTCAACCTCCATAGATTCGATGGTGCGCACCAACTTAAAAGCATAAACAGTGCATAAGGCCATGAGTAGATAAATGGACTCCGTACCTAGAGGGTGAAAAACGTACCCTATTAAGAAGACTTCGTTGTCCGTCCGTGTGTCATCAGGCTGTATCTCATGAACCGTTATACTTAAACATTTTAAATTTTCACAGATGATGTATTTTTGTTGCCGCTATAACAACAAGTACTAAAAGCAAAATAAAATAAATATCCAGGCTCGTTTTGTTTCGATATTAATAACGGCAACAGGTAGCTGGCCCAGTGGCTTAGTTGGTTAAAGCGCCTGTCTGGTAAACAGGAGATCGCAAGTTCGAATTCCCCCCTGGCATCATCATTTTTTTAGCGATAGTTATATACTAGATTAGATTAGATTAGATTAGAATTGGAGTGGCTCTTTGTCCTATCCCACTGCGACCGTTGCAGATCTATTGTGGTCCTCCCTATATTTAGAGCTCAATATCTAGCTTTATTTTTTTAATTAGACCTAATAGCCTGGATACCGCCTCCTTTGCGTAGCTCTCTGCCCTCGGTTTTTCTTCTCCGAATAAGTGAAACCGCACCCTTGCTAGGCCTTCGCACTCACAGAGTATGTGCTCCGCGGTTTCTTCTTCTTTCTGGCAGAACATGCATAGGCTGTCATCTGCAAGGCCAATTGTATGCATATGTTTCCTCAGCCTACAATGTCCGGTCAGCATTCCCACCATCATCCTCGTCGTTTCCCGACTTTGACTTAGTAGGTCGTGTGACAGTTTTGTCGAAGTGCTTCTAATGAATAATTTTGCGTGTCTTTGTCCTGGGGTTTCATACCACCAGCGCAACGCCTGGTTGTTTATCCATTTGTAGATGCTCTCTTTACTTAGGCATTTTGCAATTTCACAGGAAGGTTCTGGCCCTATCATGACCTCCGTTGCTCCCTGCTTGGCTAATTCGTCAGCCTTTTCATTGCCTTTTATTCCCTGGTGGCCTGGTACCCATGCTAGGGTCACTCTATTATGACTACCTAGTCTGTTTAGGGCCTTCCGACACTCCCACACCAGATGTGATATCTTATATGAGCGTATCGCCTTAAGTGCTGCTTGGCTGTCGGAGTATATGACGATTCTTTGGTTATCGACCTCCTGTCTCATCAACTTTTCTGCACAGCATTGCACCGCCAGTACCTCTGCATGAGAGACAGTAGCATGTTTCCCTAGGCTTTGAGAGATCGTGATCTTCTCTTGTACCCCATATATTCCGGCTCCTACTCCGGAGTCTGTTTTCGAGCCATCAGTGTACCAGTTGAGATTCGCTGTTATAGGAGGCCCTGCTTCCCAGTCCTTTCTCTCTGGAATCTAAACTGTATAGTCGTTTTTAAAGCTATATTGTGGGGCCTCACAACCTGTGTGTATAACCATTTGGTCATGTTGGGATTTAATCCCCAATTTTTTCCACACATTTGCCTGCACCTTCCAAGGGCGATTCTGGCCTTGTGTGTGGTTTTTTCAATGTGGGAGTTCCATGTGAGCTTATAGTTATTCACTAAGTGCAACTATGAATATGAATCACAAAAATAAAATCGATCGGCTAAATAAATTATATTAGCATCACATATATGTGTGTATGTTTTTATAGATTATGGCACGGAAACCTCCGTGCGCGAGTCCGACACTTGACCGGTTTTATTTCATACGTCAATTCATATAAATTGTCACTTTTGTGACTTGAGTGAGAAATTGTTACGTTCGCTGTTAAGTTATTTGTTTATACTGGAAATTGATAAAGGCGACTGTCAGTTTCACCCAGATCGTATTAAAATGATATGCCAAGTTCTTTAAATGTTTTTCGTGCCAAAGCGATATTTAATAAATATGAAAATAGCAGTAAACGGAATTAATAATAAAATTCATATTGCATTTTATCATAAAACGAGTTAAAAATTTCTCCCGGGATTTTTACATCTTCTATTGCATGGAGTGATATAAAATTGTTACCGGAGAATGGAATGCTTTTTAATAATATGAGACACGTTTTATCCTGGAAGGTTCAAGGAGAATATTCGTTGATAAACCCAAACCGGCAATATAAGATGAGCATTGGGAGAAATTAAAATGAAACTAGCAGTCATGGGGACTAAAGTGAAAACGCAAATGAATAAACCTTTGTTAAAAATTTTATCACATAAAATCAATCACACATTTCATCGTAAGCCCAGGATGAATAAGAATATTTACAGGTGAATTAATGGACCCCTCCTAAAATTTTCATTGTGCGCCCATGGTAAATGGAAATTTCTATTAATTGATTATTATGGATTAATTATTGTCCTATTATTAAAATTTCACCGTACTCCTATGATAAACGGAGTACGCTCATGATACAATCGAGGAGCAACACATTAGAATTAGAATTAGCATGTCGCATCACGCAAACACATAAGTTTTGCCAATTTCGAAAATCGCCCAATGCGGCTATAGCAGTTTACCTTTAGCAATATCCTTAGGACATTGATAATAAACGAGATAATTTTATGACAACCGAAAGCACGTTGCTTGGTAACAAGCTTCGGTTTCGGTCTCGACAAATTTGTCATAAAATCATGAGGCATTTGTCAATGTCCGAAGGATATTCAGCGGAAAATATTTTGAAAGAAAAATGTATAACTCACAGGCACGCACTAAGGGGGCGGTTGCTCGGGTGCCAGAAGATAGAGGCGTCGTAGGCGCCTTTGAAAAAAATTAAATTAAAAACTTTCCTTTTTCTTTACTTTTCTGTTGTCAGTTTTTATTTTTATCGTTAAATTTGACGATACTTTTATATGAAGTATTTTCAGCGCTCTCTGCTATGTTGTAGGATCGATCCTATGCAACCGTATTTCAGGCGAAAATTAACGCCATTGTTTCATGTGTGGAGATATTGAAGCAAGCCAATCTCATACATAGAGCAATAAAAATTTTCTTGCACTGCCAAGCGGCTTTGAAAGCACTTGGCTCTCACCGTGTAACGTCGAAATTGGTTCTCGACTGCCATAAAAGACTCTTCAATAGGAGAACTCAATATATAGTACTGCTGGTCTGGATCCCTGGCCATTCTGGCATGGAAGGAAACGAGAAGGCAGACTCTCTTGCAAGGGAGGGTGCCGCACGTGTTTCTATCGGACCAGAACCGCTACTATTGGCATCGAAATAAGTTTTGCCAAACAATCACTAAATACCTGGACAGCAAGAAGAGCTTTCGACTTCTGGAATAATTTTCCAGGATTGGTTCATTGGTTCATCCACCAGACAAGCAACTGCCTCTCCTCCTCGGCACACTTATATTACAGCAGTAATATGGTAAAATTTGCGAATAAGACCTTCAGGAGTAGGAATATTTTCATTCCATAGCAAAAGTATTATGTTATCTTCAGACAAATTTAACGAAACTGAACCAGATCTGCTTGTAGTTTGTTTCTTTTGAAGACTGTATTGTTCAAGCCTCGGTCAAGCGTTAAATTGTTAATTATAATATTATAATCATTGTGGTACTTTTTTTGTAAAAGACTGCACGAAACGTTCCACATTGTCTTCGCTGTTGCTTCTTTAAATTCTCTCCAGTCTTTTTTCTCAAATTGACCCAAATATTTTGGCACACAACTAACACAGTTACGAGAAAATTTCCTCCATTTTATTGTCGAATAATAAAAAAATATTATTACAAAATCATTATATATTATATTTTTAAACCAGTCATTAAAATAAGCATCAATAACATTAATCACTTGGCGCCTAGAATATCGATTAATATGGTAAAAGCAAATATAATTAAAACAAAAATAGATAAATTAGCTTTCCACGGTGGAATAACACTAATTAACAAGCTAGAAGAAGCACAGCATCAGCTCCAAGATGGAGGACTGCGTGAAACAAGAATTCACTCGAAAGAACTGTCAAAAACCAGTAATGTAAAAGTAGTTTGCTAAAGCAGAATTAAATTTCATGATATAATTGGTCTCACTTTCTATTGAAGCATTCTTGAACAGATGTACACAAGATATATTGGCCTCCGAAAAGGTTACAAAATGATATAAATATAGTCAGATATGCTGTTAAATTAAACGAGATTTCGAAAGATGGCCAATTGTCCTATTTCACCGGTCTGAATCTTGAATATATTTTTCAGCCTGACTCTTTCAATGTAGCCAATCAGTATCAAGACCGAACCTTTATGAAGTTTCCTGCCTGTGGCTGCTTTTCGCCTAGTAGTAGAAACTGCACATTCGCCAGGCAGCCGCTCTGGTATTGATCTGCAGTTTCCTCTTCCAGCTGGCACAATCTGCGCGTATGTCTACTAAACCTACAATGCCCCGTTAGCATACCTTAGCAGTATTTGGACAAAAACGCAGTCTCAGAATATAGTCCAGTAACTGAAGACCTGAAAATAGGCAAACCTATCAATATATTTGTCCAATAATTTTTTGGCTTGATTTGTAGGTCTTGACAGGTAATTCAAAGGAAGAAAAAGTTCCCCATGATGGCCCCTTATCTAAGAGCTCAAGATGGCCCCTAACGCCCCCCAAAAAACGATTTCCCCCCATTATCTCCCGAAATATGCAATTTGGAAAATTTTTGCTCAGGTAAAAAGTGAAGGTCGTTAAATTAACTACAAAAATGGTCTCTATCATTTTTTCCCAGAATGCAATAGTTTTCGAGATAATCGCATCCAAACGTCCCCTCGCTTACGCGGCTGCACTACCTCTATAAATGCTACCGTCTATAAAATTAACTTGTAAACCGGCGGACAAATTCTTTCAAATTTTCCCGGTCCCTGGAAAATGAGTATTCCGAATAAAAATATTGGTTCAGAGAGTAGACATAGTAAGCTTTCAAATGGTGTGCATTTAATAACAAAATAATTGAACATTCGTTCTTTATTTTCGCTTGTTAACAAGATTTGTGGGAACTCCGAAAACGACTGAAAAATGCAAATAAATAAATAAACTTTTTATTGAAACGCCACAAAGATACTGAAAAAAAATTCCCAGGAACATTCAGGACCTCCCCAGACCCCATTTGAAAAAACAAGGGATAATAAACCATTTAAAATAAATAAAATGTCAATGATTTAATGGAAGAGGCCAAAATATTGGGGAAAAATAACATTGGCCACTTTTTGCAATGTCCTCGACGGGCGAGAACGGGGTTTAAGGTGCACATATTGATACCTACGGATATTCCCATTACAATGAACTTTAAATCATCGAAAAATATTGATTTTGACCAAGTTATGGAAGAATTTGTCCGCCGGTTTACAAGTTAATTTTATAGACGGTAGCATTTATAGAGGTAGTGCAGCTGCGTAAGCGAGGGAACGTTTGGATGCGATTATCTCGAAAACTATTGCTTTTTGAAATGATAGGGACCAAGATTTTTTTTTTTAATAAATTGGAAATTGGGTTTGATATGCATCGGTGTTTCGTGTTTCTTAATTATTAGTTGTTATAGCAAATTATATTACAAAAACTCATCTGGATTTTTCTTATAACAAAGACCCACAATAACCCACCCATAAAGCCCAGGGGGTTTTTCTAATGATGGGTTTTTCTATACAACCCTGTCTCTGGATTTAAACAAGGAACTCTTACATAACATGAAGGTATTCAGATAAGGTTTGCAAATATCATAGTGGAGGGATCCTATAACCACATAAGCCACAGATTTATCTTAATCCAGCATCCCTACTACGGCCTTGATATTTTCGTCATCTTTGCTGATTAGGGCTGCCCTAAATTTTAGAGAATGACCTCTAATAAACTCGTTGTCTTGGTGTAAATTACCACCAGTCTAGATATTTATGTGCAGCACACTTTCCTGGGTCACGTTTATTATATAAAGGCATTAGACTAGGAAGCGTTAGACTACAAGAGTTCAGTTCGGACTGATGTTTGAAGAAAGATAAGAAATTGTTCATTGATCGCAGATTGCATCCTGCTAGATGTCCTTTCATCATAAAAATAATATTTTACCAGAGAACGACTTTAAAATCAATTACTTGACCACCTAATTTATACGTTTAAATCTTATAGTCCAGGAGTCACCAATCCTGAAAACTCCGTGATTAAGCTTAATAAACATTAAAAGTTAACACTTGGACTAATAAGATTTGCTTTGTCGGCGTTGATTTAATTGGCCGAAAATATTTCCGATCATCGTACATTGTTTTCACACCACTACAAATGGTGGTGGAAAGTGTTGCAGAAAAAACAAGATACAAAATAAACAGAGAGAGAGAATCATTAGAAAAATCACCTCCTCATTTCTTGGAAATCAGACAACCTAGGACATGCCCCAAGATGGTATGATGAAAAAGAAATCTAGAAATTCGTTACGGAGTTGAGCAACAATAAGGAATAGGATCCAAATACCATTATACCAGACTTGGAAAGAATGCCATTCAATGGTACACAGACGGCTCAAAAGCAATAGAAGGAACTCGGATAGGAGTGTTCGGAATAGAATCAATACACTCTGAAAGCTTGGGAAAACCCAAGTATCTTTCAAGCGGAAATTCACCATAAGAAAGTGCGCCCAATTCAATATTTATAAAGGATAAAAAGGATCATCATAATGTCCAATAGTCAAGCAGCCATTGAAGCAGCTCTTGAATAATCAGTTCCATAATGGTGTGGGAATGCCTAGGAAAACTCAATGAACTTAGCGATAACAATATAGTCACCTTACTGTATATTCCTGGACACAGTCCTTCTAGTCTATTAAAAAGGTGTGCAAAGACCAAATCATGTAATTAGATGACTCAGTAAAGAAAATGCGTGATTTGTATTATGTACACTGATTTACTCTTGCCGATTTTAGTAACAAATCGTTGGTGTTAATTATAATCGAGCGACCACCTTTTATGTGTTTATACGGTACCGACTGCAATTATACCTACAATAGCAATTATTAAAAAAATCTAATACGATTACTTTCGTAAACGTCACTTCAAATCATAGCTGAAGGCTGACCGTGCTCGTTCATTAAAATTTTTATCTTAGATAGTTATATTATGTTATTTATTAGATAAATAGCATAATAGAAAGGTAAACGCCTCAATTAATATATCTAATACCTAGTTGTTAAAATTCGTTATTTTTTAATCAGCAAAATGGAGAAATAAAAAAAAACGGTTAGTAATGTTACTGTGCTCGTCTTCTTAATCCACAAATAAATCTGATGCAACAGTTCTGGATACGCTGTAATCTCCACATCAGTAAGTACGTTAGAAACTTTTTTTTGTTAAAACTCATAATAGTATATTTAAGTATAAGTTAATACTTAAATGAAAACAACGTTCCAAAATTTTAAATTTTCCGACCGGTGTAATTGTATTGGAAAATTCTAATAAAAGCTGTTTTCAAAAATACATGGCGCAGTCATCATTTTTAATAAAGAGGTATTTTTTGATGCCATTGATAGATTTCCAATATTTATTTGTTATAATACAAGCTTTATTTTTTTTTTCTTCTCCAGTACCTATATTTTGAAATGCGTTATAACAAAAGAGAAAAAAAACTAAAATACAACATCAGCTGTTTCTTATAATACAGTAGAAAATTTAGGCTAACGGAAGTAATCCTTTCAGTTTTAAGAGTTTCCCGTGGAAAGTGCTTTTTACGTTTATTACTTTCATTTGTTTAACAACTTGGATATAAAACTGTTCGCCACAAACCTATAATTTACAACGAAATATTCTAAATAGTATCGCAAAATCGAAAAACTTTTTCCATAAAATGAATCGAATAATTTTAAAAAGTAGGCCAATGGGTTTCGTTGTTATGTGCTTAATGACCCTCGAGAAACGAACTGTTTAGTTTTTTTTTATATCAAAAAGAAATTTTTAACTAAGGACTTTGCCCATTGAAAGAGTCTTGGACTCTAAAAAGTATTTATAGTTCGGAAAGAAAACAAAAACAGACTCTTTTAATAATAAACGACTTTATTCTTGAGGTATTGATTCCATTCTCCAATTCTTATTATCGTGACTCAACTACAAATTTCATGAGAAAAAAAAACATTGACTCATCATATTTTATTGAGACATTCTGTATATTTTGGTGATAGTTTTAAAATGTAGCCTTCATCAATATACTTAGTGACACATTTTAAAATCCAACCACTTCGCTCTGTTGGTCGTTAGTCGCCCTGTAGTTAATAAAACTGTCTAGCAACTTTCTTTTCCGAATAAAAAAATAATCAGTGCTTTCGTCCTATGCTAAAATTTTTATTTTTAAAAGTTACTCAACTACACTCACCGGCACGAAAAACGGAGCAGTTGAATTTTTTTAAACAAACTTCAAATTTTAATGCTTTGTGATGTTTTATTATTATAATATCTCACACACAAATAAAATAACATGTTTAAAATATTTTTTAACAACAATTGAACCTTTATTTGAGTTAAAATAATAAACCCCATAGATCTTATTACTTGGCCGTAAAGTGCAAGTGCATAGTTGGCCATGAACTTTGAGAAATGTGACAGATCCAACGTGACAGATACATGTTAAATTTGTGCTGCGTTTATTGAATCTATAGTGATACATTTATTTAATCTAAAAAATATGTCTGTTAATCCCGAAACAGCGGCTGCTATTTTTGCGTTGCTTCAAGATGGGAGGAGTGAACGATATGTTGCCCGACAGTATAATGTATCCAATAGCACTGTGCACCGTATTTTTACACGTTTTTGGAGACTGGAGCTTACAATAGACGACCTGGAACTGGTCCTCAATGCAGAACTAGCGCTCGTGATGATCGTTTTATCACCTTACAAAGTCTACGAAATCGTCATGCTACAGCTGTTGAAATCAGAAATCAACAGAAATTAACCGGCAAACTAATGTAAGCGAGCGGACAGTTAGGCGAAGACTTAGGGAAGCCAACCTAACCATTCGTAGACCTGCGACAGGCCCTGAACGTCTTAGGCATCATCGTGTTGCACGACTTCAGTTCGCCAGAATTCATGAGCTCTGGGGTGAAAATGAATGGGGGCACGTTATATTTACTGACGAGTCCAGATTTAGCTTACGGTCTCCAGTGGTCTCCAGCGTTTTGCTGAATGTACCTTCAGCACTAAGGTAGGATATCAAGGGGGATCCGTTATGGTGTGGGCCGGAATTTCTCTGGAGGCACACACAGAATTGTACATCCTTCCGAGAGGCTCCTTAACTGCTGCCAGGTACATTGAGGACGTTCTCCAATATTTTGTTGTCCCTTATGTTGATTTTATTGGAAATTACTTTCTTCGTATGCATGATAACGCAAGACCTCATACTGCGAGAATCACTCAACAATATTTAAACGAGGTAAACATTCCTGTTATGAACTGGCCAGCGTTAAGCCCAGATACCAACCCCATAGAACATGTTTGGGACATGCTTGGACGAAGAATGCGAAGTCGTGTTCCTGCTCATTTAACTTTAAATCAGCTGCGACAAGTTCTTTTAGAGGAATGGGAACTTATTCCACAAACGGACATTCGGCACTTGATTTAAGGCATGCCAAGAATGATACAGGCATTAATTCGAGCACGTGGGGGCAACACCCGTTATTAATAATGCGGCTCCAAAGTTTGAAATAGCAAGTCGTTTCAGTTTTGAATAATTTAAAGTCGTTATGACACATCAGAAATTTATTTTCGTTCTGGTTTTTTAAGTTGTTACAAAAAGTCTTTTGTTCTCGTTTTTTAAATTGTTCGGAACATTTTTTTTGCTATTTTATTTGTGTGTCAGATATTATAATAATAAAACATCACAAAGCATTAAAATTTGAAGTTTGTTTAAAAAAATTCAACTGCTCCGTTTTTCGTACCGGTGAGTGTATTTACGTTTACAGATCATTTTTAAATTGCCCTAACGAGAATTTAAATTTCACTTCCTGTCCATTAATTTAAACATCGATAATAACGTATTAACAGAAGAGAGGGAATATAAATTTCTGCTGTCTGGTGCTATCGTTCCTGAGGGAAATGCTCCGCCACCAGAGACCGTTGACACTACCGCCGAGTGTAACTGACACGCAAGCAAATTCATCAACAGTGTTACTTTGTGAATTATTTTCACAGAAAACAGTGTCAGTCGATAAAATCATATTTTCGAATATAAAATTTTTACGAAAAAGATTTGAGATTTAATTAGCGAATATTCGAGGTTCAGCCCTTAAAAATTTTGCAACAAAATTTGATCCAGATCTCCGGTTAGAGCTATAAACGTCAGTGCGGTGTAGTATTATGTTTTTATAACGTCATAAAAATAGTTTAACACCGTGTTCTATTTTTGAGGAAAATAAACGTACGTAAATAGTAGTGCACAACTTGAATACAATGTCTTCAACCCAATTTTTCGTTAGATCGTTTGGCATTCGTGCTCAAGAGGAAATTTATTTTTATTCTTCCGTTTTCTGTTTGCCGCTTTTTATACCGGAAACAGTTATTTGATTTATATACCAGGATCACTTAATAAACAATAAAATCAGTTGAGGAGAGAAAACGTGAGCTTAAATAAAACCCCTTCCTCATATCGGGAAGGAAACTCGTACTTCCCACACCAGGGAAAAAAGTACATATTTTCCTTCTCATATGAATTGGTTGGTGGCTTAATGCATTTCCCAACCTAACAATATAGTCCAGTAAACGAAGGCGTCAACATGGGCAACTGGTCCAGCAAGAGCAATTTTTTTTTTATTTGCAGGTTATGGTAGGCACATTTAATTCCCAAAATGTCAGGGAAAATGGCTCTGAAATTCCAGAAAATCCGTTTTCCCGCGATATCTGCCGAGATTTGACCATTGGAGAATTTTTGTTCAGACGAAAAATGAAGAGTAGTTCCTTACCCACAAAAATGATCCTCAGCATTTTTTCGAAAAATTAGATAGTTTTCGAGATAAATGGCCCGAGCGCCGACCCAAAATTGAGCTCCAGGCCGGCTTATAGAGAGCACGCTCTAAGGGGTTGACGTACCCAAGTAAATTACTAATTTTTTAATAACTTGCGAGAAAATCAATATTTTTCAATGAATCAAAGTGCGGGTGAAAAAAGGGATCTGTGGGTACTAAGGCGTGTTTTTATCCACTCAATTCGTGCTCCTGGGTCATTGGAAAACCAGGCCAAAATTCGTCTTTACTAGATTTTTTAATGCTTTCATGGATTTATTCATATTATTTTTATTAAGAGTTATTTCAGCCAATCCTATTGGATAATGGTTCTTTGGGGGGTACTTTATTTATTCCGAAACAATGCTACCAATAGTTCGCCCGTATTTTTTTAAATAATGTGTTTTCCAAGAGGCGATTTTTGTGGATTTCTGGAGTTTTCCCGAGCGCTCTGGTTTATCGGGAATTTCTCGATGATTAACTGTCAAACCCGCTTATAATTGATATAGTTAAAATAATACCCTTTTTGGTGTGCGTCATCGATTGTGACATATATCCGGGTTTTCGGCATGTCTTTTATTTCATTTGCTATTTTGACATATAGCTAACCTTAAATTTGATAAATAAAATCATCAGGATCGTATTAAGCCAAAGCCGAGAAGGCTATGAAATTAATAATTACCAGCTTCTTTTTCTAACTGAAAATACTTCACAATTTTCAAAATGCTGATGTTTTTTCGTGTATCTAGGCATATTTTTGTATTATTTAGATAAATATAACAATAAGATTAATATTTACTTTTCATACTGCTGTTTGCACCGGTTGCAGTTATCTTTTGGTTTTAGTAACTCATGATTAACTTTAACCATTGATTAAAAGTGAAGTGTTTTGCACCGTTTGTGGTTAAGGTACTAGTTAGTAAATTATTTGTTAGGTGCAAGTTGGCATCTTGACATTTAGGAATAATTTGAAAAACAGCAATTTTGTTGGTAATAGTGGTGTCAAATATGACAACTATTAGATATTTATATTTGTAAAATTACCCAAACAAAAGGTAGGAGTTTTCAAAATGAGCGGAACGAGGAAAAGATCAACAACCTTCTTTTTTCCAAGTGAGAAAATAATATGCTTGAATTTAATAAGAAAGTACCTACAATCACATAATAGAATGCAAGGAAACAGTACGTGAACTCCGTAACAGAATAAAAAGGAAATTTCTTTCCATGCTAGGAACACAGAACAGTCTAGCCCACAAAACAGTCTAAAGGTTGGACTGTTTTGTGGGTTAGACTGTTTTGTGTTCCTAGCATAGAAACAAATTTCCTTTTTATTCTGTTACAGAGTTCACGTGCAGGTGCGTTAAGCTGGAAGGATAAGGGACAGGCCTGGACAAAGATTGAGGGGGAGTTTAATGCTCAATCAGATAGTTACAGATCTGTAGATGTTTTAAAACGATTTTACACAAATAAAAAGAAAGAAATCTTTTTCTAAAACTTGTTGCTTAAAAGTAATTTTCCCTCTGATATCTTCCAAGATTTCCAGGTCATCTTCATCTTCTTCAAAATCCATTAAATCCATATTTTATTGAAATAGGAATTTATCTCGCAAATTCGCCAAGTACTTCAGTTGATTGTCATATTGACATAACTTTAATTAATAATTATATATCTTAAACCCTACCTTATCTGTGGATTAGATTTAACTATTAATTATAGCGTTAACTCAAGAATGAAAGTCATGGTGCAAGGAAAATTTTAATTTAACTAGTAATTAAAACCTAACAACAACTTAACTGAGACCGGTGCAAATGGCTGATAAATAATAATTGACCGTAAGCAACAAAGTACACACTTGACAAGTACTGTCAGTGTGACAGTAGAAAAAGACGTAAGACACATTGCCGCTACGAAAGTTACGCCTTCATAGTATTTTAATCTCGCGATTGATAGGTGGCGCTGGCGCGTAATCTAAACATCAACCAATCAAATTTTTGTAAGTCAAAGATTATGTTTTGATTACGTTTGTAAAACATTCAAACGGTTCATTATTGTGATATTTTTATTAGGATTAATCACAGACCTGCCTTTTTTTCCATTTCTTCCTACGTAATGTGATAGAAGGAGATTAACAATCGATGACGCACACCAAGAAGGGTATTATTTCTACTATATTAGGAGAAAGGTTAGAATATCCTTTTGCCGATAGTGTAATTTTTTTGGCCCAGACCCCTGGGTTTTCAGGAAAATCGGGAAAATTTCCAGTTTTCTGAGGGAAGACAGCTATTCTTCTGAGTTTTTTCGAGCAGTTTTTTCTCTTTACAGTAAAATTCTTCCCTGTCAAGCATCATACCCGATGAAAGGTCACATTCTGAACTTTCCTTTGATATGTGTATCAAGTATATTATCTGATGCATTGAAAAGAAATTTGTCTCTAAATTTGTTGTAATGGATGCCTCATTTTATTCTTGCACATAATAAATTTTGAAATTTTTATTGATAAAAAACACAGGGAAATATTTAAAATTCTTGAGCTTCTTTTTTTGGAGCACACGGTGAGGTTTCATTTTTTTAATTAAGATCATTAATATTGTTGTGGGTGAAATGACATCTAATGATTTGATAAATATTGTTCATTCTTGTAGAAAAATGGAAGTCGCAGAGGATTCTAGTACGCCCGTGTGTTTTATTTGTGATCAAGCTCTGACTGAAGACGTTACAACGGTTACCCGAGGACTAGAAACGTCAGTTTTTAAGTTTCAGAATTCTGCGAACTTTTCAACCACCATTTTTGCAAAAAATATTGGTGTAACGGAAAAAATCGTAGGGACAACTTTTGTAGGTAATGAACTGCTCTTCATTTTCTATCTGAACAAAAATCCTCTAGGGATCGTAGTTCGGAAGATATCGGCGGAAAACGGATTTTCGGGATCTCTAGAGCCATTTTCCGACCCACCCACAAATTTCAGGCACCTGACATTTTGGGGGTTTAATGTACCTACTATTACCTGCAAAAAAAAAAAATTCTTGCTGGACCAGATGCCCATGTTGACGATATTTTTTGCCTTCATTTACTGGACTAATATTATATTGAACTGCCTAATACTACATGTGCCAGCCAGCCTCTATATCAGGGAATTAAACAAAATTTCAAAATTATATATCGAAGATTTTTAGTCACAATATCACTTATTCTTATAGAATTCGAGGAATCTCCAAAGATAATAGAAACAAGTCCAACAGTAGCAAATGCTTTAATAAGAATAGTGGCATCTTGAAGAAAATTATGGCAAAAAAATAGTTAACTGGATTTAAAAAAGCTGGTGATACAACTGATGATGCCCAAAAGGAATTTGGAAATAGGTTTACCGATGTATCCACATTGATAACAACTGGAATGTGTTTGTATTTCAACGGATAACTTTCTATAGATAAAGCACTAATCACTGAAGATTCCGATTTTTCCAAATGTGTTGAAGCCTCCGTGGTGAACAATGATAAACAACTTGACATTGAAGAAATAAGTGACGAACAACAAGCTCCTGAAATTTTTATTTTTGTTCAATTCACATAATCTACGTTCTTTTTTGCACAACAGGAAGAGTTCTGACTAACTTCATTGTTGGGATTCCAGGACACACTGGAAGAGAAGGAAATGAAATGGCAGATGAACTAGCGAAGATCGGGACTGAAATACCCTTTTGGGTATCGGAATCCTTTTGCGGAATCAGCTCCAATGTAATATTGGACGAAATAGACAAAGCCTAGAAAAAGAGAAGATCTGACCATTGGAAAGATCTAGTAGGGCTTAGACAATTGAAGATTATTCTGGGTTACTACAACCTTTTGAGATCAAATGAATGCATAAGTCAAAGTGAAACTGCGCTAAGAGTTTTAACAGGGATTCAACGGGACATTATTGTCTGAAGCTCAAAACAGTGGAGGATGAAGAATGTAGATTTTGTAGCATGGAAGAAGAAACCTCCTTCCAAATACTTTCTAGCTGCACAGCAATTCAGAATCCTAGGGCACAACACCTGGGAGATTACTGGATAGAAGAGGAACATTTACCTAAGTTGAAACCTCGGTTGAAACCTGCAGATATCCCCAGATATCAATTCCTCCGGGAAATAGGACTTAAGTCTCAGAAACTAAGTAGAAGTAAGGGGGCGAAATGAATCTTTTAGGTCTCAGTGAATGTAACCCCAAAATACATACATACATACTTCATTGTTCATTCAAAGACTTTTCCGGCTCACAAGTGTTGAATATGTTATACGATTTAATATAACTCACTGTCTCCTAAATCATCGTATGGTAAGACAAACAGGTATAGATGTGAACCTTAATTGACTCTTGGGGGCTTTTCCAAGCTTTTAGTCACATTCCTACACCATTCTAGTAAAGACATACGACATTGTACGTAAGCGTGGCTTTACTAAGCAAAACATGGTGCAATGGAAGATTGGAATCATCAGTTAGCTGAACTTTGTTAAGCTTTAAATTAAAGCGAAACTGGTGCAATTTGGGATAAATCATTTTAATTTTTCATAAAACATTACGTTTCATTCTTTATAAATGCATCCACCTTATAATATACTGGGTGATCATTTGTATTACGACACATTTGATGAATCCATAACATGGAAACCGATTGAGATATCGAGAAGCGGTTTGGTCTGAACGGCTGTTGCCAATTTAGTATTTTTTCCAAAGAATCCAGACAAAAGCTAGTGTTTTTTGGAGATCAATTACTTGGACACTTCCAATAAAACACTACCCTGTATGTTTCTGTATCGCCATATATTTTTGAAAGGTAGAAGCTTCAGCCTATTTAACGGTACAAAAACATACAGGTTGTTTAATTTAAAGTGTTAAGTTATGATCTCCAAAAAACCCAAGATTTTTCATGGGAAATAGGAAAAAATACTAAATTGGCAACAGTGTGAATATTTAATTCCTATAGCCGTTAAGCCAAAACCGCTTCTGTATATCTTAATCGGTTTGCAAGTTATGAGTTCATCAAATGTGTCGGAATTCAAATAATCACCCAGTATAATAATAATCTATCGCAATTACTATCAACTATTGTATCTTCCAATATAATAAATCATCATTAGGTATAGTAGATGATGTGAATATTTTCAAAACAATTTTGCCGAAAAATATGAAATGAATTGCTACAGTTATCTTGATGCCATAATAATCTGCTATCTTCGCATTAACATAAGCCGTATAGACATTTTACAAATTACGAAAATGACCTTGACACGATTACATTAACTTAATTAATAAATTTCTTACAATTATTTGAATAGTAGCTGGGTTTCAAACACTCTGGTATGTAAATTTTTGTTTATAATGTTCGGAATATAGAATGGCTTAATTTAAAATAAACTATGGTTGATTTTGATAAATTAAAGTATATAGACCAGTGCAGATGATTTTGTTTGTGGACAAAATTAAAAACAGAAAACGAATGATGAGAAAGGGAAGAAGCTGCAAAACAAGAACCAAAAATAAAACAACGTAGAATGTAGGGGTTCCGCAGGGGATCAAAATTGAAAATCTGTGAAGTTATGTGAAAATGATATACAGGGTGTCCCAGGAGTTTGTACCAAAAACTTAGGAGGTGATAGAAAGACTAAAAATAATGATGGTATTTTATATAAATTTTTTTCTTCACGCCCTTCGTTAACGAACTATAGGGCTCTAAAGTTGGGAATGAAAAATGGTTTTTTATTTACAATTATCAAATGGCTGATTGGATATTGGTAATATTTTAACCGTGAATAAACACCATAATTGCACACTTTTTGGCATAATATACAAGTCTACAACATACTTGTGAACTCAGGTACCGACTAAGTTAAATGGTGGATGCGCAATTTTTTTTTGTAAGTAAAACTTTTTTCAGTTATAAATGCAATAATTGGCTTTTGTGAACATTTTTAGAGATATCAAGTCCTTTTGTGACATCTCGATAACATTAACGGTTTAAGAGATACGGGCAATTTTATGTCGCACTGCACACCTACTGGCGCATTCACATTTATATTGAATGTACGATTACAGGAAGCATCCTGTATTATTAGCAAATTATTAATAAATTGGTGCAGTTCATATTTATAAATATAAACTTTCACTTTGTTTAACTAAGAACTTTATTGGAAACGAACATTACTTTAAAATTATCAACAAAACCCTGAAAATGAGTAACCAACTAATTAACGACATCAAAATAGTCCAAACGGCTTAAAAAAATTACACCAATTTCTTAATAATTTGCTAAATATACAGGACATTCGTACATTCAAAATAAATGTGAATGCGCCAATAGGTGTACAGTGCGACATAAAATTGCCCGTATCTCTTAAGCCGTTAATATTATCGAGATGTCACAGGAGGACTTGATATCTCTAAAAATGTTCACAAAAGCCAATTATTGCATTTATAACTGAAAAAAGTTTTACTTACAAAAAAAATTGCGCATCTACAATTTAACTTTGTCGATACGTGAGTTCACAAGTATGTTGTAGACTTGTATATCACGCCAAAAAGTGTGCAATTATGGTGTTTATTAACGGTTGAAATATTACCAATATCCAATCAGCTATTTGATACTTGTGAATAAAAAACCATTTTTCATTCCCAACTTTAGAGCCCTATAGTTCGTTAAAGAAGGGCGTAAAGAAAATTTTTTATATGAAATACCATCATTATTTTTAGCCTTTCTATCACCTCCCAAGTTTTTGGTACGAACTCCTGGGACACCCAGTATACAAAAGTTTTAGATCTTTTTAATACCTTCAAAATTGCTGTTCAACATTTTTCGATTGGAGGTCAACTTTCGCCGAAAATGACGTAGAACCTCATTTGACCTCTATAACGCGCCCCCATTTTGTTTTCGGTTTTTGAGCATTTCTATAAGTTCTTTCCGCTACTCTTCTTTTCCATTTGTAATTTTCATATAAAACAATTGAGGTTGCTTCAATGCTTCAACAGTTCAGATTTCATTAATCGAACGAGATGGCCTGTTAGGTCGGCCATTCATCGAGGAAACACGAAATGTGAAACAACATAAAATAAGTACACATTGCTGTAATGAGAATACACATCAGCTAAATGTGTGTAATGTTTCATAGCGAAGCATATCCAATAGAAACGTGTTTACATGAAATAGGTTCTGTTCTATATTTTTGTTTCTCGTTTCTCGTCATTTCGCGTTGTAGGCAATATTGGATCAGTTTCAAAAATGAAAGACGACGAAGAATTTAATTCAGCGAGGTTGACAATGGAAACTAATCTACTTAATGTCTGTACAGACATTCTATAAAAATACTGAAATTGATCCGGATGCTCAGTTAATTCTTTTGACACTATATAAGAACCATTTTCAGCATTTATATGCTTATACGAATGTAGGTACCCAGCTCGGTACCCAGTAATGTTACGTTCGTTTTTGAATTATTTTTGGTGTTTTGATAATAATGTGGTTACAACCCCAACTACTGCGTCCAAACTATAATCGATGTCCATTTCTAACAAACAAAATAATTTTATTTGATTCTGGTTTGTGCATCGGTGCACACATTTTCTGTCTCGTATTTCTAGATTTCATATTTCTCGTTTCTAGTTTCCATGATGTGTTCCCTAGCTTAGAACCACGACTTGGTGGCGTCAGCCAGTCGCATATTATACAGACCACTACATGTCGTAGTTCGCGAGGACATGCAAAATAGCGCAACTTTTTGATGGTAGGGTCATGTTGGTGTCATTATGGATTCAGAGCTTAGACCATTGACCTAGCCCTATCGGGTGAGTCGCCACAGTCTGGACATAAACCACATTTCAAAACTGATATACCTAAATGCCAGGAGTTAATTATACACAGAGTGCCAGTACTCAGTTGCGCTACCGAGTCTTTCGTTTATACAGACCTTTCGGCATACTCTTGGTCATATACAGAGCGGCCCAAAAGTCTAGAAACGGCCAATTATCTCGTAGATTGCCAGTCCTAATTGTACAAAATTTGGGGTACACCTATTTTGGGGTACGTCGATTCCAGATTTGATATTTGCAATGTTGTCAGATTTGCTATTTCTTTTATATGATTAGTAACTTTGGTTGGATCGTCTCGCTTGGCAAATAAGCTTCTGTATTTCAAGCAGAGTTCTATGCAATACTTGCATGTGCAAGGGCTAATAATATGAGAGCCTACAACAACAGGCAGATCAGGATCTACAGTGACAGTCAAGCCGCCCTTATAGCACTTCAGATCTATAGGGTGACATCTCGGCTAGTATGGGAATGCGGCGAAGAACTTAGAGGATTGGCGACTCGGAACAGTGTAACACTGGAGTGGGTCCCAGGTCATAAAGTAATCGCAGGCAATGAAAAAGCTGACGAACTCGCAAGAGTAGGATCGTCAACTCTGATGAACGGACCCGAACCTGCTGTGGGCATCCCCAGATGCTTAACGAGGTCATGGTTAAAAGGGTGGTTGAAAGAACAACACAATAAACACTGGAAGAATACGACCAGACAAATACATGGCAAGAAATTCATAAAAGAACCATCAAAAAAAGTAGCGAAAGAACTGCTCTCAATGAGCAGGAACAAACTACACACCATTACGGGGCTACATACGGGACACTTTCTCACAAAGGAGCTCCTAAACAGAATAGGGCTGTACAACGGAGACCTCACATGCAGAAGAGTCAAAAAGGATACCGAAACAGCTCTGCATATACTATGCAACTGTGAGTCGCTGGACCACAGAAGGCAGAAACTGTATGGTAGACCCCAAATGACTCCAGAAGACTTCTACAACCAACCAGCAAATAACCTGTATGAGCTAATACAGGGAACGGATTGGCTGGATATGTTGTAGTCAGAACACTAGGAGTATCCACAATAAGCCCAGAAGGCTGAGGTGGTACCGGCGAAGGGACTGCTCCTGATAAAAAAAAAGAACTCTGGTTTTTGGAATGCTCTATTCAATACGAGTTCACACATATGTAACACTTATGATTTATGATTTTATCTAGAATAGAAGGTCTTAAATACTTAAATGAAACAGTGCAAAATATGTAGATTTGAAGAAATTTCAATATTTAAGTGTAGAATGCTGTGATTTTGTTAATTGGGCAATTCTTTATTGAAGAAAATTTAACGTCAGATTAGAACTGAAATTTTACCTACACTGAGAAACTTTTAGTTTAGAGCCAATTTTAATCTGATATGATTTTTCAGCAAGCTGGAGCTTCAGCTCATTTTCGGCGTTGCCAGACTTATGTTTTATGTATTTTAGACCTTCCAGACTACATAAAATCATGAGTATTGAATAGGAGATTCCAATAATGAAAATTGAAGTTACTAATAGATGATATAAGATAAACGGCAAATCTGGCAACATTGCAAATATCAAATATAGAATCTTCGTATCCTAAAATAGGTGTACCCCAAATTTTGCACAATTGGAAATTTACAATTTACGAGATAATTAGCCGTATCCAGACTTTTGGGCCACTCTGTTTGAATACCCCATCTTGAGGGATTATTTAATTTAAAAAAAATGAATAGCACCATAATATTCCTATTAACTGAATATTTCTTTTAAGTAATTGGAAACAAAATAATATTAAAAATTTCCTTTAATAATGGAAACACTTTTGTTACATTTATTGATGTCAATCAAATCCGCTCTGGATATTCCATCATATTGTGAATAATATAAAATTAAATTGTTTGAAAACAATCACACATCAAGCTGAAAGGTGTTATTACTAAAGAAAGAAGCATATCTTTTTAATAAAAAAACTTATTAAATATTTATTTAAAAGCAATTTCATGAGTTCCATCGAGTTAGGTTCTAATGGATCATTTTTGAGAATATTAGTATAGGATATGGATATGAATGGATATGAAGCATTTTGGCTCGCAACTTTTTCAACCAGCATGGATTTACTTGAAATTTTCACAGAAAGTAAGGTAGAAAATAGGCTGTAATTGGTGATTACACGACCACATGTACTTTTATTTGTTGGATGATATTACCATCCTCTTTTCCAGGGCTGCCCGTATCCATCTGAATATTAGGGCTGGTTTACACAGTCCACTCAACACATTTACCAATGAGTTGGTTGTCATAATATAAATGAATGTTATGCTTCAGCACTTAGGCTTTAGTTTTTAATCTTGGTAAGGTTAGGTGAGCATATCGTAGAAAAAGCCATATTAAACCATTGGGTTTTGATAATATTTAATTAATAACAATTCTTAGAATATTCAATTTTGGAGAAAGGAGACACTTGGTACTTAATATACTATTATTATATAATTGAGCACAGCTTGCTATAAAAATGCTTAGACGTCAGTTTGGGGATTTTTTATTGCCTGAAGTTGACCATCCCAAACATCTCACATATGGTAACAAATCAAGAGTTCTTCAAGTTGAATCATTTACAACTTTTTTTTCTTCCCCTATACTATAAGTTATTAATTAGATGCCAATGTTCAGTTTCATAATGATACTCATTATAACACTGGTTTTCATTATGAAACTGACAAATTGAGCTATAGAAACCTAGATTTTTAAATAACCAAGTGGGCAGACCCAATATTTTCTGTAGAATATTTTACAGTATCTAAGTGTGATTTATGACAGTTTGAATCTTTTGCGTTAGTTTTTAAAAGAAATGTCGAACACCCTAACCATCATTTCGTGTTCGTTGCATAACATACTATTAACAAACTGAAACTATGTCGCTCAATAAAGAATGAAACAATATTTTTATGAAAAACAAGACATTTGTTGCTGACAAACGTCATAATATAAGCGTGCCTTTCATGCGTGCCTTTCATACATCCTCTCTCATTTATAAATGAGGTGCTGTATAATGTTGAAAGATTAAATAACTTGCTCTCAATACATTTATCTAAATCATATAATAAATATTGAAGGACATATATTAAAACACCATAAAAAAATTGAGGTCGTTGGAAGATTATTACATTAAAATAATACGATGTAACATCAGTGGGAGAAAAACAAATTATTTTGATTTCGAATATTGGTCTTAATAAGTGATGTTATTTTGTCTAGCTAGAGGGCTTGCCATAGTGCAAGTAAAGTTATCTCAAAACAATTGCAAAAGCTTAAGCTTTGATCCACATAATCCAGTTTTATTCCAACTATTTTTTTAATTCTGTTATTTACCGTCTGTCTATTTCTGCGACTGAGGCTAATCACCGACGCCGGGAGCACTCTACACTAACCGGAAATTTTGGCGAACCCACTAGTGTTCCAGCCAGTGGTAGCGTTCTTTAACGAGCCCAACATCCATGGACTCGGGACCTCGGTTTTACGTCTCCTCCGAAAGGCGGCATATCTACATTATACCTCGTGCTCAGTGGTATAATGCCTGCGAGCTGTGATATGTTAGTCCGCTGCAGGGCCCTATACGATGGTTTTTCCTGGCCTGATCACCCATCCAAGTACTAACCATGTCCGACCTTGCTTGACTGTAATTATCGCATTAAACGCGTTCCTCATATCTCCTTATATCTCCAACCAAATAATATGGAGTGTTGATTTCAATTGGAACTAGTAACACGTTCACTGCATCATATTCGTCTCTTTTGTAGGCAGTGGTACAGTTTTTACTGATGCTTTTGGACCTTGTCCCGGTCTTCGAACGTTCCATCCAGTGTCCCTACATTTTTGTAACATTTCACATTAATCCTCCGACAAATTCTTTTGAATCTCTGCCCTACTTCAAACAATATTAATGCTGGAGTACATTCAACGTGAGTAAAATTTCGTATTTTACATTCCATATTTACCAAAAGAATAGTATATATTGTCGCTAGGGCGAAAATGAGCTCTACCAGCCCGAGACCATTAGAAGTGAACGTAGTAAAGCGAGGACAGCTGATGGTTACAGTTTTCCTGAAAATTTGAAGCAAATCGAAGCTCGGAGAAAAAAGTTCTTGCTTCCTGAAAAAAAGGGATTTCTCTAAAATAATTTGTCTTTAGATGAACATAACTTCAATCAACAAAAAATTGGGTATATTCCATTAGAGTACACCTGAACGAAAAATATCAACAGCTGATCAACTGCTGGTCATTGGCACAGAAAAATTAGATACAAATATTTACATAATTATTACATATTTCAAATTAGATTTTACGGTATAGATTAGTAGCTCTCAGGAACTGTAAGACATTCTTGATTTCGGTAGGGCAGTGGAGCATTTCCTTGAGGTTGGGCCTAGGTCCAATTGTTGATATGTAGCAGAATATTGTTTGCAGTTCGTCAGTATGTGCTTAACGATCACAATACAGCTATTGCAAACGGGACGATTTCCTGAAGACATCAGATATCCGTGTGTGAGCTTAATATGACTGATTCGGATTCTTCTGATTAAAGTAGCCTCTCTTCGGGCTAAGAAGTTAATGATGAGAGGAGAAGTGGATGGATGGATAATAATAATAATAATCATCTTTATTTCAAATCATGTACATACATAGCATAAAAATATCATAAAGTGCTATCGCGCCATAGATAGATAGATAGTTTATTTAGCAATAATGCTATTACAAACAAAATATTTTCAAAAAAAATGACGTAATAAATAATTCTACACTATG
This sequence comes from Galerucella calmariensis, assembly GCA_910591675.1. Lineage (NCBI taxonomy): Eukaryota > Metazoa > Arthropoda > Insecta > Coleoptera > Chrysomelidae > Galerucella > Galerucella calmariensis. The sequence continues at coordinate 664,173 of CAJUYG010000006.1, read as the reverse complement.
TACTGATTACATGTCAAATAATTGGATATAATATAATTACAAATAATTCATTTTTACATAATTAAAAGCTTCTCTTATGAAAGTGTCAAAGGTGATATACGATTTTATAGAAATTGGCAAATTATTATACAACAATAAACCTTTGTAAAATAGAGAATTTTGTGTTGAACTAGTTCTTGTAGTCGGTATATATATGTTACTAGATGTTCTAGTGTTGTGAGTATATATCTCTAACAAAACTAATTTTGTTGGACATATATTTTGGTAACATATTATGAATTATTTCAAAAATACAAATTACGTTCTGTAAAACCATTCGCTGATTATCACTCATAAATCATAAACGGTCAAGCATATCTTTAATACCAGTGTACCTATTTACTCTTAAAATAACCCTCATTGCTTTATTTTGTAAAATCTGTAATTTAGACTTCTTAGACTGGCTCAAATAATATAAAATTGTTGGACAATACTCAAAATGTGGTGCAATTATGGTTTTATATAATGTTACTCTTGTCATTATAGATAGATTTGAACTTATTCTCCTGAAATAATTGATTATTTACTAATTTTCTTATGAACATACTGACCATGTTTTTTAAAATTCAAATCCTTATCGATAATAACACCTAAGTATTTACATTCAGTAACAAGTTTTAAGGCATGACCGAACAACTTAATATCGCATGCAACATTACGTTTATTGTTGTTAAACAACATCACTACTGTTTTATTTGTGTTTACATACAAATCATTATCAATAAGCCACGATTCCAACAATTTAATAATATTTTGCATTTTATTCATTGTCTCTTCAACATTTTCACCCTCTACTGAAATTGTAGTGTCATCAGCAAATAAATTTAAAACTAATGGAATATCACAGAAGTTAACAATATAATTGATATATAAAATGAAAAGAAGAGGCCCCAGTACTGTTCCTTGAGGGACTCCATACTTCACAATAAGTTCACTGGACTGAAAATTATTCACTTTTACTCGTTGGTAACGATTTTTCAAGTAACTGCTTAACCATTCTTGTGCATTTCCAAGTATACCATATTTTTTCAGTTTTTTGATTAACAAGTCCCTGTTTACTGTCTCAAACGCTCTTTTAAAATCAAGAAAAACAGTACAAATGACTTTTTTTGAATCTATAGACTCCTTCCACTTTGAGACAACCAGTTGTAATGCAGACTCACAACAATGTTTCTCTCTAAAACCAGACTGATTTTCAATTAAAATATTGTTATTGTTAATATGTTCTAGAAGAATCCTTTAGTTCCTTTATGTATAATTCTATTATTTTTTCACAAAGAGGCAACATGTTAATTGGTCTGAATTCATGACATTTTTTTGTATTTGTTACCTTTTGAATAGGTACAATAATTGATGTTTTCCACAAGTCAGGAAATTTACTTTGCTCTATACTTAAATTTATTATATCTGTTAATTTATCACTAATAGTATTTAAAAGCCATTCAGCATAATGGTTTTGGTAATCTCATCTGTTGAATGATCTTTTTGCAAATTTAATATTAAACTTTTTAGTTTTTGTTGGGTGATTTTTTGAAAGTTGTATAAAGGTGTTATTTGGTTATTAATAATAACATGATTTCTTTTATTCAGATCATGATCCCTATTAGCTATTATTTGTTCTATTCTTTGTACGAAATAATTATTAAATGAATCGGCTAATGATTTATCATCTTCCACTAATATATCATTAAAGTATACAGCTTGTATCATCTCACCCTTTCCTTTACCCATTACTTTTTTAATACCTTGCCACATTTTTCTACTATTTCCTTTGTTTCTATCTATTAAGTTTTCAAAATATAACCTTTTCTTTGATCGTATTAAACTAACAGCTTGGTTTCTTTTATATTTATACTCTATCCAATCGGTAGCCGTAATTATAGCCCTTTTATATGCCAGATATCTTGATTTTTGTAAAGAATTTATTTCATTATCATACCATTCATAACCAACCCTTTTACATATAGTTATTTCTGGAGCAAAATGATTTAAAACAGAAGTAATATTTTCATAAAATTTTTCCAGCAGGTCCTTTACATTCATCTCACGTTTCCAAGGTTTTTCATGTAGGGCTTTTTCAAAATCATTCTCATTAATATCTTTAACATTTCTTGTTTTAAAAGTTGGTGTATTATCATTATATAATTTTAATTTACTTTGAGGATCCTCAAACTTTATTTTAAAGTATGTCATCATGATCTGTAATTTTTGGTTCCCTCATCACTTCAGCTTTTACTTCGTTATTATCTGTAAATATTAGATCAACTGTACTTCTAGTATTTTGTGTTATTCTGGTATATTCCTTTATTATTTGTTCAAGTTGAAAAGCTTTCATTTGAGTAATTAATTTCCCACCATAAAAATCATTTTTTCCTGGACTAACATCTATATTAAAGTCACCAATGAAAAAAACATTTACCTTGCATTTTTCAAAAATTTCCTCCACTATACCATCCAATTCAGTTAAAAATGCAGAAATACTAGAGCTTGGGGATCTGTACAAAATAACAAACCACATTCCTTTAATTTCTAACCCTTTTACCCATAACATTTTTGGAATTGTCAATTCGTAAATTATTTCATTTTTACATAACACACTATGCCACCTGTATGCCTATTCTCGGAATTAAGTCTAACTGTATTAAACCCTGATATATTTCAATTTCTTCAATTTCAGTTGTTACTCTTGCTTCTGTTAGTGCTAAAAGATCAATGCTACCTCTATGTAATAAAGTATTAATTTGATTTAAGTTGGACAATAAGCTGCACGTATTCAAATGAACCATTTCTAATTGCTATATAAAATTTGTCTTTTTAAGTTGTTGTTTTTCCATTTTTATAAGACATTGGCAAGATCTATCCCACACCGCATGTTTAACATCCAGATTCAAATTGAATTTTGTGTTAGCTCGTAGGCAGTTTATGCAACATTTTTCATTTGATTTACATTCACTAGATTTATGATGTTTACCACAATTTCCAAAAAAATTCTCCTCTATTTTACAATCTTTGACAAAATGATTAAATCCCTGACACTTAAAACATTTTGGAACACTTACAAATTCAAAAATTCTACACCTTTATAAACTAATCTATACAAATTCCCTATTTCTAAGGAAGTTTAAAGTTTCGGTATCTACTTCTATTACTAGATTAATCAATCCTGTTTTATTTATTTCTTTGGACTTATTTATTACTTTTAAATGAAAATTATCCCCAATGTTTCCAATTTTGTTTTGTCTTATAATTACTTCTTCAATATCTTCTTCTTCTAGTATATCTTTGGGGACATTAATAATTTTTAATTTTGGATACCTACACTTTTTTCGGTTCAATTACCTCATATGATTCTCCTAAATTCTGTTTAATTGAGTTTTACTACCGCATTCTAATAAAACTCCTCCATTTTTTAGACTTCTTTTAACATTAACTTCCACATTCCATTGAACTGGATCAACATTTTCAATTAATTTTTTCTTAATTTCTTCCACTGATTTATTTTCATTAGATCTAATTATCAATACTTCTTTATTATTTCTCACAACACTACTATATGTATTTAAATTATTTACTGCTCCAGCTTGCTGCATAGCAATATCTCTTCCATATGGAGCTTTCATATCCATCATAAACGTTTTAATTTCCTTTAAATCATTTTCCATATTTTCTACTTTTTTCATAAATACTACCATATTTTCCAGGAAATTTGAACATTCCTCACATATGATAGGTGTCACATAGGTGTCACATATGATAGGTGTAGCCAAGATTCTTGTGTAACGTTTTTGAAGTGGATCTTTAGATCGGTTGCGAGTTGGACAATAAGTGTTGGGTTGTTATTAGTGTTAGCTTATTTCGCGTGGTGGTCTGCAATTTCGTTACCATCAAATCCGATGTGAGATGGAAGCCAGAGGAAGAGAGACTGTTATATATTGAGCAACGAGAGTTTGATAGATGTCGTGTATGCTCTGGACAATTGAGTAGACAGTCAAGATTGGCTTGATTGACTGAATGGAGGAAAGGGAGTCAGTGCATATTGCAATATTTTTGTGGGGTAGGAAGATGCTTTTGACAGCTTGAAAAATGCTTTGAAGCTTGTCTGTGTGAACGCTACACACTGAAGGTAGAGTAGAGTAATCGGTTGACTCTAATCTTCAAATTTTGTTTTTCTAAATCCAAAATATATACATACAGTATACTCAAATTATTTAGATCAATTTTTTATAATTAATTTGATATATAGTAGTATTATTTTCATTTTATGGACATGCAAATATTTTTCAGATACTTTATCAACATTTAAAACACAAAAACGCACTTTTTATAGTTTTTTCAATGGTATGTATGAAAAAACGTATTTAATCTAAATACTAACAAAATAAGGGATCATATCAAAATTATACTACTACTACTACTACTACAGAATGTGCAGGCGAGCCTTGACCTAGCCAAACTAAAGTTATGGTTCCGGCACTGAGGCCACTGGCGGGCCCATTGTGCCAATCCTGCTACCTAGACATTCATGGAGCCGAGCCCTTCAATAAAGGCCACAACCTTTTTCAGTGGATGCCTGCTTGTGTCTCCAGGAGCCATGACAGGGACTCCGAATATTAGCTGCCCCAGCGTGTCCATCCCTTCAGTAGAAGTTTGGATTGTCCAGGACCCTGCAGAGCATTCCAATGAGCGAGGTGCTGGTTCCTCAGCCACTTCCTTGTCTCCTTGCGTAGTGTTTGTTTTGTTAGGCCGAGAGTCGGGCCCGGGCCGCAGAAAGGAGCTGCCGCCCCTTCCGCAGCCAGTGCATCCGCCATCTCGTTGCCTTCAAAACCAGAGTGGGCCGGAATCCATTCTAGCCGCACTGCGTTCCGACTTGCAAGATCAGCAAGTCGTTCTCGACATTCATCAGCAAGTCCTGAGTTGATGGTATATCCCCCAGGACTTTAATTGCTGCCTGACTGTCGGTGTATATGGTTATGCGTCGATCCACATAACCTCTGTCTAGGTTTATCTGCGCACATTCCAAGATAGCGTATATCTCGGCCTGATATGCAGATACACCATCACCCAATGTTATACAGATTTGTGTCCTTGGGTTCCTAGAGTAAATTCCAGCCCCTGCTCTGTCACCAGAGCATGAGCCATCTGTGAACCAGACAGTCCTATGAGGCTGTGTATTCGTCTCTTTATCCCAGGATTCTCTGTCCCAGATCATAGCGCTGTATGGGGTTGCGAAGTTGTACTTGCGCAAGCATTCGTCAGACGCTCGAGCCAGAACTGGAATATCTTCCAGGAGCCGGAGCTTTTTGACGTGTCTGCACTCTTCCCCTCTTCGCACGTATTCCAGACGCTTCAAGCGCAGGAGAGCACTCCCCGCCTCAGCCTCGATCACAAAATCATACTACCTAAAATATCTTTAAAAAAAAACAATTTAAGTTAAGTTCAATACAAATTCGTGACGCGTTATCTTTCTCAAACGAATATGTATTGAACTTGGTTCAAATAATGAAGATTTAAATAAATTGAATTGTTTCATTTCATAGTTTAGTATGGATCTTCATCAAGTAAAAGCCTAATTTATTCAATTAATCTCCTTTATATGATGGTCCCATCAGTTTTCTACTAAAGGATTTTTGTCAAATATATTTACCAATTGCTTTGCCTTTATTTAAATTGCTTTTTGGCGGGGGATGATTGATTTACAAAGATGATAATGTGAAAAACTCATTGTTCGGGGAATTTGGGAGAGTTTGATCTTAGTGAATACCCGCTGCTGTACCTGAGAGTTCGTTTCTAGAGAAAAACATGATTACTTCAGCACCCTGCATATACTTCTTGAATAATATATTGTTGTGAGAAAAATGATAAATAGTTTTTAATTTATTACAAAAAGTGTTGAGAATTTGAAAAATTTTAAAATACAATACTCAATTGTTGATAAAATTAGCTGGAACGCTAGTAGCGAAATATTAAAAATACAACTAAAAAAAATATATTGTGGTTTAATTTCCATCAAAAACAAACCAAAATACGAAATAACCATGAACATTTAATAAATTAAGCCTTAAGATTCGTCGTAATATTTTATCAACGCCGAAATGAACAAAAATAATTCTGGAAACTTACATCGACACCAAACTGATTATTCAAATCAACACTTGGCATTATCAGCAAAGCAAATCTAATACAAAGCCAGATATTCATTTATTTGGCTCCAAACATTGAACGTACGTAGATTTAATATATTTGTTTGTACAATTTGTTATTAGTTATTATTGTAACCTACTTTTACTGTGCCACGGCTACTAATTTGTCTTGATGAAGTTGAACAAATATTTTTGTTATACAAATATAATGTCGCATACTTTTTTTTGAAATTCTTAGTTCTAAAAATAATTTACGGGATGTTATACTTATAATCCAGTTTTTACACTGTTTAACTTCTAGGTTTTTATTAGTTTTAAATACCGGGTTTTCCATCTTGACAGGTGATGAATGTATTTTAGTGAATATTAAAAAAAAATTGAAGATTGCTTGCATTGTCTATAAAAATTACCAGCACGCGACCTGATTATATAATAAGATGCGGTTTCCACTGCTAAGTTTAAAATTACTGTATATCTATATACAGGGTGATTGTTTTGTAAGATAATGGCTCAGTAGGTCTAGAGTCTCTTATAATAAAAAATATCAAAAAATTTGTAGATCTCTAGAAGTTTTATGTTCCAAAATGAGTTACAACGTTACAGGGTGTTCCATAACTCGGTGCCAGAGCAAAGTTATTCAAAACTGATATTTTTATTCATTTTAAAATGAAATTTATATTGTATATCTAACGTAAACTTAACATTGCAATACTAAATTATAATAAATATAAATAGAAACCACACATTATTGATTTTTTGTAACCTTTACCAACTCTAAATTTAGTTCTGTCATCTGAATATCTGAATTTTTTATTAAAGGGCCTCAAGGGCTTAAGTCGAAAGAGAATTATTTCCTCTAACATTAGATTTAACCTGATGCCATTTAAACTCAATGGGGTTGAACATGCAAAAATAGAAAAAGTCCCAACACTGTATACTTTGGCAAATTTATCTGAAACCGTGAAAGGAATGCAGTCGAAAACATTCGACATTGCCACGTTTAACTATGAAAAAACTGAAGTGCTAACTATGTAGTGATAATAATTATAAATGTTTTTTTTTACTATTAACAATATTGAAAATATGATTAAACGTTAATTTTATAATGTGCTTGTTTCCTTGGATTTATTCTATTGACATTATTTTTTCAATTTATGAATATTAAAAGATGAAAACTTTTCCAAATTTGTTATGGGCTTCTTCAAGCTCTGGCAGCGTTGTACGAAAACCATAATGACACACCCTCCAAATTACATAATTGGTGATTTGTATCGAACAGCTGATTTCTTATTGGCAAGCGCGTGCGTGTGATCTTCCCTCTCACTTCGTCAATTGACTGATATTGATTTATCCACTGGCGTTGGTATTGTCAGTGACCTTTGTATTTTCAGTTTTACTTGGTAAAATAGGTACCGTACGCCATTTGTACGTTTGACAGATATGCGCCATGTTTTTCCCCGCCTCTTACCGATGCCGCATAGCTTCAGATAAACTTGCCAAACTTTATGTCTATTTTTAATCGCAAGCGCATAAAAAATCAAATAAATGGACTCCTTCCGGAAAAATTCAATGAATCAATTCTTCCAGTTTAAAAATTCCATCGGATGTCTATGGTAGAAGTAAATTTCTACAAACAAATTCATTTTCCATAAAAATGTACGCTCATGGTAGTTGGAAAGTTTTGCTTATGAATTAAACCCTCTTAGAAATCTATTGGTACGACAATGGTGAATGAAAATATTAACAAAAAACGAACCGCCTAAAAACGTTGCGTAGCCCATGATATAAAAATGTTTGTCCATTGTCCATGACTATTTGATACTGTTTACATTTTATGGAGACATATATACAGAACATTTCATGAATACTATCCACCACACATACTTCCATAGGCGTAACTTTTATGAAGAAACACGTCAATAATCCTATTATGAAGGACGTATTATAACTTCAACCCCATCCCCCTATAGTCCACACTCTCAATTTTTTAAATGGGAAACCCTGCACATTATTGTGTTGTTGGATTCTCATCCACAAGAGTATTATAAAAATTCATAAACATAAGTGAACAGTGAATCATTTGAGGGTTACGGATAATTCCAATATAAACTTTGCCTTACTGCGGCTCAAACTTTAGCCAATTAAGTAAACGATTCTATGGCACAACACTTTGGAGATTATTGGATAGAAAAGAGTCATTTACCTGCAAATCCTGCAGATATCCTCAAATTCCTCCAGGAAATAGCACTAAAAAGGCTACTAGTATCTGAGACTTACCTCAGGAACGTAAGTAAAAGTTTGCTTGGGGACAAAAATATAGCGACCTAAAAACTGGACCCCTATAAAGTTAGCAGAGCCACTTGCAAATAAATCGATGAAACCTATTTCAATAATTGTCGAATATATGTCGTGAACGTAAAAAATTGGTCGCGCTCTTAGTTTTTTGTTAGGTGGTGGCTCTGCTAAATTAATATTAAGTTAGCAGTGCCACCATTTATTTATAATAAATATCAAAAAGCATCAAAATTGTTAGGAATAATTGTCGAGTAATTGTCGAAATCCATCTGACGTGAAAAACGCAAAAAATCTATTCCTTCCAGCATATATATACCTTTTTCTTGGAAATTCCTGGTTTTTGAAGGAATTTCGTATTTTTGGCAACAGCGGATAAGTATAATGACATTTTACGTCTTTTCTATATCATTATTGACGAATATAAAGTTTTTTTTAGACAACTTCCTATTTTCCAGAAGTAAAAAAATTATGTTTCAAAGCTGAATGATAGAACACACTTAATGTAGAACACTTATTGTAACTTTGTTGATTTATTATTATTTCAATAAGAATTTATCTGAACAATTGTCAAATGACCAAAACGAGTTTGTCGTGGGGTTTTCCCCTATATACGAACCGTGTGATGATTTATTATTTTTTTGTTCAGAAATTTATAAAACGAATTTCCCGTGGAATCTCGAGATCTTCATGAGCGAATGAAATAAATATTCCGATTTCTCAGTTATACCCACTTGTAACTTCGTTAAATATAATGTTTTTCATCCAGAAATGTACTGAACAATTGTCGAATTACCCAAATGTAATTGTCGTGAACACAGAACAAATGTCGCGCTCTTAATTTTTTTTATAGGGGGTGGCTCTGCTAACTTAATATTAAGCTAGCTGTGCCACTCACAAATAAACATCAGATATCATCATAATTGATATGAATAATTGTCGATATCCATCTGACGTAAAAAAAAGCAAAAAATTCATTCCTTCTAGCATATGCAGCGTGTCCACGGATGGAGTATCCTATAGGTGAAACATTTTTAAATATTAATTTAGTGAAAAATGTTATTCTTGATAAAAAGTTTTGCTTGCTCTGAAACCCCATAAAATGAAATAAAATTCAAGTTTTTCAAAACCCGTCTCATTTTATGGCCAGTCTTATGGAAACCTGGAGTCTGACTTTTTGACATTTCTTCACATATTTGCTAATATCTCGGGAACCTCAAGGTGTGCAAGGTTCTAGCCATTCGGTTCAGAATTGAATTTTATACCTATAAAAAAAATTTTATACATCGAAAAACCTTAGATATGGATAGAATTTTCAGGTTTTGAAAATTCCACACCGAAACATATACTAATTCGCGAAGACTCGTAATTTTCAAAATTCTTCTTTTCCTAGGAAATTCAATTATGAATCGGATGGCGTAGACTAGAACCTTGCCAACCTCAAGGTTCCCGAGATATTAGCCAATATGTGAAGAAATGTCAAAAAGTCAGACTCCAGGTTTTCATAAGACTGCCCATAAAATGAGACGGGTTTTGAAAAACTAATTTTGATTATTTCACCAAACAAAATTGGAATTAACAAATAAAAATGTTTATAAATTTGTGTTGGTAAATAGCAATTTTTAAGGTGGTATTTAATTGTCCGGTTGTTCATTGATTGATGTCAGTTTCTGTGTCAATGTTTGGACTAGTATTAGTTACAGCTTTTCGCAAAATTGTATCTTTTTTAAAACATTTTGAGTGTACTTTAGAAAGAAGTTCTCAAAGTTTTTTCCTTCTCAAAAACCAATTTTCGAACCCAAATATTATGTATGGCTCGTTTCTTCCTACATCTGTATCTGTATCTGTAGAGTGGGGAGGGTGAGTGTGTAGGCTCACAGCACTTAGGCCACATGTGACCCATTGTACATCCTCCCGAGGAGTTGTCCTCCTAGGTCATTGTCCATCCTGTCCTTCTCAGGAAGGTGGACAGATCACTAGGAGACATCTCCTTTATATCGGCAGGTGTAGGCCAAGACTCACCGAACACACACTCTCTTATTGACGATAACTCCAGACACTCGCATAAGACATGCCTGACAGTTTCATCTTCCTGTTCACACATCCTGCATAGAGGTGTGTCCACTAACCCCATAGTATGGAGGTGTTTCCTTAGTTGATAGTGACCAGTCAGAAATCCTACTGTTAAACGTAGGTTTTTCCTGGTCATCGCCAAGTATTTCTTCGGCGCCAGCTTTCCAGGGTCGCCCAGGGTGATCCTGGCAAGACTGCATCCTTTGATTCCATCCCATCTCTTAAGGGATTCTGATAACATATTTCTCAGTTCTCTACTAACTAATTCGCAAATTAACCCAACACCCGCACGGACAACCTCGTTAGTCGCCATTTTTTTTATTCTGTTATTTAACTTTGGTCTATTTCTGCGACTGAGGCTAATCACCTACGCCGGGAGCACTCTACCCCCAACCGGAAATTTTGGCGAACCCACTTTCAACTAACGGTTCCACATTCGTTGAAACATGAGAATCAAAAATTAATTAGATTTTAGTTGATCATTAAAAATCGTTCAACTAAAATCAGCTATAGTTGAAATAATACCCTTCTTGGTGTGCGTCATCGATTGTTAATCTCCTTCTATCACATTACGTAGGAAGAAATGGAAAAAAAGGCAGGTCTGTGATTAATCCTAATAAAAATATCTCAATAATGAACCGTTTGAATGTTTTACAAACGTTAACCCTAATCTTTGACTTAAAAAAATTTGATTGGTTGATGTTTAGATAACGCGCCATCGCAACCTATCAATCGCGAGGTTAAAATACTATGAAGGCGTAACTTTCGTAGCGGCAATGTGTCTTACGACTTTTTCTACTGTCACACTGACAGTTCTTGTCAGGTGTGTTCTTTGTTGCTTACGGTCAAATATTATTTATGAGAAGTGAATATTAATCTTATTGTTTTATTCATATGAATAATACAAAAATATGCATGAATACACGGAAAAACATCAGTATTTTGAAAGTTCTCAAGTATTTTCAATTAGAAGAAGAAGCTGGTAATTATTAATTGCATAGCCTTTTCGAATTTGGCTAAATACAATCCTGATGATCTTATTTATCAAATTTAAGGTTAGCTATATGTCAAAATAGCAAATAAAATAAACGACATGCCGAAAACCCGGATATATGTCACAATCGATGACGCACACCAAGAAGGGTATTATTTTAACAGTGAGAACGCGCCATAAGTGTCTACTTACATAATACTGAAAGTATTCACTTCCAAAGTTCTTGAAGCCATGACTCTTTTCATACAATTTTCGAGTTCAAGTTTAATTGGAAGTCCCCTTTTCTAAATTTACCCAAACAAGTTATATAATCTTCAATGTTAACTAATTTTATTTATGTCACTCGGTACACGTGATATAATAAATCGTTATCAGCAAAACAGGATAAAAATACTTTTACTATGGTTTACTAGTCCCGATAATGTTTATCAATTAATACAATGGAAGATAAGAAAAACCCGAACAGAATGTAATTACCGTAATATCAATTATGTGGATATGTATAATTAACAAAATAATTGTTGTTATTAAATAGTACATAGAAAATAGGTTTAAATAGGGGTTTGCTTAAAGTTTTGATACAATTGTTATTCTAATGCTGCCACTTTAGAAAGTGCGTTTTTCCGATAATTTTTCACTCCAAAAAAGCGTCGTTGCCGGTCTAGATAGGAAATTTGACCTAACTGCTCAGTAAAGTGACAGAACTGCTCAGTAAAGTGACAGAACTGCTCGGCAAAGTACCTACTTTTCCGAGCTTTCATGTCAAAATTTTTATCAAAGACAAAATACCTACCAGGATCTATATAGTAGATGTTTTTGACGTTTTGATGCACTTTGTGTGTTATTGAAACCATTTAAAGATGAGAAGCGATGAAAGTGGCGTAGAAAACATTCCATTCGAAATTAAAGAAGTGTCAGCTGCCTATACTAATGCCTTATTACCAACAAAATCCTAAGAAAGGTATGAAAAAGCCTATGAATTTTTATGAAAATGGTGCGAAGAGAAAAGAAAAAGGTGATAAATGAAGATGTTTTGTTACCTTTTTTAGCTATAAAATCAAACACACTTGAATCAACAACTGTATGGATTCAATGCACAAAACAATGTTAATAAGCAAGAAGAATATTTATATTATTAAATTTCCGAAACTATTAGCTTTTTTAAAGAAAAAAATCTGTGGGATATAAAGCAAAGAAGTCTTAAGTTTTTATTGAACAAGAAGACTCAAACGATGAGTATCTCGCCATTAAGGTATTTTCAATAACTTTAAGTAGGCGCATTTAAATTTTTTTTTACATTTTATTTTTTTGTAGACTATACCTACTGGTAATTGGCTTGACCAGCGCTTGTGCCGTGATAAATTAGTAAAAATTACCGTAGATGACGTGCAAGATAAGAATGATAATATGCTAATAACAAACATTTCTAATACAAAAACAAATATACAGAGATCATTTCTTTGTTAACAAATTTTATTTAGAATTATATATAGAGCCTAGAGAGAAATACAATTTTTAATAACAAAATAGAAATATCACAAAAACCATCCAGTTTGGGTATAAGGAATACTCAATAAATTTTGAAGTATAGTAAAGTAACTTCCATTTACCGATATAAAATACAGGGTGATCCATTTGAAAAAATTGTGAAACCAATGTATTCGAGTTTGGGCTTGCCCTGTATACGGTCTCTTAGATATCGAATCAGTTCGATTGAATAATTGTACTAGACGACTATCATAGACGTATGGCTATAAAAGATTAATTTTAAATTGTGCAGTTTAAAGTATACAGGGCGTTGAAGTCATTACGATTTACAAGAACAATTGGTCAGAACTTTTTAAATACGCTGTATAACCCATTACAATATTATATCATTGTAATAGCGAAGTCAAGCATAATTCAAATTTGAAGTGAAATACAGGGTGTCCCGTTTAAAAAAATATAATTTTGATATGGCACGGCGTTCTGGAACACGCTGTACTATTGCCACTAATTTTAAAATATGAGCCTCTAGGCTGGCTACAATCAGTCAAAATTTCATTCGAATATCTTCAACTGTTTACAAGATATTGGACTTTATCGCACTAATGAATCACCCTGTATAGGTGAAAAATTTTTAATTATTAGTTTTAGTGAAAAATGTTATTCTTGATAAAAAGTTCTGCTTGTTGTGAAACCCAATGAAATAAAATTCAAGTTTTCCGAAACCCGTCATTTTATAGCCAGTTTTATGAAAACCATATGAATTTTTGCACTAAGTTGAAATAGTTATTTTCCTACGACCACATAGGAAAGTGACATATATCGCACTGACTAGTTCTATGGAAAGTGACCTTTATTCATACGCGTATGGAAAAAAATCTTATCCGTACGTGTGCGGATAAAAAAGCTGTCAAATTGAATGTTGAAATGCTAGTCTTTTTACTCCGCAAATTAATATGTATATGTGAAATGCTTATTTCCTAAGTTGATCTGTCCATATAATAATATAATATAATCTATTTATTTCATTTAAAATTAAAAAAAAAATACCGAGCCCGGACTCGAACCACCCTACTGCTTGTCAAAAATCGAGCCCACGGATGCCTAGACCACTCGGCCATCCCACTGTTGTAGCTTATGGTTCTTGTCCAAGATACTAATAAGCGCTAAGGAAATATACACAACAGTTTATTTATTCTCCAAAATAAAATGTGTTTATATCGACATTTATTGGACTTTCATGTTATTAAAACATAAAAATCACAATTTTCTGGGCCAATTTCAAAGGTAAGTAATCAAAACCATATAAAGTATTTACAAATACACATATGTAAAACCTCTCACATCTACATAAAAAAGCAAGATTATACATGCCTAATTTGGTAAAAGTATATCGCGTGGTCGTAGGAAAAATAGTGTACATAACTTGTGCGAAAGTGATTTTTCGCACACGTTACGTAATATACTATTTCCTAACAAGTGCGGAAAGTGATACTTTCCCGCACGCGACTGCAGTTGACCCGAACGGCGCGGAGAGGAGTTCGGGCAAGTGGTCAAGGGCGGGAAAGACACTTCACGCATGAGTTGGGAACATTATTTTTTCTACGACCGTATATACAACAAGTATACCAACCCATTTTTCAAAAGTTATTTTACTTCAACATACATATACAAAACTTTAACCAAAAACTATTAATTATTATAAATATTACTATTAGAAACACAATTTGTTGCATTCTGTAAATTACTTAAAATTGCCGGTCCAGAGGAGTTATTTGGTGTTAACTGATAAGTTGATGACGTCGATGAGGATGTCATCGGCTGCAGGTCACATAAAGATGACAATGAAGGTGACGGCAACGGTTTCAAGTCATTTGTAGATGGAAGAATTTTATTTGATTTATTTTTCTTATATCAAACTCGGGTAAAGAATGTACAGGGTTATATATGAAAATATCTTCATAATTTTATATTTTCAAAAAATTAAAAATGCAACAAAAAGCTAGAAAAGATGTAGATTTTATTTGATGGACTATTTCGTAAATATTTATTTACCTGTTGTAACAATAGTTATAACTTCAGAAGTAAAAAACTATCTAATAAGGTCAAAATTTTTATAGTACTAGTGCGGGAAAGTGACACTTTCAAAACTAAAATGCGTGCGGGAATGTGGGTTAAAACGCACGGTCGTAGAAAAAAAATCTATTAGTCCAGTGAAACTGTCAACTTTTATAAATAATTTTCAAATTGTCATTCTGCAATAAATAATATTTGACAACAATGTTAAGTATTCAACAAAAAGAATAATATCTTATTTAGTGTTATGGTATTGGGGTAGTTTCGTACCCGTATGCAATTGCAAAATTTCACGAAAAATATCCAGATGTACCCATTATGTGGATTGAAAAAATTTATAAAGAAGTATGATGAGACAGGATCTGTTCAAGACAAAAAGTAATTGAAAAAAGCGAACGTGGAGGAGCATGATGTAGCTAGTACACTAGCTATGCCTTCGTTATTAAGGGACAATCCCATGTTATGTCTACGAAAAAAAGCAGTGGAGTCACTTACATGAAATATTCAAGCAAAACAAAATTCATCCATTTAAACCGAAATTTATTCATACCTTACAAGATTTTGATTATGACATAAGGCTAGACTGATTGGTGAAAAAATTATGCATGACCGATTCTTTCACAATAATATTTTGTTTACTGATGAAGCAACGTTTACAACAAACGGAGTCGTTTCTTCCCAAAATTGTCGATATTGGGCTTGTGAAAACCCGAGCTACAGCCTATTACAGTTAATCCTGTAGCCTACAGGATTAACTGTAATAGTCAATTTGCTGAAAAAGTTAATGTTTGGGAAAACTTTTTATCATGAATGACATTTATATTTTTTAAAAACAAGAGATGTATTACTCAACCTATTGGGTTGCATTCAATAGGAAACTTCCCTTGCAAAATTTGCTACATATCTAAAATTGTCCAACAACATATTCTGGCGATTGTTTCCGCAGGACTTCAGCCACATTAATGATTGATACAGGTGGAAATTTGACATCGAAGATTCAATTATAACATGTTTCAACTGACTTCGTACAAATTATACACTTTGTTGCTCTGGCTTAATGAAAAAATAGATATAATTATGTTTAAATATTCGAACTTTATTTTCATACCACTTTCGAATGCTTCTAACTGCTTAGAAAATAGCCATACGGCTAGGAACACGGAAAATTTAAAAGTTTCAACTCAAGTATGGCGGTTCGCTTCACCGCTGTGTTCAATTTTTTTAGTTTTTGTTTTCAACTCCTTTTTCACAATTTTTGAAACAAATAACTGTGCTTTATTCTAAATTTTATGTTCGTTGGACAAACATTTTGGAAATGAACTAAAAACAAAAAAAAATCACCTCTGCGTTGAATCGAACCGTCATACTTCAGGTTTAACTTTTAAATTTCTCGTGACCCTACCCTGCTTGCCATCTTCTATTTAGTTAGATGTGTTTGAAAGTGGTAGATATGAAAACGAACTTCATCGAACTTGTTATTATTATTTCTTATGAACGCTTTTTGGTGAAAAAGTTAGATCGCGTTTAACAGTTCCCTATGTCGCATCTTTTAAATAACACAGTGTAGATAATAAATTATGGTTGTATTTTCTTGCTAAGTTTTCATTAAATGAAATAATAATAATCATAAAAAATTGTCTAACTCGTTTATTCCAATTCGCATTATAGCAATTTTTTGCCATTACAAAGGGAAATTTATACCTCGCGAGGTGGAAAAGAATTTACAGCACTCTAGACAACTTTCTATTCGAGTTAAAACAAGTTTAAAGTCATTCTTTATTCAGCAATTATCGTATACATGAATTTCGCCAAGCTGCACAAAGAGCTTTTCCAAAGACATAATGTTGGAAATTCAGAGGAAAATGGTTGTGAATATCTTATAAGTTGAAACTCGACGCCCAACATCTTGTTTCCTAGAATTCCAACGCTTTTGATAACTTGGGGTTTGAGGTGAATAAAATAGTAATTTGAGGTATTACCAAAATGTCTGGAGACTATTTTCAACGATTTTCAAGGCGAGCGAAGGGGAGAAATTTGATTAATTTTTGATTGGTATCACGGAAATCGATTGCTTTATCGAACTATGCTAAACGGTTCTGGTCATAAAAGAAATTTTTTCACCAAATCGGAATTTCAACCGTAGCTTCCATTAATTTCATAACGTCAAATACTCACACAATAATTTCAAATAAACGAGTGGTAAATCGCGAGTGGAAGTATGTGGAAGTTTTATAAAGAAATCAGACGAAGTGTTGTGAAAATAACGAATTTAGAATTATTGAATAGGTGATTATGCAGGGTGTCAATGAATAGGTGCTAAAAACTGAAAAAGCGTGTAGAAAATGCAAAAATTGGCGTATAATTTCCTGTCGACATGACATGAGTCGTTGGAGCTTCAGTATTCGAGATACAGAGTGTTAAAGTTACCCATACAACAGGTGAAATATCATAAAAATCAATGCTATTGAGTGTTATCAGAAATTATACATTTTTGTGCTCGTTATGGAAGCGTGTTGCAATACAAAAAGGTTGCATGGGTTCTTATATTGTCAACTATCTTGGAAACAGTGCGCCTTACAACAAAAACGTATGTGGAAGTATGTGGAAGTTTCGTGGAAGTATGTGGAGGTAGGTGTACAGGATTTTTGCCGGCGGTTAACCCCTCGCAATTAAATTGAAACCTTTTGTAAAAGAAGCAGGGCCGTCTTCACGACACCGAAATATCTGGTTGTACTGAGATATGCTAAAACACATAGTTTTTGAATGTAAGAATACCTATAACAATATCCATTGCTCAGTATTTTTTCGTAACATGCAGAAGTCAATGTCGCATAACGTTGTTTAATTTGACACTTCAGTTTTTAGTGGACACGTTTTAGACCGGTAGCCAATGACACATGTAGGCTCCATCATTCTCAATGGAAGCTGTCTTAAATATGGAAAACAAACTTGCCAATCGACGCTACAGGCGACATTGAAAATCTTAGAATTCTCAACCAACTAGAACAATTAATGAATGGATGCCACATACTTGGATGCAATCATAAAAAAATCATGGCATACAAATCCGAGCGATACTAAGGGTTAATAAGCGAGTCCACTGTTTGAGTCTTTGACAGATAGTCTTGTTCCACTTGTTTTTCACACTCGATGGTGAGAACGAACTAAGATTTCAAGAAAATGTAAATAAAGTAGATAAAAATCAACCTGTTTTAACGGAAACTGTAGCAGAATGCCGTCAGTCAAAATAGCGCTAGGTTAAAATATCGTTGGACAAAAATAGCGCAGAACAAAAACAGCGGCGGGAAGAATAGCGCTCGGTGAAATAGCACTGCGACTAGCGTATAACGCTAGTTGAAATATCCTTTCAAAATTAACTATTAAAATATGGGAAACAATAGTAATTAACTTTTTCTAATGTAAATGGAAATAATAATATAATGGAAATGTAATAATGATGAACATTACGTGAATCCTCCTTGAACGATATTCTAGTTTTTTACACTTTGATCTGTGTCAGTTGGTCGGAAAGAGATATGTGTTGTCTGTTTTTGTCCTGCGCTATTTTGACTGAATCTATTCTGCCACAGAGCCGTTTCAACATGCTCATCACAAAAAAATTGTCTCCAAGATATTGAATCGGTATTATTCTTTTTAGTCCCTCTATCATCTCCTAAGTATTTGGTACAGGCATCCTTTTTTTTTCGGGCCGAGATGGGAAAATTATGTTCGACTGGGTCCTTAACCAGTACCCACACAGTATTGGACTCATTCCCACGGAGATGCCTACCAACCAAACCCTCCTCAAACTCGTCGTTACTTCCGCCTTGGAATCACTACCCTAGCATACTTCAAGACGGGCGGCGGTCCCTCACACACTCTCCATCTTCTTCCTTCTATCACTCCTACCTCTCTCATGCCATAGCGAGTTCTTCTCTTTCTCTTATCATGATCTCTACTGCGCCACTTATCTCCATCCATTCCTCCTCGCCCCTCAACATAATCTCCACCAGTAGCCCCACCGTGTTATCCTCAGCCACTTCCAGTCCACACCGCTCTATCTTCTCCACAATCTCCCTACACATCCTCTCCGCCTTTCTTCCTGTCTCCACCTCTCCCTTTGCCGTACATACCAGACAGACATCGTACGCATACACCGTAATCTCACATCCCTCTTCACATGCTATCCCACAAACTTCATCAAACACACACTTCCAAAGCGTCGGTCCAAGAACCGAGCCCTGGGGCACTCCAATCTCCGTCCCATACCTTCTCCCCATAGTGTCCACTATTGCACGCCCCGTCAGGTAGTCCTCTACTAGATTAACTAGCCCCTCCCCTACTCCAAGCTTTGTCAACGCGCTCAACACCGCCCGTTCACTGACACTGTTGAACGCGTTCCCTACGTCGAAGAACACAAGCAGAGCCAATTTCTTATTCCTACCGTTACCCTTCTCAGCCCTTTGCACCAAGTTCACCACCCTGCCCAGCGCTGAGATGCCTGACTTCCCTTCTAGAAACCCATGTTGGTTTTCCCTAAAACCCCCATTCCTATCAACTTCCCCCTCGATCCTAACCTTAATTATACCCTCCATCAATTTACCCAATCCACACAGCAGGCTGTCATTCAACACATCTTCACCATACCACCTCTCATGCCATCTATCCCTGGGGCTTTCCTTACCTTAACATTTCTCTCCCCCTCCTCTATTTCCCACTTCTCTACCCCGAACTTATCCCTCTCATTTTCCCTATCTCCCTAGTATTCTGGGCTTCCCGAATTCTGCCCTCCCCACCTCCTTCTACCCCTGTAAACAATTTCTCTATAATCTCTTTCTTCCAATCTTCCTCTAGCACCACGTTCCTATTTCCACCCATTCTTTTCACCGCTATCTCATACGCCTTCCCCCATGGGTTGTTTTCCAGCTCCCCCAGTAACTCTTCCCACTTTATTCTTTTTTCCCTCTCCACCCTGCGCTCCAGTTCCTTCTTCTTCTTCCTATATCCTCCTTTTCCCTCCATCCCTACTTTTCCCCTCAACATTCGTCTTCGTTCCTTCTTACACTCCCTCCACAGACTCTCTATTTTCTCATTCCACCAGTAATTAGCCCTCCACTTGCGCCTATTACCCCTTTTTCCTTCTCTCCTGCAGCCCTGTATCACATCATACAGTTTCTCTACATCATGGTACGGGCATCCTGTATGAAGCTAATTATTTTAAGTCTGCCAGTGGAAACACATCTTGTGAATATAAGCATAATAATAGAGTGTTCTATAAAGAATTCAATAAAGTAGTGTTTACATTTGAAATAACAGGAAACTATGGTGTTTATGTATTTTTACGTGCATGTTCGTTGTTAGTATACCCGCCGGTACAAGGGTATAAACACTTACAGAATATGCGATTTAAGATAATATTATTCGTTTCTCAAAATGAAAATAGGAGAATGTGAAGGTTCTAGCTTCCTCACATGCATTGTTGTTTTGTTAAAGCGTGCTTAATTGTATTGATGGTACTATTATTCTTACAGGGAATTTGGAAATATTACAAATATGTTTTAATTTATCAAGAGCAGGCTGGGGCATTATGACCTTCCTAAAGTCTCCAAAAATTAATTGAAAATATATAGGTATCAAAAATAAAAATAAAAGTATCAATAAATCGAGGGGTAAACCGCCGGCAAAAATCTTGTACACCTATACTTTGGCAAGTTTATCTCAAGCCGTGAAAGGAATGCAGTCGAAAACATTCGATATTACCACGTTTAACTATGAAAAAGCTAAAGGGCTAAGTATGCTAAGTATAATTGGTCATCTTTATCGAATGGCCTGACCAGCTGACTTGTTATTGGCAAGCGCAAGCGTGTGTTCTTTCCTCTCACTTCCTCAATTGACTGATATTGATTTATCCAGTGGCGATAGTATTGTCAGTGACCTTTGCTTTTTGAGTTTTACTTGGTAAAATAGGTACCGTACGCCATTTGTACGTATGACAGATACCGCCATGTTTCCTCGCCTCTTACCGATGCTCCGTAGCTCCAGATAAACTTGCCAATCTATACTTCCACATTTGAAAAAACTTACATACTCACATACTTCCAAAAAACTCCCACATAGTTCCACCAAACTCCCACACACTTTTTTGTTGTTGGGGCACTGTTTTCAGGATAGGTGACAATGTAAGAACCCTTGCAACCTTTTTGTAATGCAACACTGTTCCATAACGAAGCAAAAAAAATTATAATTTCTGAAAACACTTATAGCATTGATTTTCATGATATTTCACCTGTTTTATGGGTAACTTCAACACCTGTAACGTGTTTTCTTCCTTCACGTGGCTCCTGCCACACGAACACGTCACTATGGCCACCCTTGACTTTAAATCCTTCGACGGAATGCTCGGGCGCCAGATTTTTAACGTGGTTTGCTCCACGGCCCCTTGACCCTTAGCGTCAAGAGTTCC
>CAJUYG010000006.1:572520-632611 GCA_910591675.1 Galerucella calmariensis | reverse complement strand
GACATACAATAGCGCGAAAATTCGAAACTCAAATTTATTCACTACAAGAGTGAAAAAAATAACTTATTATCGACACACCAGAGTAGAAATAAAACTAAAATATCACAATACTAAACAGTATCAATTAAATATAAATGTCCTGTAATTAAATATAAATGCCCTGTAATTGAAAAGACATAAAATCGTACCCTCAATCGAGAGTCGGCGAATATTCAATAAATACCAATTACTTGTTTAGCAATAAAAAAACAACTTTTCTAGAACAAATTAATTTTTATTCAAAGTGGTTGTTATAAAAAATAAATAAAAAAAACTAAACCGATTTCGACTCCACAGACTTGAATCAAAATCCAGAAAGTATAAAAAAAAACAATAAAAAATAAATGACTAAGTACTATCATGAAAAACAATTTTTCCCAAGACAAAACACACTAATTCGATAGTGCCGGTTAGGTAGAATAAAAATGAACAAAGTAAAATAAAAAAAATCAATCAGTCAGAAAATAAAAAAAATATATCAAACTATTTCTAGTTTTACGGAAGTACGGAAATTTACGAATATACGGTGATTATTAAAATATTTTACCTTCTTGAATTGGCTTCGGTATTGAACTATCTGTTCACCACTTTCAAAAAGAATTATTGTCTTTTAATATAAAACTCCGGGAACCGGATCGGTAAATAAAATCTCGGACTAACACTGATAACGGAATCAGTAGCGAACTACGAACAAAGAGCAGAAGGCTGAGAGCACTAGCAGAGAGCCCGAAATACCACACTCCTGTCCTTTTTATATTTCTCATTAGTAAAATTTTTATCAAAAACTGTAAAAAAATTTGTCATATACCAGACGTCTTTCGGAATTAAATAAATTAAATTAAACGGTATATATACCCAATGTCCTTTTTAAATGAAAAATTTTAACTTCGGAAATGATTAAATTTTATGATTCAATATAAATTTACGTACCTCCGGACTAATATAAAAAATACTATAACTATAATATAACGGTGATAAAAATGAAAAATGATAATTCGGTAACAAAAGGGAATCGGAAAGTTAGTAACGAGTTATTTAAACTAAGTAGTAAACTAAAAAAAAAATGAAAAACTTTAAAGAAAGACCTTAAATCGGTTCCAAAAAAAATAACTCGTTACACACCCTGTATCTCGAAAACTGAAGCTACAACGACCCATGTCGACAGGAAATTTCACGCAAATTTTTGCATTTTCCACACGCTCTTTCAGTTTGTAACACCTATTCATTAGCACCCTGTATATTAACCTTTTCAATCATTTTAAATTCGTCATTTTCACTGCACTTCGTCTGATTTTTGTATTAAACTTCCACATACGGTATACTCCTATTTCTACTTGCGGTTTATCCCTCGTAATAAATTCATTATTTGATGACACAAAAGTACAACGTCACAATGTTTAATTTCTATACAGATATTCAATTTAAAAAATTGGTCGAGATCTTCGCAAAAAATCCCCGAATATTATGTTTTGATTAAAATGTTTTATATTTATTTATGTGGGCGAAGAACATGTTCCATAGGATTATTATTTCAGTTGCTGTTCTACTTGCAATTTTTTTATGCAATATTTTCCAGTAGGTCTGGATGCGCTATAGATTTTGAATTTGAAAACTGTTTTGAACAATATAGATATAGAGCAACAAAACAATATCTTCGATTTGTGATCAAATGCTGCGAAGTAAGTCAAAAACTCTCGGGATACGTACGAAGTACGAAGTTTTTGACTTACTTCGCAGCATTTGATCACAAATCTAAGATATTGTTTCGTTGCTCTATATCTATATTTTTCAAAACCGTTGTCAAATTCAAAACGGACTATCTATAACGCATCCAAACCAACTATTGCAATAAAAAATTTCGGCAATTTACCAGAAATCGAAGATAGTGTTTTGTTGCTTTATATCTGTATTTTTGATTACCGTTTTCAAATTAAATATCGGATTATATACAGGGTGGTCCGTGAATAATGGACCAAAGTGAAATGGAAGATACTTCGCCTAAAAATATTACAATCTGACACAACTTCTTTTAATAAGGCAAGAGAGATTGATAATGTGCAATAATATTGTCAAATATTTCGAAAGCGTATTGCTTGGTAACAACTCGACTCCGAAGGCGGAGGATTGTTACATCAAAGCAACATGCTTGAGGAAAGTTGTGGCAAAATTATTGCGAATCATCAATGTTCTTGCTGTATTATAGCTGATATTTAACTTGCTGACATCAGCGCCTACTAACATATTATTATTTTTGTACTAATAATTGAAATGAAAATTATAAAGTGGGGTTTAAAAATGTGAATATCTCGAAATTCAGTAACTCTTGAGACTAATGACATGTATACCTTTTTGTCGCGAAAATGATGCAGTTTTAATATTTTCCAATAAATAGAAAGATACCGTTACCGATAAATATGTTAATCGCACAGTTACACCAACAACATAGCTTTTGTGGCGCCCGCTAGAAAATTTCGTTTGGCTTTTAAACATTGTATAATATATTGAAATGTTCCAATTAGCAAACTATAAAATATTGTGATAAAACAAATGCCAAAGTTATTCGTCAAAAAATGTGTAATTTGTCATCATCAATTTGTTACTCTCTAAACGATATGAACACTTTTTTTATGTTATGCTTAATTAAATCTTAATTCAAATCGTTTTATGTTTTGATAATGTTCAACTGTGATTAATGGCATCCTCGTTGCATAATATTGGCGTAGTAAACATTCCAAAGTTGACATCATCACTCGTACGATATACGGTTCCCATCTTGGATTGTTTCTATATTTACATTAGTGATAACCAAAAATATTCACTCATATTATATCTCTGTTTATGTATCTTAGAGTTGTAGATTGACTAAACACAACGAATGACGAATGTGTTACGTTATAAAGTTTACAGCTGTTTTTTTTTGCTTAAACTCTATAGACACAATTTCAAACAAAACCACTAGAGCCCACAGGAACAACACACACTGTGGGTAGCAACACAGACCAGATATGGTAGTAAGACCGTAGCGGAACAACAAGAACGTTTGCGTTCGGATGTTCTATTTACAGAAAGACAAAGTTCTCGTGACCGCAGTCGACTCTTTCAAATTATTCTACCTTTAGAAGTCTTTCTGGAAGTATCACACCCAATCTAGTCAATAAGTGCCTTTTTGGCCAACTTTTTTCAGCAGTCTCCGAAAATTATGATCGAGGTGTCATTCGATTCGGGATGGCATCTAGATGATTTTTGAAAAAAATGAAGTACCGCAAACAAAAAAACAAAAATTGCAAAAGTTATTAACAATTAACTAAAAAAAAGGAGGGGTTTAGTTTTTGGCAAATATCTCAAAAACTAATAAAGATTTTTCAAATTAAAAAAAAGATTTGAAAAGAGGAGGAAATTTCCTAAAAAAAAACCTGACTCCTGGAACTGTAGGACCAATATTTATAATTTTCCCAGAGGGATGAAAATACGGCCGAAAACGGGTGTTCTGGCTTCCGTAATAGATAAATGAACAATAATCCGCCTGAAAAAAATTTTTATCACAATTTTTTAATTAGTTATTCAATTGTTAACTAATAATTTTTTTCTGCTTGAACATGAACATTGCAAGTGTGATAATTGTTAAACTATAAATTTGAGACTTTTTTCCTCTCTTGGAGCAATTATTGAAAGGCGTTGGAAAAATTAAAAAATGTTTATTTTTCAGGTTTTTATTAATAATTATCGTTGTTGCAAAATTAAAAACTGAAATTAATCATTGAAAAAAATTTTTTTTAAATATTATTAATGATCCGTTTTTATGTTATTATGTTTTTTTGACATTAAGTAGAATAGGAAAAAAAATATAAGGTAAAAATTTATTTGTTTATAACAAATTGTTTATTACATAAACAATGAAAAAATAAATAAAACGAAATCTTTTTTTTTATATCAAAAAGAAAAATGAATGATTTGAAAAAAAAATGTTCCTTAATATTAATTAGAAGTGGGAGAGAATAATTGGTAATTAACAAATGCGTTTTTAAGCAATAAAAAAATTCCAAATAATTTTGAGATTAGGTACATACGTATGCTTTGCAACACCATGTAATAGAGACAAATAACACTTTCCAATAGAAAATAAGCTTTCATATTTGGTTTGTGCCACTTTCAATGATGCATATATAGAAATAGAACATTTTTTATGGAAAATAATTGCTTCTTGCGGTTCCCTAATTCAAAAGGTAACGACGATCGCGTTCGGCTGCTAGCTCCGGCCGCTAGTTTCAGCCTTATCTTTAGAAGCGATTGTCTAACAATATTGAGTATAGAGATCATATAATACCCTTCTTGGTGTGCGTCATCGATTGTTATTGTTCTTCTAGTACATTACGTTGGAAGAAATGGAAAAAAGCAGGTCTGTGATCAATCCTAATCCAAATATCACAATAATAAACCGTTCAAATGTATAATAAACGTTAATCCTAATCTTTCACCTAAAAAATTTGATCAGCAGTGGGATTACGAATGATCAACTTGAATCGAGTATGCCATTTTAAAACGATAATTGCATTTTCGATACGGTTCGAGTTATCACACGTATCGAGTGGACTGTTCGCATCGAGTTTTCGTGATCGCACTGCAGTTGATGTTTAGATTATGCGCAAGCGTGACCTATCAATCGGGATAAAGTACATCATTCAAAATAGGATGCACTTGTACCTTCCGTATCAGCAATGTGTCTTACGTCTTTTTCCACTTTCTCACTGACATTCTCGTCAGGTCTGTACTTGAAAAGTGAATATTAATCTTATTGTTATATTTATTTAAATAATACAAAAATATGCCTAGATACACGGAAAAACATAAGCATTTTGAAGGTTCTCAAGTATTCTCAGTTAGAAAAAAAAGCTGATAATTATTAATTTCATAGCCTTTTCGAATTTGGCTCTATACGATCCTGCTGATTCTATTTATTAAATTTAAAATTACCTATATGTCAAAATAGCAAATAAAATAAACGACATACATAAAACCCGGATATACGTCACAAACGATGACGCACAGCGAGAAGGCTATTATATGAACTATATACACACACATGTATCAGATTTACTACCTTGATGACGTAAACGCAACTTTATTTGGCTTTTACTATACATCTAAAGTCATATATCCTTCCAATTAAATTGACACCTATTATTACCGATATTTCTTTGCTCTGCAGATCGCTTTTAGGTGTATCAATTATTTTTATCGGTATTGTAGTCACATGGCAACTATGGAAAAGTGGCACGTCTATTAGTACTGAATTTTTGAAGTGATACTAAAAAGAGCGTGGGAACCAATAAAGAAGAACTTTTCGACCATTGACCAGTACCGGGCTGTTTTAAACTAGGGAAAGGCTTGCATAATATATCAGAACTGGATTTACTATGATTGCAGGATAAAATTGGAGAGGGATAACATTTGACAGTAGATGAAAAAAATTGGAAAAGGATAACATTTAAGGAGCTTGGAGCAGTAGAAGAGCCCATTGGATGTTGAAGTTTCAAAATATGAAGCTGTGAATTCACTGTTGAATATTTAGTTTTCTTGTACCTGTATAAAATCATATAAAAGATAACAATACATTTTGTGGTTTATCGATAATATTCACACAATGGTACGAATAATTAATTGTGGCTGGTACTACTGTTTTCGTTAAATGATTGTATGTTATGCAATTAGCATATTATATGTTAATGAGGTAACCGCGTAATTTCAATAATGTAACTCCTTCCGTTATTAATTGTTATAAAAAAAAAATTATACAACTCGTAGTAGTGTGCTTAGTTCCTTTTTGTGATACACGTAGAAATAAGAACAGTTATCTACGTGTATTGTATGACAAACAAATTCCTATACAAATGTTTGTTGAATTTTGAAATTTGTTTCGTTTATTATCATCAGCTATCAGCATCAAATTTTACTTATCTAGTTTTAAACAGTACAGGGTATGTCAGCTATTAAATTAGACAAATTGTAAAATTTCAATTGAGGAATGAAAAAAACTATATTTTTTTTTCAAATACTCTACAGATACTAGATGTGATCTTATGTTCATCCAACCTTATTCAGTTTCATCCAGAAGTTTTTTTTAAGGGAAGATAATATTGTTTTCGATTATATCTCAAAAAAATCGTTACCTATACAGAATAGGGAACTTGCCAAAAAAATAAAATCATTTAAAAACAATTAAAATCGTAAGATATTATCATAAAGGAACTTCGTAGAAAAAGAAAAATTCCAATAACGATTAAATTACCTGAGAAATAAAGGGTTAAAATTTGAATAATTTGAACTGCTCTTAAAACGCGCTGCCATTGGTTGTGACGTCAGACCGCACTCTTCGAGTCAGGTGATCGTGAACTGACAATTCAAACAACACTTAAAAACTGAGAAACTGACGCTAACGATTCGAATTCGATAAAAAATCAATAAGAAATGCTTCAAATGGCTGTCAAACTCGTGCCGGCCGGGTGCTTTCTATTGTTGCTTTCGTTTATTTGGGCTTCAAGCACTTGTGCGTGACGCCTCAGTCGTCACGACTTTTGAGCAAATCGAACACGATTTTTTAGGATCCTCAAAACCACCTGACATGTGCCAATGCCAATGGATTTCCTGTGTTGTTAGGAGAACAGTTTTCAATTATAATGTTTTTGATGATAAAATTTTGCATATTTGGATATTTTTAGTAAGGTTTAAATCGTATTAAATCGTAATCGGCACAATCTTAACCTTTAAATAAACGTCAAACCGGACAAACGTCAAATATTTAATGTCCGTGTATGTGCTTAAGGGGCAAGGGGAAGGTAAGACTAGGCGTCACGCCCGGTAATAAACGAACATAATTCAGTCACTACGAGCTGCTACTAGCAGCCAAAAGTAAATAATCGAAAACGCTTTATGGTTACCGATGCACGAGGTGCAGTGTGACATCACAGCCGCTGCCGCGCATTCTGCTTCGTTTGAATATACCCGGTGGCGATTGCAACTTTGATTATTTATTGTAAAATAAGTGTTGCGATTTAGGGGCTGATATTTGGTATAATGTGTTTTCATATATAAACACACATTTTGGTAAAATAAAAAAAAAATGGGCAAGTTCCCTATTGTAATAAATTGTGTACTACAAACTTCCGCTTTTCACTGCCATCCTAAGGGTGCAACAATAACATAACGTCAAATTGCTTTGAAGTTTAAAAGTTATTGTTATTGTTATTGCGTAAAAAAGGTAAAATATTTCAAACAAATTGGAGAATAATTCCTTTGAACAATATGCTGATTTTCTTTCAGTCATTTTTGTAACACCTCGCGCAATTGAACTAAGATACTCGGAACGATATCCTAACAGACGACATCCCATTCTATCAACATTTACGGCTTTCCTTCAACGCCTAAAAGCGGTTTTACAATATGATACTTTCCTTATGATCTCTCGTAAGCAAAAATCATGGTAATAGATTAAGAAATACTTAAAAGATGACACAATATTTAAAATATTGTGTTTACATGCTCATGCGATGTTATGAGTTTTGTAAAGATAACGTTAAGATCAGAAAAAAGTGAGGTTAAAATTGTTGACAGTATCACAGATTATAAAGAGAACAGATACGAAAGCTTGACAGAGAACAGTAAAAAGAGAGAGAGGTGGGTGGACATACCCATTTAAATGCCCATCGTCTTATGTCGACTCCGTTCGGGCTGCTTCGCGAAATTTGTCAACAGGGTTGTCAATTTGCATAATATTTCCTTCAATTTACGATCATAGGTCAAATATTTTATAAGCATTTTTTTTTAATGTGATAGTTATACAGATACAAATATTCGGTACTTACTTGTTTTAAATCAATATAATTAACATTAAAAGAATTATACAATTAAAAAGATTTTAATGTATAAAAATCATACCATAAATACCTATATACTTTTTTCACAAACTACATCCTTGGCAACCATGCACAATAACGGTGACGGCTAACCTAACCTAACATAATCAAAACGTCAAAGCATGCTCAAAATCACTTGTAATCTGTGCTCAAAATTCATAATGCCATTTTTGTTTGCTTCATTGTTTGAAGGTGTTCAATCGGCGATATTAATTGTGTTATTTGAATAATCGATTGTGCGTTGTGGTAATATTAACTATAAAAATATAGTGGTGTAAATTGCATTCCCTTTGATAACAAATAAATTGAGAATTATTTGTATTAAAAAAATTTGGTTGATTTTTGTAATTATTTGTGCTATTTCAAAATGTATTTATTAATTAATCTCCCAAGAGTAATGTCTATTTATAACAAATCATAGGAATGTACATCTAGGTATTTAATAAATACATAAATATATATTTGATTATGATTATTGTTGCAATTCATGGCGCAGTTTTAAAGATTTAGTGGAAACTTCCAAAAAAACTAGATCCGGCACTAGAAAATGTTATTGTTCCCGAGTCAACAGTGCAATTTCGCGGCCATACCGAGTTAAAGGTCCAAGATCATTGACGACGGAGCTGAAAATCTTTTGATGTTTTACCGGGATTCGTATCTGTTCTCTTTTTAATCTGTGACAGTATTCTAACCTAGAAGAACAGTTCGATGTATGTACTTGTGTTGCAAATGATTCAAAAGGATGAAAATGGTGAAAGCAAAATTGCCATATTAAAGAAACATTTTTTCAATAATATACTAATGACGTTTCTCGTTTACCAAAAAAACACCTTATCGTTCAAGGAAACAAACAGGAAGAGACTTTGGACTCTCAAACGGTTGGAGAGGCGAGGTATATCTAACTTAGATTTCAATGACTTTGCTGTGGATGATACAAGAAGTTTCGAAAACTTTTATTACTTTTGAGAATTTGTTGGATAAGGTGGGCCCAACTTTCAGGAAAATCATTTCAGCAAAAACTCGATTATTGCTATCACTAAAATATCTTACTACAGGAGAAACTTTTCAAAGTCTGCAATATAGTTTCATAATGTGGAGGATGAAGAATGCAGACTCTATGACATGGAAGAAGAAACCTCTATCCACATGTTTGCAAATTGCACATCAATTCAGAATCTTGGGACACAATACCTTGATTATTGGATAGAAAAGGGAAGTTTACCTAATTTAAGACCTGCAGCTATCCTAAAATTCCACCAGGAAATAGGACTAAAGGAGCTACTAGTCTGTGAGACCATCCAAAGGAACTGAATAAAGTTGAGGAAGGGATGGACACGATGGGGCAGCTATTGAACTACGAAGGAGTAGGTTGAGGAAGATAGCAGGACTCCTAACAGGGCACTGCTCTATCTAGGAGTAGAGGAAAGTTCCCTATGTAGGGGTTGCGGCATGACTGATGAAACGTCAGTCCATGTTCACTTAGAGTGTCCACACTGGGCTGTATTACGCAGGCGAATCTTCGGAGTTCCTGTCATGGCTCCTGGAGACATCCACTGAAAAAGGTTTTGGCCTTTATTGAAGGGCTCGGCTTCATGGATATCTAGGTAGCAGAAATGGCACAATGGGCTCGCCAGTGGCCTCAGTGCCGGAACCATGACTTTAGTTTGGCTAAGTCAAGGCTCGCCTGCACATTCTGTAGTAGTAGTAGTAGTGAGAAAGGGAAGGAAGGGGGCACAATAAATCTTTTATGTCTCAATGAATAAATATGTCGAGGAAAAAAAGCTTTATCTTTCAGCAAATAAACTATGCTTCATGCTCGTATATCAAAATTCGCCAACTAAAGAGAGATTTACATTGTCATTTTACCATAGGGATAATATTTCAAGTTTTTTATAGTACCAAATTTGTTTTCTAAAGTCTCTCTCATGAGTTTCGTCTTATGAAACTAAATGTTATCAATCCTGGAGAACAGTGGAATTTTTACTGCCTCTTTTGATGAAAAAATTTCACAAAATAAGTGGAGGAAAAAATGCAATATTTAGGTGGAAAAATGAATAGTGGGTGTTCCAGGAGCTTGTACCAAAAACTCTGGAGATAGTAAAAATAAAGTATTTTCACAGTTTGCTGTAAAATTGTCGTATTTAGTAAATCGTTTTACCAATAGATATCGAAGAATGAATATTTCTCGAAATATATTATTCAGAAACGATGACCATTTCTAAGAAGAAACAACTACTTACCGGGCTATAGGCACCGCCGGATATTGAAAGTAGAAATTAAAAGGTTAAAAGTTGAAAGAAATATTTTCGTCAACTGAATTACAAACTTTTTTGTAAATACCTAATAAAACTAGTATAGTCAACTTTGCACATTGTTCATTTCTCTATTTAAAGGTTGAAATTTTAAAAAATTAGCATTTTATTGATGCTTTGGAGAAATATTGACGTAAATCCAAAGATCATAGTAATTTTTCATAAAATGAATAATTAGTTTTCCGAAGAATCTTTCCGGGCAAGCAAATTCTTCTTGAAAAACGGATAAAATTTTTTAAATGGCCATACCGAAAACCCCTCAATGCAAAACTTGAACGAAATCGAAAATTTGTTTTTCAATTCCGGTAACAAGGGTCCCTTAAAATCAGAATTTTTTTCAAATGTTCAGCTTTGACCTTTAATAACTCGTCTCTTAATGACCATTGAAAAGTGATATATTTTTCTATTGTTAATATAGACCTTCAACTGATACAGTTTTTTAAGGAAATGCATGTCCGAAAAAATCTTTCAACTTTGACCCCATATAACTTTGTTATTTATAGAATCGAAGAAACCAAATGATGATCATCAGCTAAAGCCCTTCGTGCTCTATCGAACGGTCAAAATATATAGTATATATTAAGAACAGTAAGGGTTGTTTACCGGTCGACAGCAATGTTCGCTACGCTCAGCCTCCAATTTTGCTGGAGACCGGTATTACCCTTAACGTTCGAGATGCTTAAACCATTTTTTGCGCGATCGTACCTATTGAAATAAATTTCGAATAAAATAATTTTTTGCGCGATCGATCTTTTTTGTTTATTTACAGCATCGGTTGTCAGGTCGGTAGGTTGTGTTTACTGGTTTCTAAGTCTAACACGTTGGTAAGTGATTTACTTACCGTTCAGACGTCGGTAGGTAATTTACTTACCGACGTCTTAGCCCTACATACATTTAAGTGGTCCTAAATAATATATTACTTCATTCATTACACAAAGGGAACAAAACATTTTTTTAATGAACAGAAACGAACAGAACAATATAAAAAGTAATAAATAGCATGAAAACAATTTCACCAAAATGCAAATTATATTTCAAACTGATCGAGAAGTAGAAATGTCACTTTTGACATTTCGTTCATCTCGAAGAAATTCAAATTGTTTTATTCGAAATTCGAATATTTCAATACGATCGCGCAAAAAATGGTATAAGCATTTCGAACGTTAAGGATAATACCGGTCTCCAGCATTGCTGTCGACCGGTAAACAACCCTTACCGTTCTTGATACTTAATATACTATAAATTTCTTCGAAATGAACGAAATGTCAAAAGTGACATTTATACTTATCGTTCAGTTTGAAATATAATTTGCATTTTGGTGAAATTGTTTTCATGCTATTTGTTACCTTTCATATTGTTCTGTTCGGTTCTGTTCATTAAAAAAATATAAATCTCCTTATTTTTTTGTTCCTTTTGTGTAATGAATGAAGTAATATATTATTTAGGACCACTTTAGGGCTAAGACGTCGGTAAGTAATTTACTTACCGACGTCTGAACGGTAAGTGAATCACTTACCGACGTGTTAGACTTAGAAACCAGTAAACACAACCTACCGTCCTGACAACCGATGCTGTAAATAAACAAAAAAGATCGATCGTGCAAGAAATAATATATCTTCAATGGTTTAGCCGTAATGGCAGTATGTATAATTACGTCTTCGAAAAAATTCCAGTTTTTTGGAGAAAATGTGAAAAAAGGGTGTATAATGAAAGTATTGTCGAAATGGTCACTTGTTATGTATTTTGGGTCGGTAAATCGTATTTATTTTTTTATATAAGGTACATTTTTCCAAAAATATCTGATTTTCATCAATTTCTTCCAATATTTATGGGAAAAATTCTGTTTTTCAAAAACCAATCCACGTTTTGGAATGGCCAATTCGAAATTTAACCTAACCTAACTTGAATTAATATTAATTTACACAATATAAAAATTTAGGAATTAAACAATTTTTTAAATTAATATATAGATCACCAACTACTGTCGATTAATGTTAATTTGGTCAGTAGCGCAGATTTGTATATATCGCCAGTAAATATGCATTTCTGGTGTTTAAGAGTGGTTAAATTTTAATTCAATCAGATTAATTTAGAAGCCTATAATTTTTTAACGAAAATAATAAAACAAATTTCTTCAGATTTTGGTACGATGTCCTGTGACGCCCTGTATAGTGTTTGAACATAAGATATACTAGTATTTTATAAATTTGAATCGACATACCCCGTACGCGTAATTTGTTGTATGCCTTACGTATTCATCTCGGCGAAATAAGGTCATCGGAAAAATGCTTACGAAGGAATTCTGTCGCTGGGAAATTGCCTTCTCAAGTTCTATTCAAGTCAGGAAATTTTCACCGGCAATTCTTTCTCAATAGGCAAATGATCGATTATGAACTATTGACTGTATCACAAGAACATCGAAAATTTTGAATAGAAATTGTTGAAATTGAAATAGCAGAAAGTTCTGCTGGAAAAATCTTGATCTTTCGCGAAATTACAAAAGAAGAAATGAAATCCGGATGGAGATATAAATAAAATTTACTTTTCCCTCTACGGAAACTTTGAAAAAATTGGATTCATTTAGTTGAATTCAGATACGTAAGGCATATAAATTAGGCCAAGAAATAGAACATGAAAATATTGAGTTTTTGACAAAAATCTTAGTAGAAAACGGACTGTGCCATCATATAAAAATTTATCTATTGCTTGGCCTACGTACCTAGTGTAATACATGGCCAAATTATGATTCATTAAAAAGTTAATAGATATTTACGTAATTAGTTATGAAAAGAGCGATATTGTTCAACCAGCGTAATATTTGTCAAAACGAGCGCTAGCGAGTTCTGCAAATTACGCGTGTTGAACAATGTCGCTCTCTTCATAACGTGTGTACGTACAACGTTTTATCTAATTCCGCGCTTTTATAATATTCAATAAAATCTTCAATTACAATGATAATATTGAAGTGGAATCAAATGGTGTTAGAAGTATTTTTACTATGATGTATTCACCCAGAAAATTGACTTACTTTAAATAACTGTGTCAAGAATAATGTTTTCAATGTTTATAAATCTCAAAATACTATTGAGTTAAAATAATGGGTTAATTGTACAGTTTAAATAATGAAATAATTGTCAGTTTTGACAGTACTTACCTACTTAATAAATTATTCTTTGAAACTCATGTGGTATCTCTATGTTGAAACATAAACAGTTACGTAAAGTTTTTACATAACTACTTTTCATAACTGATATATGAAGGTTATGAAAAATGTGACGTTACCTAACGTCAAGGAGTGACGTAAAGTGTCACATTTGATAGCGGAATTAGATAAAAACTATTTATTTAATTATTATTTCATTATTTCATATATCTAATTATTATTTCATTATTTAAACTGACAATTACCCCATAATTTTAATTCAATAGTATTTTAAGATTTATAAACATTGAGAAAAACATTATTGAGGAAACAGTTATTCAAAGTAAGTCAATTTTCTGGGTGAATAGTTCATGGTAACAATACTTTTAACACCATTTGAATATTATCATTGTAATTGAACATTTTATCAAATATTATAAAAGCACGGAATTAGATAAAACGTTGTACGTAAACACGTTATGAAGAGAGCAACATTGTTCAACACGCGTAATTTGCAGAACTCGCTAGCGCTTGTTTTGGCAAATATTACGCTTGTTGAACAATATCGCTCTTTCCATAACTAGTTAGGTAAATAACTATTTTATAACATTATTGATCGAGAGAAAAATTTATACCAATAACGCCTGGAACAACATGTGTCCAAGAGTAATTATTTGGACCGAAGTATGGCGAAATGACCAAACAGTACTCCATAATTTTTTCCGTTTCTGAGTAAAACGTATTTGAACAGTGCCCTAGAAGGAGATTTTAAATATAGTTTGTCTCAAAGTATATCGTCATAGCTTTTGTCGAAAATCATCTAAATACGACTATTTACGACCTTCTTTAAAGAATTTCACCTGAAATGAATTCTAACAACAGTCGAGTGACTGAGCAAGGGCGGGCCAATGAGTTTATGATGGCTGCATTGAATTCATATGGCAGTATTAAATATTCCGTTCTAGCGTGCGTTTTCTTAGAGCTTCCTATACGAGTATTATAAGCTATCATTATTTTTTCTCGTAATGTTGCGTCGAAAACATTAGATGCAATGCAAATTGTGAAAAATGTGTGTGATGGTATTGTAAGTAAAGGATTCTTTGAACAATAAGCTTTAAAAGAAACCTGCTTATTTACAAAGACACCAATGTCCTGTATAAATGATATTATTAACAGTGGAAAATTAAGTGGAAGAAAAAAACGTAGTGATTTTCAATCTCATTCCATTCAAAGCTGGAAAAATTGTGTACAGCAAGTTAGAAAAATTAAAAATAAATACATTCATATTCAAAATAATATAAAGCTTATTGTAATTGATCTTAATGACAAGTCTGACAGTGATACAGAATTTTTTTTTCAAGTTAGTCGCATCAACCATGTGGATTATTAGCGACTCGGTACGCTTACAGTTTGTGAATTAATTCTATTTCGTTCAGGTACTTAACTAGAGAGTTTACTTTACAGTCATTTCCTAATAAAATTTTAAGGTTCTGAGGTAGATTATTGTTTTGTCTCTGTAGTTTGTACTTAGGGCAGTCAATTAGAAAATGTTTCACTGTTATGTCACATCTGCACAGATCACATTTGGGTGATTCCGTTTTTTCGAACAGGTGTTGATGGGTTAATCTGGTGTGACCTATTCTTAGTCTTGTTAGTAAAACTTGGTAAGGGCGTCTTGTAGGTATCATATTCCACGGTTTCACGTCGGTTTTTATTTCGCGCAACTTCGCTTTGGATTCTCGCCACTGACTCTGCCACGCACTAAGCACTTTTTCCTTGACGTGGATTTTTAGGTCATTAACCGTTATTTCTTGCACTGTTATTGCACTTCCACTTTCGGTGTCCTCTTTTGCTTGCTGGTCTGCATCTTCGTTTCCCAGGATTCCGATGTGGGATGGGATCCACATAAATTGTACCTCTTTGTCGGTTGTGTTGAGCTCATCTAGTATTGATTTTATGTACAGGGAAATAGGATGAGTATCATACATTTTTTTGATGGATTCAAGTGGACTGAGGGAATCTGTGATTATTAGGAATTTGGAGTAGTTCTAACTTTTGGCATGTGTTACAGCTTGAAGTAGTGCGTACATTTCTACTGTGTTTACAGTGCTGAGGGGTGAAAGTTTAAAAGTTAATTTTGTGTCATGGGTAATAACTGCAGCTCCGACGCCATTTGGAGTTTTCGAGGCATCAGTATACATTTGGTAGTATTCTTGATACTGATTTAGTTGGGTGTGGAAAGCTTGTTTTATGATGCAAGCGGGAGTTTCATTTTTTGTGAATTATCAGGGATTTATCTATGCAAGGGTGATTGAGTAGCCATGGTGGTGAAACAGAATTGGATTTAGAATAATATTAAACCATACCAATGAAGTTGGATATTGTTTTTTCACCTGGTTATAGTTTATTTAACTTAATTTAAGAGGTAAAAGAAAAAAGTTTGAAAAAATAGTTTTCACATATTAAAAAAAACCAAAGGATGTGCGATAAAAATACAAAAAGATAGATATTTGTGAATTCGATCCTTTAATAGTCCGCCACTGGCGATCTCTTCTACAGCAGCTATTGGCCATATGATTTATTGCAATTATTTTATGATTGCGGGCAAAAGTTACGACGATATACTTTGAGACAAACTATACCTAACAGAAAATAAAAAAACTTACTATGTAATGCTTTAATTTGAGGATGGGGCGGAATTAAAAACAATTTAATATAAAGAAAGCTAACTCAAATTGAATGTTCTACATATCCCCTTCCGACTTCCATGCTTTTTCTAATTATTATCCATATTATAATAATGGACATTCGGACTTGAAAAAAAGATTATTCTGTCAGCATTTTCTATTTTTGTCTCATGAATTAATTTCATTTGCATTAAATGTGAACTTTCCCCCCGAAATGAAATATAAAACATTATTACTTGTCTAAAATTATGCTTTTATACCGAGTTTGATGACAATCGTTGTATTGTATGTACAGTGTGATTCATTAAGGGTGGCGACCGGCCGTATCTCGGGAACCTCATGTTGAAAAAAACGATTAAAAATGTTTGAGTCCATAATTTTTTGTTAGGTGGCGCAAAATATAATTGGATCATGGATTTCTTACAAAATATTTTCTAATTCAGGCTGATAAAAAATACCCAACAAACTTCTGTTCTTATTCTACAATATGTGTGGGTCATATTTCTGTTTCACTCATTCTGCGGTGCTGGGTGTGGGGAAGTGTTCTTTCGTTGACTCAATATGCTTGTCATCATTTGCTATGCACTAATCCAGTCTTTCTATAATGGTATGCAAATTACAGTATTTTTCTTGTTAACGAAAGAACACTTCCCGTTTCTACCTCAGAATAGGTGAAAATAGATAAAAAAGTTGTAGAGTGAGGATCGTTGATATTTTTTATGCTTTGCAAAAAATGCAATTATATTTTGTAAGTTTTATATAGATTTCGAAAGACTATCGACTAAAATTAGTATATTACGTAACGAGTGCGGAAAGTGAAATTTTCCACACAAGTAATGTACACTATTTTTCCTACGACCGTGCGATAATTGTAACAAATATTGTTTAATGTGATGATTTTTCAAAAATAATGTTGACATCGGTGAGTGCGGAAATGAAATGAGTGAAATTCACTTTCCAACGAGTTATGTACACTATTTTTCCAACGGCCATAAATATTTAAAAAGTACCTTAGGTTTTTGTGTTCGCATATGACACTAGAGACAAATCATATCTAATAATAGTATAAAGAAATGAAAACTAGAGTAACGAAACGAGAAATTTATTAGAAACAAAACTAAGCACAAACGATGTAAACTTATTGCAAGAATATAAAAATTAAACTCATGAAATCGATATTAATTATGTTATTTTTTGTCTGGAGCATCATGAAAATTAAACGTAAAATAATTACCCTGGCAGTTTATAAAAGTTATAAGCGATTGCATAGATGACGATGTGATATTATTGGCAATATTTTCATCGATGTTTTGAATGCTACTGCTACTGGTCAATATTGTTATTGGTGGTAGGTTTCAAATTGTTTATATTGGTTGTATTACTTTTGTGGTTGTTTTTTAGACAAAAATTGTAAAAAAACAACTAAAAACAAAAAAAAATCATCTCAGAGGCGAAGCGAAACGTCAGGTTTAAGTTTTAATAATAACGTGCACTACTAAGTTAGCCATCACCTAATCGATTAACATAATCGGAAAGTGGTATGAAAATGGACTTCATTAAACACAAAAATTCAATTTTTTTATTAAACCAGAACGAATTTAAGAAAATTAAGAGTGCATTTAAGCTTATTTTTCAACGATCTTTCAATATCTGTTAATATTTTTTATGAACGCTGTTAGGTGAAAAGGTAGCTCGCGTTTGAGAGTTTTATAGTATGTCTCATCTTATGAATAACACAGTGTATTTTTTTACGATCCCGCGATAAATTTACGAAATATGAAATTTTTATTTATTTGAAAACATCATTAACTGTACCTAGAACATATTATTATTTTTAAAATAATCAGTTTGTAGTGCAGTTAATGCAGTTAATCGAATTCATGCGAACCGTGCGATATGATATCACACTAGGGTGATATCATAGCGCATGGTTCGCGTCACTATGACGATATGAGAAACTTTCCGCTAGAGCAGAGAATGCGATATATGTTCATTTCCTATATGGTCGTACGAAAAAAATTTATCAGGGTCGATTTTTTCCCCATTCCTAAAACATACGGTTTCCGATATACGGTTGGTCCTCATCGTTAATGAATCACCCTGTATAGTAAAATATTAGCAAAAAATGGGAAAAAAATTCAAATTCAACGTATCTATTTCCAAAGTAATATTTTATTTGGTTATATCCCATCGCCATAGTTTGATCCAAATATCCCTCGTTAACTTTATGTCCCAATCTATTCGATAGGGGGTTTGATATATTTCTTATCACTAAACTTTATATAATATTCATTCATGTAACAAGGACGAAAAACTGTCTATTACAGTCAAGTCTGCAAATTGATAGCCTAGACAGTACTTCGCCTTGGTGCATTTTAAATTTTTTTCGTCGATCTTTACAAAAAAATTACTAATTTCATATTGAAAAATTGACTATTTTTGAAGTTCGCAAACACTTTTAATCGGTAGGCGTCAGAGATAGTAGTTTAATATTATAATAAAGCCTTATACATTTTGAAAAATATGTTTCAAAGAGCATAGACTAAGATACAACAACTGCTTCTCGGGCTTCATGCCCCGACAGACATTGAATTACATTTCTAAGTTATATGGGGTTGGGATATCTACACGATATAACAAACCATTCTGGTTTGCAATTTAGTCGATTTTTCACGTGAAAATTAGTACGCAAAATATCATTTGCAAAATACTTTTTTTTTAATGAAAGAATTTGTGATACAGAAAACTAAATCAATTCATTTTTTAAAAACTTGTTAAAACTTGTGATGTGAATAGGTAGGTACTTTCGAGAATTTATGTTGAAATAATGTTAAAGTCGTTTGCTGGATTAAATTTACTATACAGGGTGATTCATTAGTGCGAAAAAGT
Organism: Galerucella calmariensis; assembly: GCA_910591675.1. Classification (NCBI taxonomy): domain Eukaryota; kingdom Metazoa; phylum Arthropoda; class Insecta; order Coleoptera; family Chrysomelidae; genus Galerucella; species Galerucella calmariensis. The sequence continues at coordinate 613,632 of CAJUYG010000006.1, read as the reverse complement.
CCAATATCTTGTAAATAGTTGAAGATATTTGAATGAAATTTTGATTGATTGTAGCCAGCCTAGAGGCTCATATTTTAAAATTAGTCGCAATTGTACAGCGTGTTCCATAACGCCGTGCCAGATAAAAGTTATTTTTTTTAAATGGGACACCCTGTATTTTACTCCAAATTTGAATTCTGCTTGACTTCGCTATTACAATGATATATTATTGTAATGGGTTATACAGCGTATTTAAAAAGTTCTGACCACTTGTTCCTGTAAATCGTAATGACTTCAACGCCCTGTATACTTTAAACAGCACAATTTGAAATTAATCTTTCATAGCCATACGTCTGTGATAGTCGTCTAGTACTACAATTCAATCGAACTGATTCGATATCTAAGAAACCGTATACAGGGCGAGCTCAAACTCGAATACATTGGTTTCACAACTTTTTTAAATGGATCACCCTGTATTTTATATCAGTAAATGAAAGTTACTTTACTATACTTCAAAATTTATTGAGTATTCCCTATACCCAAACTGAATAGTTTTTGTGATATTTCTATTTTGTTATTAAAAATTTTATTTCTAATAAAAAAATCAATAAAAAGCAGATAATAAAATTAATTCACAACAATTAACTTGTTAGGAGAGTTAACTTAAAAAAAGGTTTTAGAAGGTCGATAACAGTAACACCACACATGCAGAAGGATCAGGTTTCTTAGAGCTCTTCTAAATAGTTAAATTAGAACCATATCATCATTTTACTGGAAAATCATTTACCAGTTCTGCTTGAAGACATTCCCCTTCGTACACGTCAACAAATGTGGTATCTTCATGACGGAGCTCCTGCTCGCCATAACGCGCTCATTCAGGGACAATTGAATGATGTTTCCTGAAAGGTGAATTGGCCGAGCAGTACCAGTTCTTTGGGCACCAAGATCACCAGAGTAGAATAAAGCAGATTTTTTCCTTTGGGGTTTTATTAAAGAACAGGTGTACCAATTACCTGTTACTACACCAGTCGATATGAAAACTAGAATAAGGCAGGCGTTTCAAAATGTTAATGAGCAAATGTAAGTCGATCTTTTCAAGACCGTCTCCAAGCCTGTATAGGGTGGTCACTTTGAGCATCGTTTATAACTTTATTGTTGTTTTTTTTATAAATTTCAGTATAGTTGTTAATAAATAAGTATGAGTAAATTTATTATTGTTGGCTTTCTTTAACCATAAAATAGAAATATCACAATAACTATTCAGTTTGGGTATAGGGAATACTCAATAAATTTTGAAGTACAGTAAAGTAACTTTCATTTACCGATATAAAATACAGGGTGATCCATTTAAAAAAATTGTGAAACCAATGTATTCGAGTTTGGGCTCGCCCTGTATACGGTTTCTTAGATATCGAATCAGTTCGATTGAATTGTAGTACTAAACGACTATCACAGACGTATGGCTATTAGAGATTAATTTTAAATTGTGCAGTTTAAAGTATACAGAGCGTTGAAGTCATTACGATTTACAGGAAGAAGTGGTCAGAACTTTTTAAATACGCTGTATAACCCATTACAATATCACATCATTGTAATAGCGAGGTCAAGCAGAATTCAAATTTGAAGTAAAATACAGGGTGTCCCATTTAAAAAAATATAACTTTGATCTGGCACGGCGTTCTGGAACACGCTGTACATTTGCGACTAATTTTAAAATATGAGCTTCTAGGCTGGCTACAATCAGTCAACATTTCATTCAAATATCTTTAACTATTTACAAGATATTGGACTTTATCGCACTAATGAATCACCCTGTATAGTTATTGAAGTTACGGAAAAGTTACAGTTTAAAAACTTCCCAACTTCCTAACTCAATAATAATCAAAGTTAGGTGGAAGATGAAACAAGTTTCTTACTCTCAAGATTTAAATAACATTTCTAGTTATTAAGTGATCGATTGTAATTTAATTTTATCAACTTAAATATACCTCGTTATAAAATTAAGGACACATTTTGAAATTTCAAGCACCAAATATTTTTTTGTCTTCGGTACAAACCCATCAAGTGCGGACACCGAGACTGTGATTTTAGTCTGATTTACTATCTTCCTTGCACTACCTGTATCTGTATCTGTAGAGTAGGGAGGGTGAGTGTGTAGGCTCACAGCACTTAGGCCACATGTGACCCATTGTACATCCTTCCGAGGAGTTGTCCTCCTAGGTCATTGTCCATCGCTGTCCTTCTCAGGAAGGTGGACAGGTCACTAGGAGACATCTCCTTTATATCGGCAGGTGTAGGCCAAGACTCACCGAACACACACTCTCTGATCAACGATAACTCCGGACACTCGCATAAGACATGCCTGACAGTTTTATCTTCCTGTTCACACATCCTGCATAGAGGTGTGTCCACTAGCCCCATAGTATGGAGGTGTTTCCTTAGTTGACAGTGACCAGTCAGAAATCCTACTGTTAAACGTAGGTTTTTCCTGGTCATCGCCAAATATTTCTCCGGCGCCAGCTTCCCAGGGTCGCCCAGGGTGATCCTGGTAAGATTGCATCCTTTGATTCCATCCCATCTCTTGAGGGATTGAGCATGGGTGTAACGTTTGGCTAGTTCCGCAATTGTCGAAGTCGTTAGGCCGTAGGTATCACTGGGTCCTAGAATTTTTAGTCCAGCGGCTTCCCTGGCTAAAGAATCAGCAATGCGATTTCCTTTACTCCTGTCGTGCCCTTTAACCCACCTCAGGATAATATTGTCATCTGCCGAGGCGTCAGCTAAATCTTGGTGGCACTCTAGTACTAACCTCGATATAACACGTTGTCTGTTCAAGGCTAATAGGGCTTGTCTACTATCAGTGCAGATTATTATGTTTTCGCCAGAAATTCCTCTTCTGGTTAGTTCTTTTGTGGTAATTGAGATACCAGCCAGTTCTGTTTGAACCACGCTGGAGTTGTTTCCCATTCCCCACCTAATCTTTAGGCTTAGTGCTCTCGAGTAAACTCCACATCCTGAGCCTTCTTTCATTTTTGAACCATCTGTATATATATGCGTATTGCATTTGCAGCATCTGGCTGTGTTCTGTTTTTTTGAATTTTGTAGGGTTTGTTAAACAAAAACCTGGGTTCCATTGCATCGTTGGCTGCCTGCAGCAGAGGTAGCGCAGTGAGCGCTTCCTGCCATAGGCTTAACCTCAATTGGCCCACTCCTACTTCGGGGTTTACACCAGCCGAGCGCAATCGTACCATGGCCATTAACGCAACCTCCTTGCACTACCTACTGGTCCATAAAAAATTGAACCAAAAAAAGAGTCGGTCATGGGAGTGGATATTTTAGAATTTGTCATATTGCAAATGGGACATGATCCAATGACGAATTACCCAACTATTGGGCAACATTCACAATGAGTTTCAATTTTGTTAGCTAGTGAGCTAGCTAGTGAGAGTACAATGAACAAGCAGATATTAACAATGTAATTTTTAGCATAAATGCTAGATGTAGAACGGTGATAAATCAACGTGGTGGCTCTACTTCATTTTTTGTATTTTCCTTGACGTTTGAAAAATAGTGGTTGTTAGAATATTGTTTTTTTTACTGGTGAGCCATGCGTGTTTAAATCGAACTTTAAAAAACGCGCGTGTTTTAAAGTTACCGTGGCAACATCAACAACTCGAGAAACGAAGTGTCTAAATGACAATTTTTTTATCATTGATCTGACAGGAGTAGCTTGTAACGTCAAAACTTTTATTCAAACAATATTTAACAATGTCAAATTCATAAATTAAAATGGAAAGTGCCGTTGGTATTGTTTGAAATATTAATATTCCAATTTTTCAAATATTAGGAAATGGTATTTAAATTAATACTATTGATATTCACAGAACAATAAGGTTGAACTTCCATCAAAATACAAATTAGTCTATGCTTTTCTCATTTCCATGACAACGCAAGGTATACATCATATACATCACGAATTCAACCATTTGACATTTAGTTCTTATTTCCATCTATAATTTCCATTACTTGTTGTTGTAGTAGTTATAGACCAGTATTTATAATTTCAAAGTGCACCAATAAAAAAAATAGCGTGAAGTATTCGTGGATAACTGGTCTTTAAAACACTTGCTCTATTTCGAGCACTCAGGCTTCGCCGTCGTGCTCGAAAATCGCGCGTGTTTTAGGACCATTCGCACCGATTATCCTAAAAAGTCATACTCAACTAAGTGACACTTATAATTTAAGTGGAAATTTGTTCGCGCCGTACCTCCCTCTACTAAGTGGGAGGTTCCATCTGACAACGCCGCAATTTTAAAATCTTTTTTTGAAAAAGAAGATCTTGTCAGGAATTAACCAATTAACGGCAGTTTGATCCAGTTTGATCTATGCATTTAATATTAGTTGGTGTCATCTTTGGTTTTGACGTTTTGATGAGTATTTTTTCTTCCGAGTCATTTTAGTAATTTAAATATGAGCGGAGAAAAAAGATCTCGTGGAATAAATTTCACAACACGTGAAAAATCATTATTATTAGATATGTTTCCAAGAAAATTGAGAGCAGTTTCCTTCGTCATTCTACTAAGAAAAAACGTCCAAGGATCGAATGTACACTCAGGTGCAAAAAAGCGGACCCCCTATTTTTTTCTCAAAATCGACTATATTTGTTTATTATTTTGGCTTTTGGCTTCTTACACTTCTTATATTTTACCAACAAAGGACTTCCTCCTGGTATAAAAAGACAAGAATATGTTACTTAAACTAAACTTAATAAACAATGACATAAATAAAATAGATTTTAGTATTTGGTATTTCCTCCTCCAGCCCTAATTATTGCTTGCATACGGCGTGGCATCCCACTAATGAGCTCACTAACTGCATTCTGAGGAATATTCTCCCATTCTTCTTGAAGAGCTACACGAAGCTCATTTAGTGTGGTTGGTGCTATAGCACGACTTCTAACACGTCTGCCTAACATGTCCCACACATGTTCTATAGGATTTGCGTCCGGAGAACATGCTGGCCAGTTCATTTTTTCAATGCCAACTTCTGTCAAGTATTCAGTGACGCATCTCGCTGAATGAGGTCTAGCGTTGTCCTGCATCAGGATAAAGTTATCGCCAATAAATGGAGCGAATGGAATCACCTGATATGCCAAAACTTCCTCAATATACCGTTGTGCAGTCAGTGAGCCCCCATTGATATACACTAATTCCGTAGAGGCTTCACTTGATATGCCTACCCATACCATTACGGAACCTCCGTTATGACTCAGCCTAGGGCTAAAAGCACATTCTTGGAATCGTTCCCCATTTCATCTCCATACTCGTTTTCGTCCGTCTGATGAATGTAGCGAGAACCTGCACTCATCGGTAAAGAGTATATTACTCCATTGCATAAGATTCCAATTGCTATGTTCACGAGCAAAGTGCAATCTCGCTACCCGGTGACGTGGAACTTAGGCCCAGCTGCTGGCCTAAAAGCTTTTAACCCAACCTCATGTAATCTTCGGCAAACTGTCCATTTACTTACATTTTTACCACGAACCTCCAGAAGTCGATAACTTGTCTGTACTGAAGTCAAATGACGATCCCTTAGAGAATTTAGTACAATAAATATGTCATCTTGAGCGGTAGTTACCCGTATTCTACCACTACCAGGCCTTCTTGTGTTTCTTCCAGTATCCCCAAAACGTTGTAACACCCTTTGAATGGTAGAACGACTAACATTAAGTAATCGAGCCACATATCTTTGGCTTCGACCATCTTCCACAAGAGCTACTGCTTTAGCACAATCTTCAGCACTTAAAATTTTAAAATTGTCAACGTTGATATTGACAATATTAACATTAACAAAAAATTGCCTAGCAACCGCCCAACAATTGAAAACACATAAGCTCCTTTCGAATTGCATGAATGAAATATGGAACTTTTGAATTTGAATTTTCCAAAATGTTCTTTTTTTATGTAAAACGAGAAAATACACATGTATTCCAACTTTTTGTATTCAGAAGGAAGTCCTTGTTGATAAAGAATACAAAATATAATTTAAAAACCATAATAATAACCAAATTAAGCCGATTTGGAAAAAATAATAAGTGGCCCATTTTTTCTGCACCTGCATGTATTAAAATAAAATAAAATAAAATAAAAAAAAATAATAAAATAACTGTCTGGGTATGCCGTATTCAATTATATCAATTATTCCTAAATCGTTATCATCTTCTAACATTTCCATTTCGATAAAACAAATTACAAATACAAAGATCTACCATCTACCAAAGCACAATTTATTCGAATATAAACTGTCATAAATCAACTTCAAAATTGGTATTTCGAGGTTAAGTGGAACTTTAAGCCGTGGATATTCCGAGCTTAGTTAAGGTATCCTTAACGTCGCGTTAAGGGTGCCTTTAAATACGGTGCGAACGACTAGGTGACACTTAGTGGATTTGAGTGACACTTAACATTTAAGTGTAACCGGTTCGAATGGCCCTGAATGTACTATATTTAGATTTGTGCAATTGGCTTAATTCTTAGATAAGTACCCTACCGGAAAACCAATTATAATGAACACCAAAAATAGGGCGGAGCGTGTGGTCACATGAGTACCTTGACGTTTCACGTAAATTTTTATGAAATGTTAGTGTAAGTTCCTCATTTCTTGTTTTATTTGCTAGAGTGTATAACACATACAGAACACGCTTTACCAGTCCTTAGCTATAGTTTCGAGCAACTAAAGCTCATTTTCTGTCCTTGTGATATAATATATCACAACTGTTTTCTGTGTCACGAATTTTTTTATTACATTTTTACTTCAGTTTGAAACTACTAAGTCCAAAAAGGCTGTTTATTTGAAAAACAAAATAATATATAAGAGCTTTTAATATCTACCTACCTATTATATTAATGATAAATTTCAGGTGCACCTTTACAAACGACGTCGAATATCCCATCTAAAAATGCGAGGGGGTTTCGTTGATCCCCGAGGAGATCCCGTGGTGGCACTGGCCTGTCTAGCGTATAAAAATTAGTGCTAAAAAGAGTTTTAGTGTTGTAGTGTTCATTTTGGCGCCGAACAGTGAAAAAAATCGCGTCATCGGCTTCTTGTTGCGCAGTGGCGTGCTGCAGGGATGGGGACGGGGGGCAGCTGACGGCGGGGCAGTTGAAGGATAGCGGAAGGCGACAGGGCGACCATTTGGGCGGCAGACGACATTGCGGGCTGTGCTCATTGGTCGCCCGAGTCTTCCGGAGGGCGGTATGTGGGTCGGCGAGTCGCAGAAGCAGCGATGACTCGTATCATATATTGACCGGACCGCCGCAGGACGAGGATAATACAGTATCTGTAAGTTTTTTATTTTAAATTAATAATGGTTATTTTTATATTTAATATAGCGTTTTATTGGATTGAACTTTGTTGGATAGGCGTTAAATATGCTGCTAACAATCAAATAAAATTCAATATTGCGTCCCAGACAAACAAGAATATATTTTTGTTCTTTCGGTATACACAAGAGTGTGTATTTTGGAGAAAGGTGGTTTTATTCGACTTTGTGGATTGTCTTGTGTGTTGATAACAATAATGAAAAATTGAAATATTAGTTTTATCAAACTTCTGAGTTGCATATTTGAATTTCGGACCAACTTTTAGTTTTAGGTTAGTTTAGTTCCATTCCCAGTTTCATTTTACTATATCTCTTATTATTTAAATAACATAGAAAGATAATATTTTGCTGTTTTGTCAAGAAAAACTGATATTAATATATGAACAAAATGTTTCAAAAACTTGAACAATAAAATTAGAACATAAAATGAGATAATCCCAACAATTAAACTTTTAAGGTATTACCTATTACAGTCTCCTGAAATATTATTGTATTTAATAAAGCGCGTTACCAAAAGATATCGCAGAATAATAATCATTATTCTAACGCTTTATAAAGTTTTGGAAAATATTTGATGTCGCTACTGTCACAACTTTTACACTTCCGTTACTGGAAGGCATCTATTGATTCTGATTTTGGTGTATTCCGTATTCCTCAGTCCGTGATTAGGCTTCCAGCTCGCGGTCGGAAAACACGTACCTTGTACTGATTAGGCGCAAATACGTCGAAACCGGTTGTTGTTGAATATCTTGTAGATATGCCACCCCGTTAGTGTAATTCAACATCCGTCGGGGCCTATTTCCCGGGAAGTAGTTGTTGCTCCTTAGTTGAACGTCAGAGTCTTTGGAAAATATTTTTCAAAACTTTATAAAGCGTTAGAATAATTATTATTCTGCGATATCTACAATTATACTTTTCTCAAATACCCTTCAATACCATGAATTTGAGGGAACAGTTTTTGTATTTACGCATTTAAAATTGAATAATCTTCACATTTACTTGATCACTCATTGGTCTAACATCATCATCATCATTACAAAGAAGAGCTTTTCTAGCTCGTCAAACTTCTGCATGGTATTATAGAGAAATTTAGAAATATGTCTTGGCCTAGCTATTCTCATCCATCTACGAAAACTTCCTGTACTTGTTGAAGGGTTTCTCAGTCTAGTATAGAATTGCTTATATAACATCAATAATAATAAACTTAAGTATTACCAGGCCCACTACCAGCCAACTTCAAAATATCTGTAGGCATGAAAAATTTCGAAAGCCTTCATCTGCTTTTTGAGGTAAAACTATGTGAAATTACCAAATAACTATTTATATCCGTATCTATGAGTCAATTCATTTCTCGAATGTTAAAATCCAATGAAGGTTTTCCAAAAAAACACAGAGTCAAACCACAGCGTTTACTAGGGAATGGAATCTCGCAAGACTGAGATCGAGATCTCGTGAGCTTATGAATAACAATACCGCGAGACCTCGCCAACTTCGAGATCTCGCGAGGTTAGCAGTTTATTGTGCTCATATATGTGCTATATGTGCTAATATATCGAAAGCTGACAGTGTACTTGTCAGTCAGACAACGGGGTAAATGCTTCTAGTGGTGCGTTTGTGAATTATTTTTAATTTTTGTCTTAAATTTGGCTAGCAGTGGAAAAAATTGTATGTACACTATGTTGGTAAAGATATTTATAAGACTCGCACCCTATCCCGCTCGGGGAAAGCCGCTAACGAAATAATTTTGGTGGTCGGTCAATAATAATAATCTTCACCACCTAGATGTATAATATACTATTATTTTAAAGAATTTTTCCAATAAATTTTCATGCATTTAACATTATTTGACGTATCTATCTATCATTCTTTAAAATACACTTTTAAGTAGTAAACATTGGCGTATCTAATCTCGTATCCAATTAAATGAGAAATGAAAAAAAACAACCAGTTTTCTTTTATATTATCAAACAAAACTCTTTTAATAATAAAAGAGTTTAACTAAAATGACACTCATTAAATAAGTTGAGTTCACTATTAAACTGAGATATTATTAATCTATTATCAATTGAAGAAAACTATCTACTCAGAGATTTATTAGAAATTAGAGATGTGTTAACAAAATATACCAAACAAATGAAAGGTTTGTTCAGTTCATATTGCACGCCATTATTACGAATTATTTCGGAAGTAACTTTTTAAGGAGCACAACATGTCCAAAGAATCGGACGTTTTTATTCTCGAGTGCAATCTCGTTCATTTTTCGGCCGAGATCAATCTCGCTAAAAAAAGCTGAGATCTTGTGAGAACGAGATTGCAATTCCTAGCGTATATACATTAGAATTCGACGAAAAAAATCTTGAACAATACAAAACTGCCAGCTGTCCAAATTGTTTCACGTGATCTGGATTTCCCAATATCAAATTAAAAAAAAATTAATATTTAATATGACTTCTACTACTAAAAAGACATAAGAGCACTATATCATTATTTTCTATATCTATTTGACATTTTTTGTTTGCATCCTCAGGACACCCTGTATATTAAATGAATTTATTTTCGATACCAAGTTATCAGATCGCTCTATTGAGCGATCAATCGTTAAAGTTCTCCAATTACGATTCGTACTCGATTATGTCAGGTGTTTGAGTGTAAACAATATTTTTAGATGCCATAAAACCCTGCTTTAATTAAATTGTTTATCGTCGCAAATTAATCTTAATGAACTCCGATTTGCGGGTGGTCGATTAATCACCGATTGGTAACCGAAATGTTTTATTATCTTATTTAAGTTGACACTTTGGGAGGTTGTTGGCGATTTATAAATGATAAGTTTTTATAAATAATCGATAATTGTGGAAATCATGCAATCTATGTATAGTAACATCATCAAATAAAACTCCAGTGTACAAACATCTACAATCATAATAACGCAGCCTGAAAGATAATCTCTTGGCGTTGGACTTGGCACTTCAAAAAAGACGTGAAAGAATATCAAGTGTTTAATTTAATTTTCAAATTGCGGAGGTTCTTGCCTAACTGATTAAAATCTGGGGAAACCAAGCCAGCTCTCAGAACTTTGCAACCTCGCTCCCGACTCAAAATCTTGTTGGATATGTCCAAGAAACAATTCCCTGAACATTTGAGCTCCTAATATTAACTTTAAGTACTTGCCCAAAGCGTTAAAATATTTCTTATTCGAAATACGCGAAAACTTTGAAGATTTCTTTTAAATATCCATATCTCAGCCGTGCTAAAGTGGGATTTACTATACTATGAACTGATAGCTCTACAAAAGTGCTTAGTATGACGCAACTGTAACTGAGAAGGAACCGGTCACTCAATCAGATTTTGCTTAAAAGTTCACATTTTTTTAAGTAAAGTATTTTAAAAACGACTGGATTTATAAATAAAAATGTGGATGACAACTTGTAGGAAATTTAGTTTCTTTTAAATAAGTTTAATATAATGAATTGGAAAGATTAATATTTGTTGAGATATAAGCAATTGAAAATCATCATCTATGAAAAGAAAATGGAAATTCTGAAATGATTCATGAAGCGAAAATGGTAATGCTTTATATCCCAACAAAAATCAATCTTGGCGATTCAACTCATAGGACCATTTTTGACGGAAATCAAATTTCCTAAAAGTTTGTCGTTCAAATTTTTTCATAAATACAGGAATAACTTCAAAAAATGACAATTTCTTGGCAAAATATTTGACCCGAGGTGCGGATTACAGCATTGATAAGAATGGTAACTAAGATGTACAAAAAATATATTGAAAGACATATAGTTGATTATTAATAGTATATTATACACCAAGGTGTCCATTTTCCGGTCTAGATTGGCAAAACGTTATTTTCTGGACGAAAAATAGTCTAGAAAGTGTATATTTTCTGGTCGGTCTTAAAAAAAAGCTTTTTCCGGTCCCTGGCATCAATTTTCCGGTCTTGAAATTGTCCAGAATGTGTATACTTTCTGGTCGATCTTGAAAAAAAGTTTACAGGCTAGAATTGAACTGACAGTCGGTCACTGATTCTATAAATATATGGATTCCTCGGATTCCATTCATTTGAGTACAGACGTTTGAAAAATGTTTAAATTATTGATTAGATTACGGTGGGCAACACACTTTGCATAATGTACCGTGAACATGAGAATATAGTTTTCCATTTGCATTAACAGAAATTAAAAATGAACAAGACCAAGCAGTAGCGGACTTACAGGTATTTTTCATAACAAGAGCCAAACTCCACTCCACCTCTTGAATAGAGTGACTTAAATTCGGGTTTTTAATTCAATTACGAATCTTTTCTAGATTTTTCTCGAGTACGTTTTTGCTATAAATTTTTTCCTCCAATGCTGTACTACAATCCAATTCAAACGGCTTTTCCTAATTGTCCACTGTGTACTTGAGCTCGGCGCCCATATATTTTTTTCAAGTACATTGAATGAATAAATAATTATACACCGCCTGAATCCATCCCGTCATTATTTGATCCTTATCAACATTTTTTCGGAATCACAAAAATAATTCAAAAGACCTGGGTTGTTAAGGGGACTTTTGTGAACCTTGAGGGAAAAAACGAAATCCAGAGGTGAAAAAGCGTGGAGGATATAAGTTTACTCGGCAGAAACAACCCTTCAGACTTTTATTACGAGTAGGTTGCGGTCAATATGTCTCTCGACTGGAACTAATAATGTAAGGGACCGTAAACACCCAACGGTACATCTTTTTTTCAATTTAATTTATAATTATTAAAAGAAAACAAAGTCGAAACAGTTGTATTTAACAAGAATAAAAATTTAATTAATCGCTAGTCCTTGTCATACCAATTTTTTCGCAAAATAATTCTTAGCAGAGAAAATTGGATTCTGTTATATATAGGGTATCAATATTAAAACTTGCAATGGGCTGTACCTGGTGAAAAGGAAGAACTACTCGTAGTTAAAAAATTCCAAAACTGTTTCTATTGTAGATAGGGGGAACTAATATGACATGAGAGAGAACGCACCCCTATCAACCCCCTATGCCCCGAATTTAAAAGGCAACCCCCTACATGTGATTCGTTGTTGGTAAGCCCGTAAAAAATGCGGCTTAAGTCATAATTATACAGTGTGTAACAATGAAGTAGAAACATTTATTTAACATCAAAAATGGCAATTAATTGTGGAACGATACTCCGCTTTGAAAACCTCCAAATAAGCTGAAACAAATAACTTTGCTTTATTACAAACCAAATGTTTTTTAGACAAAAATTGTGAAAAAAGAGCTAAAAACAAAAAAAATTGAAGTGCATTTTCAACGTTCTTACCAAATCTATTATTTTTTATGAACGCTATATTTGTTGAAAAAGCTTGCGTTTGACAGTTTTGTACAGGTATCCCTATATCGTATCTTATAAATAACACAGTGTATAATGTATTAATTATTTTATGCAATTCACTTACGAAATGTCATCATTTTGACACTCATTTTAGTTGCAAAACGTGGTTCATTTTGTCATTCAGGGACAACAAATCCATTTATTTTTACTAAGAATACCTAGTTTTATTATGAAATTAATTAGACAACTACATATTATAATATTTTTATTGAGAAATCACTGTAATTAATTATAAATATTAAACGTAAAGTTTTGAAACGTATTGCCACGGAATACTGCTGCCTTTTGTTCATTACTTGTAGACATAGATGAAACCCCAGATGATACATCATTGTTAAAAAACTCAGCCACATTTAAATTCATTGTTATGCTTGTCGATGTACTTTGTTTCGGAACTGCGATATTGTCGATATTTCTCAATATATTTTGCCCAAGTATCTTCACAGCTGTTTTTCTTTTATTATTGATAGATTCGTCAATATAATTTTCAGCAACAGCGTTGGACTTCCATCCACCATGCCTTTTCAACGTTTGTATATCAGCACCAGCATCTGACAGTAACGTTGCAGACGATCTGCGAAATGCATGGCTAGTGTATAATTTAGGATTTTGCAAGCCAAGGAATGTTGCTATTTTTTTGGGGGTGTCAGAAAATGTGTTGATGCCAACAGGTTGAATATTGGATTTTCCGTTTTTGGAAAATTAGTGAAAATATAGGTACTCTTACCAGCAACCATTCATTAAAAATTGAAAAAAAATGTATTCAATGACACATGAAACGTTTATTCGAATTACGATTGTAAATAATTTAATTGGCAATTATTTAGCGAATGCATGTTGGGTATGTAGCAGATTGTCAATTATATTTTATATCAACAAAGGTCACAGTTTATTCATCACTTCGTGAGCTCATACCCACCCACACATATACATTTTCCAATTCAACGGAAAACCACCTATATGCAGTTTCGAAATTTTCGCTATGGATATTGTAAATAAGCACCAATTAGTCAGGATCAAAATTAATTGAGATATCGACCACCGTCATGATTGGCGTCGAACAGAAAGAGGATAATATATCCAGGATCGTACCCGACTAGGCCAATACAATAAAATACCACAGTGGATTATTTCCGAGGGGTAAACAGCAAGTGGAAGTAGGTGTACACCGCAGTGGAAGTATGTGGAAGTTTGGTGTAAGTATGTGGAGATATATGGAAGTATGTGGAAGTTTGGTGGGAGTATGTGGAAGCTTAATACAGAAGCACACCAGACTCTCACGCGGTAGACCCGGGTTCGATTCCCCGCGAGGAATTTTTTTTTATTGTTACTTTCATTTTTAAAAATAATCATTCTGCTTGATATTAATAACGACAACAGGTAGACGTTTGAAATATTTAGCAGAATATTCATTATTATAGATAATGGTACGGTACCCTTCATGAGGGAGTCCGACTGGCAACATCTACTTATAACAGCATCGTATATTGAAAAAGGGAAACCGTAGCATTATACAAATTGGACATTCAAGAACTGTACGTTTACCACAAAATTAGTGGAAACATAAAATTGAATTGTTAAATTTTTAATTTGAAGTTATATTACAGTTTATAGAAATTTTTATTTTCTAGATTTTTTCCTAAGTGGGTCGTAGAAAAAATATGCTGGTCGACTCGTGTGGATTGTCCATATCGCACTTGTACGATTGACGATATTCGTCCTCGTGCGATATGGCCATCATATCCACACTAGTTGCACAAACTACAATTTCTTTCAAAATATGCCCTTTTACATTTAAAAACTACCTGCCAAATGTCAAATCAATTTATCCATCCATTTTAAAGTTATCGAATTAAAACATTCAAGTTTTCAAAATTTCAACACCCTGTATTTCGAAAAGTAAATGTGCTAGACCCCTTAATCGCGCAAAAATTATGGAAATAATAGTAAAAATTTATCCGAAAAAAGTCAAGTAGATCACTAGCACTGCGAATACCAGCTTTGCATAGAATTTCAATATATAGCATCGGCGGTTCAGTGGTTAGAATGCTCACATTGCACGCGGGCGGCCCGGGTTCGAATCCCGGCAGGAGCATATTATTATGAATCGCTGCTTCGTAAACGAGAGAGAGACTAAGGAGGCACAAGCACGCAAGCAAGGCACATAACGAAGAACGTAACATAACGTAGCGTAACGTAACGCGTAACGGTCAGATCTTTTGCGTCGCGACCCCTGGTCGCTCAAACATAACCTGGCGTAAAGAACTAAAGTTCCAAAAATACTGCTCTACGTTATTAATAGAGAAAGCAACATTTTTGACTGGGTGCCTTTGTAGAATACCACGATTACTACGCCATAAAGGATAAAATTATCCTACTGCAAGCGCCCAACGTGATGGATAGTCGCCCCCCCCATGCGCACAAACTCATTTTCAATGTTACCTTCCACTACAGCTCTTGCACGACATATAAATGCTCTGTACAGAAGCGTATTATTAGTTGTCCTCAAAAAATTACATAGTGATATATTAAAGTTTTTTTTTTTAATGTGTCATCATATAACATTTTAATGAACTGTACCACTACCTACAATACTGAATAACCTATGAAAAGAAATTACAAAGAAATCATGTTCCACTTGCTACACTAATTAAAATTAATTATAGGTACGACACTGATCGGCAAGGCGCTTATCCTAATCCAATGATAATTTAGTTGGGAGAATCTATACCTGCGCTTTGCTTGCCTAACGTTTGGTGCTTGCTGTACCTTTACATAACTATGAAACTAGTACCAAACCCCACAATATTGTTCCGAAAATTATGAAGTCTCCTGGTCAAACATATTTTTCATTCCTAGCTCCGAAAACCTATCCCTGCATCCATGACTATATGAAACTAAACATGCTATTCTTTTCAAAATGAAATTAAAAGCATTCCTTTTGGAACAAATAGCCTAGATATTTCTGTCATATTGCATTAGTGGTGTAATTATACATACCATGGACATCACACTAACCAAAGTTTTGAAATATTGCAATTTTAGAATTTAATTTAGAAATTCCAATTTATTATTATTGTAATTTTATCTAATCCACTTATAAAATTATATTATATTTTAAATTTGAATTCCGATTTTAATTATAGGTAATGTTATCAGAGCTGTTATAACATATGTCAACACTGCCTAATTAAATATTGTTTTTTTTATTTACATGTATTTGCGAAACAGGTGTATGTATCTACACTTATCGAAGACTTTCGGGTTGTTTACCCACTAACATCTAAACACAACACAAGTAACGCGGAAAATGCTCCTTAACTTCGAAAAAACTTTTTAAAAAGCGAAAAATTACAAAATGAGACGTTTATTATGCTACTAAAGTTACAAACAATCTGTTTCACTTAAAACACAATTTGTATTAATTTATTAGATCTGGTTATAAGTAGGTTATAAAATTGAAAAAAAATTCAATCCAACGTATTTTTAATAATATTGACTGCAAACATAAGGTACTGCGTATCATATTTTGTGACCATAGCAACAAAGACAAACAAGGCTGTGGAAATAAAATAAATTAGTTATGTCATAAAATTTTCAAAGTTGAATGATCCAAAATCTATAAAAATATATAAAAATGAGTTCAAGCGAGGACAATCTCCTTTCGGAAATTGAAAATGTAGCTTCCAGTGTTATTTTGAATATTTAATTCTGGTATTAATATGTTTCTAGATTCTTTTTATCGCACTAGTGCGGTACTGTAATCAAAAACGCGCTAGTGCGGTAATATACGTCATTATGACACTGAAAATAGTGTCAAATCGTACCCGTTACATGACAGTTGTAGATAAATCATTTGAACGACACAGTATGAATAATTTGTTGGTACTGATGCAAAATACTGTAATTGGATCATTTTAGTTCTTCTTTTACTGTTTTCAGCTCTTCAAAATTACCTTATAGTACCATAATATAGTAATATTAGTAGTAATATAGTAATATACATTGAGTTGTTTCGATTGATTATTTTTTTCAACAATTTCAAACGCATACATTTCAATGCTATTTAGCAAAATAACTTTCCAAGAACTTCACGAATTAACGGGTTACTAAAGTAGGGAGGACATTTCTATAACAATTTCAGAAAATATATTTGACAATCTTGCTTTTTTCTTGTATCTTCACATTGATTTTAAAAAAGTCTACTTGTTGGAAATCTGTAAATTCCTTGCAATATATTAATTTTCTTAAATTTAATTTTCACTATTGTTAGCTATTCACGACAAAAGATACATTTTACAAGGTCCTAAGAAGGTTTTAGGCAAACATTTTTTCCCTTCAGCTTTTATTCCGTGGGAAATGATGGTTTCTGCCTGCCCGTAAGCACTTCTAATATATCCGCCATCTGTGTCTAAGTCCAGCTAGTTGCTATATGTTTCCCATGCCGTTTGGCCATCAAATCTGAGAAAATGTACTTTAATTTGATTTTGAAAATTTCTTGTTGCTGTTCTACATAATATTTTGAATTTTCTTGATCTATAGTTCTAAATGGTCTATACTATACTATAAAGCTGTCCTACCATTAGCAGTAATGTTTCCTGAATGTCTTCTTAGTCCATTCATAATTTCTACATCTGCTTGTCCGCCTCTCCTCCTCACGTACTTCCTTCTTTGTTTAATGTACGTCTTCCCTTCTCCTTTTCTTCCTCCTTCCAACATTTTTCTTTCTCCTATTCACGTCTTTTCATCTCCTTCCTACGTCTTTCTTTCTCCTGTCTGTGTCTTTCGTCATCCTCTTTCTCCTCCTTTCTGTGCATTTTTTTCTCCCGTCGCGTATTTCTTTCTCTTCTTCCACCTTCAAGCAGCGCGACTGCGGCACTGGAAGTCATTCTAAATCTTCCACCTCTTGCTCTGCATGTTATGGTGGAAGCGAGAATGGCTGCATATGAGCTGGAAGAAACCGCCTAGTCCAGGTTTAACTTTTAAATTTTCTGTGCACATAACCGTGTAGCTATTTCGACGGTTAAAAGTATTCGAAGGTGATATGAATATGGAGTTCGACTTTTTTAAACATTACTCTCTATTTTTTCATAAAATCAGAGCGAATTTAAGAAAATTAAAAGTGCACTTGAACTTATTTTTCAAAGATCTTTCCAAATCTGCTATTATTTCCTATGAACGTTTGACAGTTTTGTACAGGAATCCCTACGTCGCATCTTATAAATAATATATAGGTAGTAACTTGTACATGGAAAAGAAGAAAACAGCCTCACACATTATCTTCGAATGTGAAGCACTGTCTCACTGGAGAAGGAAACGAGTATCCAATGGAGGATTTTTACTACAAGTTAAAAGACTGTGGTGTCTCATAAGGGCTATTGGTCTTTTCACATAAACGGTACAACCAAGAACATAAATAGCCTAAAAGATGAGGTGCCGTGATTTCATGGCTTCTTACGGGTGGTACTGAACTCATCAATCGATTAACAATACTTTTACAATTGTTTCTTAGATGCCGGACATTTGAATTCTATTTTTTTGGAATAACCTCGGGAATAACTTATCTCATTTTTGTTAATTGTTTTGTTATTTTTTACCAATTACAAAAGCAAATAATCTCCAACTGAATCATTCAAATCAGAACTACTTTTACTCGTACTTTTATAACCATCTCTACGTTTTTCGAGTTTTGTTGAATTTGGCCAAATATACAGTTTTACACAAACGCTCATTTATATGATAAATAAAAATTGGATTTATCTTGGTTCTTCTAGTCGACTGAGTATACCTTCCACAATCTCCTTTCAAAAATTCTGATAGATCGCTGCTATCAGAGACACTATAGAATATACTACTCGTAGTAGAGCGAAAACGTTTTTTCTGCAACAAAAGCTCCGAGCAAGTTTTACTTTTGTAAAATACATCGTGAAATGCACTACAAAACAAATTTTCATGATTTGATTGGATTGAAATTTGCTTCTATTCTCTTTCTCTTCTATGCAATATGGTGATAAAATCACAGGGACAGCTCCATGAATATATTATTAAAAAAGTAGAGGAAATCGTTTGGTTGTTGATCGTATCTATTTGTAAAGCTGGTTCAGCACTTTGGATCTTTTATCGAATTAAGTTATCCTTCCGGATTTGAAACAGAAGCGGGTTTTAAAAAAACGGGCAATGATTATCTGGTGGAGATTAAATTATACATAACGTTGTTTGAGGAATGAAAGTAAATTATGACTAAATATCTTTTGCATGTTCCTTGTGATGTTTTTCTTATTCTTTTTGTTAATTTTGTTGGGAAATTGAACCACAATATTTTTTATATATGTATTTGAACATTTCGGTAGCGTTCCAGATGCCGTTATCAAGAATAATTGAGTATTCCAAATTTAAGGTCTCTATCTGACAATACGAGAAAATTCGACAACCAGACAATCAATATAGTTCGGGAAAGTAAGGCTGAAAGTTGTCGAGAAATTGAATAGACTTCCACCAGAGGTTCTACTTTTTTAAACGGAAGCATAATATGTAGTATAGACTACTTTCCTAGATTTGTGAGAAGATTCCGCCCGAGCTTGTGTTGCAGCACTTGCAGCTTGCAAGCATAGCTTGGAGCACGTGAAATGCAATAGTTTTTCGTCCTTAACTTTTTTAGATTTGATTGTACAAAAAAATTGTGAGCATCAGAATTGTAGGTAATTCTTAAAAAATTTGAAATAAGTTTTGCAAAATGGGTTTTTAAGCGACAAACATAATTAGAATAGCAATTTTTTTCTCTCCGCTTTTCTCAAATTTGACAATGAAAAATATGATTCATGATTCATTAATATTTTGAAAATATTTGTCTCCAAAAACCTCGACCTTTGAAAAAAAAATTTCATAGACTCGTTCATTAGAAGCGAAAAAAGCAGTGTTCAAAGTACTATTTATAGTAATAGCCACTAAGACAAAAATATATGACAACATTGAAAATTGGCTGTGGCAGGTGGGCCAGGGTACCTATATTCACTTATGTCGAAAAATATCCAGTATAATTTGCTTCGGGTTGGTCGCAAAATGGCATTTGATTAGATTTGGTTAGAAACGGACGGAGGTGTATAATCCGTGATAATTTTATAGTTCTGTGTCATTTGATTTTTCAAGGACACGTCAGTCATTTTGTGAATATACCAAAAATATTGATAATATAATTATGATTTTTCGTTTCCTGCGAATGTAGAAAAATTACATATAGTAAGCACCTGGTTTCAAAAACATCACTAGTCACTCGTCTCATAAGAAACTCGTTCCACTCGTGCCTAAAAAAACTCGTGATCAAAGTAACGTTCTTGACACTTGGTACTTAACGAGGGATAAACCGCCGGCAAAAATCTTGTACACCTACTTCCACATTTGACAAAACTTCCACATACTTCCACCAAACTTTCACGTAGCTTCCACTAAACTTCCACATACTTCAACACATTGTTTTCAAGTTAGTTGACAACTTTTCTCAATGCAACACGCTTCCATAACGAGCACAAAAATTTTTAATTTTTGAATACACTGAATAGCATTGATTTTTATGATATTTCACCTGTTGTATGGGTAACTTCAACACCCTGTAGCGCAAAATCTAAGACTCCAGCGACCCATGTCGACAGGGAATTTCACACCAATTTTCGCATTTTTTACCCGCTCTTTCAGTTTGTAATACCTATTCATTTACACCCTGTATAATGACCTAATAATTCAAAATTTTTTATTTTTACCGCCCTTCGTCTAATTTCTGTATTAAACTTCCATATACTTCCACCAAACTTCCACAAAACTTTCACATACTTCCACTAAACTTCAACATACTTCCATATACCTCCACATACTTCCATCAAACTTCCACATACTTCCACTACGGTGTACACCTACTTCCACTACGGTGTACACCTATTTCCACTACGGTGTACACCTATTTCCACTTACTGCTTACCCCTCGGTGCTGGATATACTATTTTGTGTTCATTTATTAGGGGTGGCATTCTGTCCACACTAGCGAGTAGTCTTGAATCGATCTTGTCCATTATACATATTCCGTTCACCAAATTTGCTTGTTTTGGAGCGACATAAGCCACCCATAAGGTGTCGCCAATGTATTTTCTATCTTTCTTTGTCAAAATATTCACTTTCAATAAGCGATCGCTAGTTTAAATGAACGGAATGTCACCCTAGGACTGTCTATGGTCTATATGTTTCACCTAAATAAAATGTGTCGCATTCACAGGATGTCTGATACTCGGTCTGATATAATGCAGTTTTTTTAAGATTGTTTTTCATTTTATGGTTTAGGTTTTGTTGGTATAGATCTCAACGTATTGTTAGATTTAAAGCTAGTTCGAATGTTTTTAAAAATTATGTTAGTTGATGGTTTGACGGAAGAGTAACTTTTCAGAGGTTGGCGTTACTTTCGCTACGATGATTATTATATTAGCTATTTATTAGCTATATATTAGCTACGTTCGTTATTTGCATTGCAGAGGAGACGGATTTTTGCTCACGTGATAACAGATTAATCTGAGCAAATTGCTATTAACGAACGGCCCGACCAAATCATATAAACGAACTTCTAACCTCCTTTATTCCTCTATGCCTGTGTCTTTTATTTACAGACTACGATTTTTTTGTTTGATTTTTTCGTTTAAGACTATTTTATTTTTTATTATCTACGACTATGTCTAGCCCTAAGGCAATTTTTGGTCGCTATTCATGGTCAACAAACAGTACGAGATTTATCTATTGACAGGAGTGACTATAACATAACCTCATAACATGACAGATAAACAGATTAATCTTTCTCGTCAGTCAAAATATTCCGAGCACACAGATTTACATCGGACTGATCTGAGCGGAATTACCGAACAACCAAACAGTTCAGATTTGCCTCCCCTACGGAAGATTCAGACTAAAAAGATTAATCGGACGCAAATATCGAACGCAGCTTTTGTTAGTTTCCTCCATGTTTCTGTTGTCATCTGTCAAAATTGTACACAAATCTGACAGATAGATTAGTTCCAATATTCATTTGCATTTTTTTCATATAATTTACTCAAGTCTTATCTCTATTGTTGAAAATATGGAAAATAACTGACCAAAATTGGACACGTCATAAGTATGATCTGAATCCATTGTTAAGTGAACAAACCCACCCCTCGTTTGGGGTTGGTCGGCTCAGACTGAACGACAGGTTGGCACAGGACTACACAATAATAAGGAGCTATACAGAAAATATTTTTCCTACGATCTCATAGGAAAGTGACCAATCACACTGTCTACTTCTATGGAAAGTGGCCTTTATTCATACGCGTACGGAGAAAAAACTTATCCTTACGTGTACGGATAAAAAAGCTGTCAAATGAATTTTTATTAAGATTGACCACTGGCAAGCTGTCAAATATATAATTTTTAATTAGATTCACCTATGTAATATCTAAATTGGAAGCGATCTATTTGAAAAGTGAAATTTTTGTCATTTTCTTGATTAAAAAAAATGTAGGGCGCGGTCGAGGATCGAACCCGCGTACTCTCCGTCAGAAGTCCGATGTTGTACCAACTAATCCAAATCCCCTGTTATAAGAGTAGGAAAATGTAATCATCTTGAAAGGTATTCATGATAAGTATGTATGAAGTATGATGAACAATAATAGTTTCACTTTCAATTTCTATAATTATCCAACCAATTAATAATTGTCATAACCTACCTATATTATATAGTTAAATTACTTGAATTTTTGTCACTATTGATAGTTATTGTTAATTTTGAAATCAATTATGTTGACTTTAATTGTAAAAATTTTTTTATTAATGTCAGATGTTAATACACATTATTTGCTGAAATTATCACGTGATCGTAGGAAAAATACTGTACATTACTCGTGCGAAAGTGACTTTCCGCACAGGTTTTGTAATATACTATTATTAACCCATATATAACAAAAAAAAGTTCATGATTACTTAATAAGCTTCCGTTTTATTGGAAAAATACTTGAAATTTTTAAATTTCCATAACAGTTTCGTGAACAACATTTGCGAGTCGAATATATAGCAGGTTCCTACTACGTATTGTCTTTTACTAGATGGCACAATCCGTTTTCTACTAGGATTTTTGTCATAAAACTTCACCTATTGCTCGCATCGATTTTAGTAAAAAAGAACTAGAAAAATACCTAAATTTTCCATCAATTTACTACACATTTCACTGGAACGAGAATATTTTAATTCAAGTCTGGATAGTTTCACTCTTTTCATGCCCATTCCACCGGCCCTAATTAAACTGCATACCGACAAATACTTAATTGTCCGTAAGCCGGCAGCTTTGACATTCCCAATTTTAATTGATTCGTTTCTTCTCGCATTCCATTAGAAAGAGCACCGTGTATCGTGCTCAATATAATAATTTAATTTTCATGGTAATTATTTTAGCTGTCATAATGAGCTAATTGTGTTTACTCTAGACTCGATCTCGTTAATTTTAGTGAATACATTCCGAAATTGCGTCATTGATATCGGTCGGTTGAAAATTCAACGTTTTTTTCTCTTGTCGTTTCACTCTATCGAAATTGCGGCTTGAAAATACTATAGTGGATGTAATAAATGAAGTATACAGTTTTATTCTGTTCAGTTTGTCCCATTTTGATGAGGTGGTTTTGGTCTTGCCTTCTTGCAAGACCAAGACTAAATGAACAAGAACAAGACCAATACCAAGACTGAATCTGCAAGACCAAAACCAAATAGGCAAGATTCAACCAATTATACGCTAATGTGTTTTTTATATTTTTTTTATTTTATAGTAGGTACCATTGAGACGAAGAAGTGGCTAAGGAATCAGCACCTCGCTCATTGGAATGCTCTGCAGGGTCCTAGACAATCCAAACTTCTACTGAAGGGATGGACTGATGGACACGCCAGGGCAGCCACTGAACTACCAAGGAGTAGGCTAAGAAAGATAGCAGGACTCCTAACAGGGCACTGCTGTATGAGGAAGCACCTCTACAATCTAGGAGTAGAGCAAAGTTCCCTATGTAGGGGTTGCGGCATGACTGATGAAACGTCAGTTCATGTTCCCTTAGAGTGTCCACACTGGGCTGTATTACGCAGGCGAATCTTCGGAGTCACTGTCATGGCTCCTGGAGACACAAGCAGGCATCCACTGAAAAAGGTTGTGGCCTTTATTGAAGGGCTCGGCTTCATGGATGACTAGGTAGCAGTATTGGCACAATGGGCCCGCCAGTGGCCTCAGTGTCGGAACCTTGGCTTGAGTTGTCCAGGACAAGGCTGGCCTGCACATTTAGTAGTAGTAGTAGTAGTAGTAGGTACCATTGATATGTTCTAGTATATCGTAAATTCACACATAAATACTTCAAAACGTCAACATATGTAGGGTGGGCCTCTAAATTATTTTCTACACAGTCTTCGTCGCTCCCTTCATCCACCAAATTCTCTTATGTCCTTGTTCTATACAAAGTAGCTATTCTTGCTCCAACTTCTCAAATACTTTTAAAAGCCTTACTACTCTTGGATCCCCTAATGGAACCACAAGGATCCGCAGTCAATATCACAACCTCACACACACACACTCTTGGATCCATTATTTTTGTAAAATAAGGAACTTTATAACACTGGTTGTCTGGTTCCCTGTGGTTGACACCAAAAGTTAGGTAATACCTAAATCAGATTTTGAAATGACAAGATAGAATTCACGTTTCACCATGCGCTAAGAAACGCCTAAACATGATAGAAAATACCCAATATTGTCACTCTCAAGTAATTCTTAGCGCGTGGTAAAACGAAAATTTCACTTAGCATCTCCGGAGGATTTTTTTACCAGGAATTTGCTGTTCCTGTTTTGGCAGCAGCTTTTGATATTTCAAATATCAGGTCAGGACCAGTTTTGCAAGGTTGTCTGCCTTTTCATTGCATACTTGTACCCCGTGACCCACTTGAGAGTTACTCTATTATGGTTAATAATTTTTGTAGGTAGTCCCAGATTAGTCTAGATCTGAGCTGGGGACATGCTGAAGATTTTAGAGCTGCATGACTATCTGAGAGTAGAAGGATCTTTTGGCCTCTATACCTTCTTTCGATATTCAACCACTGCCGTTCTCGTAACTTCTGCCTGAAATATAGATGCAAACTTCCTCAACGATGCGTGGATATTGCACCTGAGTCTAGCACCTTGGACTCCGGTTCCTGTGTCAGTCTTAGATATGTGTACCACACCAACGTTCATTCCTGACTGAATGCTACCAACCCATCCCAGTTTAGCTGGATACGGTATGGTTAGTTGTCTGTCGGTTATATACAATGCATTTTTGGAAGCCGTTCTAATGTCGGGAGCACTGCAGCTTATTGGCTTATTGTACTCTACTCCCACATTTAGTCCACCCATCCAGTTATCCTCGTACCTTCGAGTAGACGATATAGGTCCATTGGATGTGAGCCATATACTTTAGGTTGCACATTGGCTTCTCCGAAGATTTTTTGTCTCCTCGAGTCCAGTGCCTCGCAGTCAGATAAGATATGGGTTACGGTCTCGGTCTCCATGCCACAAAGTCTGCAGCTGAGGTCTCCGTTATACAGGGTGTTCACAAATGACACTTACAACGTTTGCATGTAGATTTCTCTCGTAAAATTGGACAAAACGATGTAAGGATTAAGGAGTCCAGCACATTTACTTTTCGAAATACAGGGTGTTAAAGTTTCAAAAATTTAAATGTTTTAATTCGATAACTTTAAAGTGGATGAATAATTTGATTAGACATTTGGCAGGTTGTTTTTAAATGTAAAAGTACATATTTTAATGGGGAAATATTTTTCCATGTTCGATCCAGTGGTGTAGATTTGGAAGAATATGTCACATTTCCCCTCCCATTTTTCACGCCACTGACATTTGAAGCAATTTTATTCAATTTTGTATTCCTATAAGATATTTAATGTTTTCATGGAGTCTGCAAGATCACTTCTCAATAATAGAGTAAAGAAAATATTTTTTTCTCCGATTGGCAGCAAATATTAATTTTAATGACACATATCAATCAGCAAAGTATTACTTTTCCTGCCTAGGCAGCAAAGTGGGTACTTTTCTGCATAGGCAGCAAAATGATTACTTATACTCAATTGGAATAAAACATTTGACGTAAACATTTATTAGCAATTATTACATAACACTTTTAACAAGAATTTAAAAACATATGTTTAGTTGTTATTAACATTGATGGTAAAATTACTACAATTTTGAACGAATAGGCCACCTTTTCTTTCCTCAGATAATTTGCAAATACAATATCCTCCTATATCATTATGAACAATCGGAGAAAAAATTATATATGTTCAACTCAGCAGCAAAGTAGATTGACTGCCTTAGCTGAATTCCTAGCCTCGCTACGCTCGGCTCTGAATTCAGCCTCGGCAGTCAATCTACTACTTTGCTGCCTAGTTAAACAGATAACTATTCATGTATTTTTTTTTTACTACCAAACTACTAATGGTTAGAATATGCAAAAGGAAATAATTTGTGAAACAGCAATGAAGAAGATTGTTGAAAATATTTGTCCAAACTTGTGATTTTATTAATAAAAGAATTAAGCAGCAAACAAATTACAAGAGATGTTCAAAATTTTGTCCATTCACATTTATACATAATTTGCAACGTTTCCTCATTGAAAATCTCATAACCTTGGAAAGACTGGCGATTGCCGGAAATAATTGCTGTGCTGCATGGATTCTTTCTATTTTTCTGTTGATAAAATCACAAGTTTGGACAAATATGTTCAACAATCTCCGAAAGTTTTAGATGCATTGCTGTTTTATAAATTAGTTCCTGACTTCATGAATTATCAAATATCTTGAAAACTACAAATTTTTTGATATGTAAATGTTATTCGTTTTTCACGTGAAAACAATTGAGGAATACAGAATTTGATAAAAATGGCTGCAAATGTTAGTGGCGTAAAAAATGGGAGGGGAAAGAGAATATATTCTTCCAAATCTACACCACTGGATCAAAAAATGGAAAAATATTTTTACATCAAAATATGCCCTTTTACATTTAAAAACAACCTGCCAAATGTCTAATCAATTTATTCATCCACTTTAAACTTATCGAATTAAAACATTTAAATTTTTGAAACTTTAACACCCTGTATTTCGAAAAGTAAATGTGCTGGACCCCTTAATTCTTACATCATTTTGTCGAATTTTACGAGAGGTATCTACATGCAAACGGTGTAAGTGTCATTTGAAAACACCCTGTAAAACCCTATACTATGCAGATGATCTTTCACCGGGTTATGACCCGTTAGATAACTTTTAATAATTCTTAGTTTACTCCTGCAATGCATTGGAATGAAATTTTGTTATTCTGTCAATCCTATTCCGGATAATGACACAAAACTTTCCATGATATGGATGCAAAGTTAACTTAATACGTCGTTTTGGAGTAGGTAAAAATCGAGTTCAAAATTTCAATATTACGTGTTGGAAAAAAGTTGAATTATGCATAGCCCTTAATAATAATAGCGCCTTCGCCATAACATATATTGTGTACTTGAAATTCTGACGGATGCGCCATATAAGGTAATGGACCAGCTTTATTCTGAGCTCGAGATGTACGCTATTGAAATGCGAGTTTAAATATAAACGAACTAAAATGGTTATTCGTAGTTTCTGACAACAAAAATTTGTCATACTTCTGCATCATATATTGGGTGAGTTACTAAAATTTAATAATATGGAAAATTTTAATAATTACACACTTCTAAAATGTATAAGAAACAAAATAGTTATTTATGGTACAAGTGCGTGAAGTTATACTTTTGCGCACGAGTTCGAAAATGCAAGGCACGAACGTAACTAGTGCCTTTTTCGCAACGAGTGCGCAAAAGTACTTCACGCACAAGTATCCTACAAAACTGAATGGGTTAAAAACATGAAAATAAATATATATACACCACGAATTCTAATTTCAGGTGGTATGCAATCCGAAGAAATGCATTCTTCTCGAGGTTCTTCCGTTTAAAATAAGTGTAATTAAATTTTAAATATAACAGAATAGTATATTTCATTACCAGTACAGAAATGAGGATTTTTCCGTGCGCGCGTGACAAATTCTCGGGAAGTCATGCAAGAACGGAAAATCCATTTCTGGACGAGTAATGAACGATATTTTTTTATTATACTTAGGTACCTGAAATCAACATAAACAAAAAATATCGCAAAAAATTATTAAGAAAATCGGGAATATTTATTTTTATTTTTAAAACAGTAAAAATGTAAGTACATACAACTCAAATTAACAAAAAAAATACAAGTAGGTAATTCTAAGAAAATTAATTTTGGACAGAACCGTTATTATTAATAGTAATATTTATTGTACAATTCGTATTATTGTTGAAGCTCAATCCCTTTTGCATTTCTTTTTGTTGAACTAGGATATCTAGTATTATGGATATCTATGTTTATTATTAAGCGCACGGAAATAGGAATCGGGAAAAAATGTCCGTGCGCTGTTCCGAAAATGTATATCTATGTTTATTATTAAGCGCACGGAAATAGGGATCGGGAAAAAATTTCCGTGCGCTGTTCCGAAAATGTCATATTCACTGTATTTTATAAACAGTTGAAAATGTAGTATTTTCTGTTAAGTATAATAAAAAATATTTTTCACTATGTCTGACACAACAAACGACTAAATTCAAGGCAACTCGATCATTACGTAGCTAAAAAAGAGTAATAAAATCAAAACCCCATGAAAAGCATTGGTTATTCTCGCACGCTTTTGGGTGTTTTAATGAAAGTCCCATATAAAAAGGGTTGTTCATTTACGCACGCTTTTCAACGTATGTATGTATAATGTATGATTTAACACATTTTTTTGGTTCGCAAATGACTAATTTTAAAGGTGGTCGAAGATAAAGTATATCTGTTGCAGGATTTTCATAAAATTGGTCTTAATACGCTTGGGATTTTTCAATACGATTAGGCATATTACAATATTGCCCAAATAATTAAAAATTTCACAATTTGACTGATAACTTTAGGCTTATTACAAAACGTATGTCGCTTGTTAGTCCTATTGTAAAAATAAAACTTGTGTGCGATTGATTTAGAATCCGACTGACGATGATTTGCCAAACGAATTGTACGGTTTTGTTGGTATGAAATACAGGGTGGTAATACAGGGTGATTTCTTAATGGAACATAATCTCTGCAGTAATCTTTGAGGACCCTTAGTATATTTATGTTAAAAAATAAAAGTAACGGCATTGTTAGAATAATTTTTCCAGCATTTCGACAAAGTTTGATTTTAATGTACTGCTTTGTTTTGTATTTTAGGAGGAATTATTATGTACTTGAAATCAAGAAAAATTAACTGATGATTCTCATTCCAGTTCGAACTATCGTAGAGTACGGACGTGTGTGATTGTGCTTAGCAGAACAAACCGATTTAATTCTCTAAATTTATAACGTTCAAGTGTGATTTGTAGTTTAATATTACATTATCCAAACTGTAAGTATAAATAGTTACTTCACTTGCTTGAGTAAGCAATTGCCGCGGCACTGGCCCGCAGATGCCCGGCGGTAAACATAGACCAAGCGGCAAAGATCCGCCGCTAGCCGCATCATCAGGTAATGAAATCACAAATAATATTTATGTTGAAGATGTTGTTTTTTCAGAAGAGATTAGCATGGACGAGCCTCAAAATGTTTTAAAAAACGATACTTCTATTGCTAATAATTCTAAATCTTCCGATAATGCCATCATTAATGAGGGTAATAAAAACTCACTCTCGAATTCTTTTCAATCTAGTAGTCAAACGAGTCATTTATTTAACACTTCTAATCGATTCAATTCTAATGATAGTGGACCGTACTTTATTTTTGTTCAACATACTGATTTAAATATAGGCCGTTTACATCCTATGAAACTTGGAGAAAAACTACTTGCTTTATCCAAATATGATAAATATATAATTGAAATTGTTAGTGTTGGTAGGAACCGTATTAAGATCGAAGTTGATTCTGGGCTTGTAGCAAATAAGTTAGTAAATGAACCTTTCTTTAAAGAAAATAACCTAATCGCATATATTCCAAATTATTTAACTGAAAAAAGAGGGCTCATTCGGGGCGTAGATACATCATTAAGCGAAAATACCCTATTAAATATCATAAAATCTAGTATTACTGTTAAAAGAGTCAAAAGAATGACTCGAATAATCCAAAAAAATGATATAGCGGAGAGAGTACCACGACAAATGGTTATTGTAACCTTTACGGGAAAATTAATTCCTCAATTTATTTATATAAACAAAGTCAGGTGCCCAGTCGAGGTTTTTGTGAATCCAGTCATGCAATGTTTTCAATGCCTTCGTTATGGTCACTCAGCTACCCAGTGCAAATCAAAAAAACGCTGTAAAAAATGTGGAAATGAGGAAAGCAATGATTGTCCTGATAACTGTAGGAAATTTTGCATTTATTGTGAGAATAACAACCATGAGTCAGTTTTTAAGGAATGCCCTGAATACATAAAACAAAAAAAAACCAAAGAAGCTATGGCAAACTTAAATATTTCTTTTAAGGAAGCTGAGAAAGTAATCGAAAATCCTTGTTACTCCAGTCTCGTTCAAAAAAATAAATTTGCACCGTTAATAAACTGCGACACAGAATTCCCTTTATTGAAAGCTGCCTCCCCCTATAAATCCAATCCTGGTACGTCTCATAAAAGTAGCACTACTGAAAAACATTATTCAACCCCGATTGTCAGTCCACCGAAAAAGAGGAAAAATGATGAAACTACGCCTAATTTTCCTCCTATCCGTAGAGAGTTCCAGACCAGTTTTTGTGCGGGTCCGGTATTTCAGTTTGGACAATGTGAACCTGCAAATGAGTTTAATAAATTCATAACCCAGCTCAGTGCTACATTAAAAACCTTGATAAAAGAAAGTTTCCAAAATTTTGCTAAATCTTCCCCCAATAGGGCTACTAACATCAAAGTTGATGAAATTGAATTTGAAAATAAAGTTAAAGAAATTGTTAATAACATTTTTACATAATTAAGATGGCCTCTAAAAGTATCAAAATTATTCAGTGGAATATTCGTTCGCTAAACGCTAACAAATATTCCTTACATCAATTGCTGTTGGAAGAACATTTCGATATAGCAGTTATATCAGAAACATGGTGTAAACCTTCAGATACTGTTTGTTTCAATAACTTTAGTATAGTGAGCAGAAATAGAAGTAGGGGATATGGCGGTGTTGCCATCCTTATATCGAATAGTATCAATTACGAACCTATTTCATTTGTTTATAATTTTAATCCAAACTTGGAAGTTTGTGGAGTAAATATTTGCATTGATCAGAGAAAGTATTCAATATTGAGTGTGTACCGACCGGCAAAAGTTAAATTAACAGCGCAAGACTACGGTAATCTTTTTTCGCAAATTAAACAT
This sequence comes from Galerucella calmariensis, assembly GCA_910591675.1. Lineage (NCBI taxonomy): Eukaryota > Metazoa > Arthropoda > Insecta > Coleoptera > Chrysomelidae > Galerucella > Galerucella calmariensis. The sequence continues at coordinate 582,405 of CAJUYG010000006.1, read as the reverse complement.
GACTGCATTGTCACTGGTGATTTTAATGCACATCACGGCTTGTGGGGGTCAACATCTTGCTCCCCGGAAGGCAATACATTAGTAGAAGCTTTAGATTCTTTTCCTCATTTAATAATCGCAAATAACGGATCTGCTACGAGAGTTACTCTTCCCGGTCAAGCCAAGTCGGTTGTGGATCTTACTATTCTATCTTCCAGATTATGTTCATCCTTTGACTGGACCGTCCTGCCAGATACATATGGATCTGATCACTTTCCTATTCGAATTTCTATCAATGATATCAAGATTCAAAATATGATATTCAAATCATCAGCTAAGTGGTCGATGACTAATGCCAACTGGGACCAATTCAGATTTAACATAGAACAAGATCTCATACAGGAACCAATTCTGCATAGTACTAACGAAATGATTTTATTCCTATTAGAATCAATTACAAATGCTGCTAACAAATCCTTTTCGTTAATCCGACCATCAACTAAGTATGTCAAAGCTCCAGTGTGGTGGGATGACGAATGCCTTGCTGCTTCGACTTCAAGGAAAAATGCCTTCCAAGCATATAAATCCAATCTTACCTTTTCTAATTTTAACGAGTATAGGAGACATCAGGCTATCTGCAAACGCACTTTCCGCTCAAAAGCTAAATCTAGCTGGGCAAGATACTGCTCCACTCTCAACAGACAAACCCCTCCCTCAGATATTTGGAGAAGAGTAAATAAAATCCAGGGTCGCAAAAACTATACCGCTAACGACGAATCTATGGTAGAACGACTTCTAACAAAAATTGCTCCTGATTATGTACAACTACCCATAAAAATGCCAAACAACCATATCGATTCTCACTTTCTGCTAACCAATATCATATCTGACGAGATTAAAGCAAACATCAAAACCTCAAAAAATACATCTCCCGGTATTGACGGGACAAACTATCGCATGCTAGCAAATCTTCCTGAAATTGCAATAAACTATCTTTCCAAAATATACAACAACATTTTACTTAAAGGGGATAATTGTGATTCTCTCAAACAATGCATGGTTATTCCTATACCAAAAGTAAATGACCGAAATGCCTTCAGACCTATCTCTCTCATGTCTTGTCTATTGAAAACATTCGAACGTATCATGAAAACTAGACTAGAATGGTGGTGTGAAAGTAGAAATTTATTTCCGGTATCCCAGTTTGGGTTCCGGAGGAAAAAAGGAACTATCGACTGTCTATCGCAGCTAACAACTGATATTCAGTTGACTTACTCAGACAATAGTTATCTATCTGCCCTATTTCTTGACATCTCAGGTGCTTATGACAATGTTAACTTAAATCTACTCTTCAAAAAATTAACGCATTTGGGTATTCCAACAATGTGCGCATATGCTTTGGTAAATTTATTCACTAATAGGTATATATTCGTCCGGTGCAACGACAGACTGATTGGACCAAGGGTAGTTCATCAAGGATTACCTCAAGGCTCTGTTCTTAGCCCTCTTTTGTTCAATTTATATACCATGGACCTTCATGGGATGGATATTAATTGCAACATTTTACAATATGCGGACGATTTCTGTTTTTACACCGTTAAAAAATCTTACGATCAATGTACTGATTCTATCAAACAAATTATATATAATACCAGAGAATATTTTCTCAATCAAGGACTTGATCTTACTCCGAATAAATCTGCTGTGGTATTCTTCACTCGACACCGTTTACCGACCCTACCCAATGTGAAGGTAAGTAACCTAAGTATACCCGTACACAATCACTTTACCTATCTTGGTATTACACTGGATACTAAACTTACATGGAATGAACACATTAATAAATGTTTAATCAAATGCGAAAAGAGCTTAAATATCCTCAAAGCAGTTAATCGATATCAATGGGGTGCTGATCCTAAAGTCAATTTAATGTTCTATCGTGCGTATACTAGATCCATTCTGGATTACGGTTGCTTCCTATATGGGTCTGCCACGAACACTCGACTTAAAAAACTAGATCGAATTCAGTATAAAGCCCTGAGGTTGGTTTTGGGCGCACTTAAATCCACACCCACAGATAATCTCTTAGCTGAATGTACGGAACCTCCCCTGAATTTAAGACGTGTATTTTTAGCTGAGAAGTTTATCCTTAAATGTCAAGCTAACAATCAGATTGAACTATTGCGAAAAACATCTGACATCTCCAAATCTAATTTAGTTGATAAGTGGTGGCACAATAAAAATTCTCCAACATTAGCCATAGCATATCCCAATGTCTCCTCCTACTTAGACATTCCAGCTGAATTTTCATTTTATCAAGCCACTTTCGATATCTCATATGCCCGGACCAACGTTTGCTTCCCCTCTTTTGATGGTAATAGCTCCATTGCTCTCCACGAACTGCTTGGAGAGTTTGAAAAACCGTGCAAGATTTTTACAGATGGTTCGAAGTCAAAGTTAGGAGTTGGCTGTGCCGTATACATCCAGAACTATAAAGAATCGCTAATGTTTAAGTTGAATCAGCATTGTTCCATATACTCCTCAGAACTATTTGCAATATACCAAGCTCTCGAATGGGCCGTTAAGAGACAAATCACTAATCAGCAAATTGTAATAATGTCTGATTCAAAGTCTGCGTTATCTGCTTTAAAAAACTCACATAATCAGCTTCACAAGAATGAACTCATTGTAAGAATTTTAGAGAATCAACTAAAATTACATGAAATAAATAGTCCTGTTTGGTTCATTTGGGTAAAGGGGCACGCTGGCAATTTTGGCAACATTAGAGCAGATTACTTCGCTAAAGAAGCGATCTTGAAAGGTACAGAAACCAACTGGTTATATAGAACAGATCTTACAGCAGCACGCAGACAATGTCTCAAGCAAAACTGGGATATTGAATGGTATACCTTCTGTAATCGAAGCAATAACCTTTACACTAAAATCCATCCTACTTTACCAATTGAGTCTTTTGCTGCAAGAAGTCACCCCAATAGAAACATCTACACCAAGTTCGTCAGATGTATTTTCAATTATGCCACCGTAAATGCGTACCTGTACAGACTTAAACTAAGTGAAACGGAATTATGTGACTGCGACGGCAATATTGATGACATCAATCACTGGATGTTTGGCTGTTTACATAATGACAATGCAGTTAAGTATTTGACAGAATCCCTCGCAAAAGAAAAGATTCCGCTCCCTCAGAATCAAGCTAGCGTTCTGTATCTCTCTCGACGTAATCCTAGGTTAAGCCAAATAATATGGGAGTTTTTAAAAAGGACAAAAAGAAGAATTTAGTATCGGATGTCAGTGTCAGTGTATATCTGTTCAGTCTTGTTCCTCGTGTCTATCCCTATGTTATATATTTTACCTTCTTTCCGTTGCCCGTTTTGTGTGTTGTAAAGTCGCTATGAAAGGCACCTTAGCGTGAAAAATAACCCTGTATAATCCTGTTGTAAGTTTCCATAACCAAGTAACCATCATTGAAGTTGATTAGGGCCTTGAATGGAGAATACAATGCAGTTTTTAGAATATACTTATCCTGTACACCTAACCTACTATGCTGATTATTGTAACAAACAGTGCAACAGTACAATAAATTCGTGGCTGAATGGATCAAGCTGTCCAAAGCCAAAAAAAAAAAAAAAAAAAAAAAAAAAAAAAAAAAAAAAAAAAAAAAATTGCATTGATGTTAACGGTGAACACTTTGAACCTTCAGCTTAATATTACGGTTAGGATTATACTTTTGATAGCTATTTTTGTTTAGAATGAATTATTCATTGAAATTTATCATTAATTAGGATTTTTTGTTACATACAACGTTTATTGCTTTCACATAATAGGTCAATAATAAAGGTTTACAATAAATATTACCAGATATCTCTTTTATTATAAACTTTGGGAATAGGGAAAGCTGGACAAAAATTAAATTCACATAATCGAAGATTCTATTTTTGCTATAAAATTCAGGGTGTTCCATTTGAAAGAAGAAAGAAAATGACAGGTTCGAGTTTTCGTTCACCCTGTATATAAGCAAAAACTGAAATTTAATAGGATACGGAGATATTGAATCATGTTAAGAAAATCTGTTTGGCAGAATACATTTTTTTCCTTCAACGTACAACAAGCTACAGAGCGTTGATTTACCTACGATTTTCACATAAGCGTGTTCATATCTTTTGAAGGACTCTGTATAACGTGGCAAAACTCAATATCAAAAGCTTCAAAAGAATGTAACCAATCCGAATTCGGTATAATATACAGGGGTTCCCATTTGAAAAATCATATGTTTGGTTTGGAACGGAGTTATGCAGCACTCTGTATAGTTCGGTATAATTTCAAAATATGGACCTTCAGCACATCTACTATTTTTGTTAATAACATTTTTTGATATCTCTTAAAATAAGCCATATACCGAAGTTTGTCGTAAGATTGGTACACCCTGTATGAAGAGCAGTCTCTGAACCATGCTCAATGAGATTTTTTTGAAGAACTCGTTGATCCTTTTTAATGCCTCAATTGTGTTAATTTTGCAAAATCTGGCTCTAGCGTTAGACAAACAAACTTTACCAATATCAATTTGAAATATTCAATTTTAATCGTTAAATTTTGTTGCGCTCAATAATTTTTTATATTTATGCCCAGTAGACCTATATTTTTTCATTATAGTATGCCGACCAGGGAGTATAGATTATAGATTTTTTTATCTGATGCTATAGCTGAACTAACAACTACGATCTATCAAGCTCTTGACAATAGTGCCTTGGTGGGTGTCTTCCTTGATCTAGCGAAAGGAAATCACCCTCTGTTGCTGGATGAACTTGAGCACCCCGGAATACGAGGACTTGTGCATGACATGATTAGAACTTTTTAACCAGGCACGAAACAACGGGTCAATGTTAACTCATTTTTGGAGCAGTGAAAGAACTTGTACTTTTCGTGTCCCTCAAGGCACTGTACTTGGACCAATACTCTTTATAATGTATATGAATGACCAACTTCTTCTTAGGTGTCTAAATCTTTCGCTGATGATACTGATGATACAGATTGCAAAAAGTCTTCTCGCGAACTACGATTTACACAAGGAAGATATGAGAACTTGAAAGAAAGAGAAGAATATGAGAAATATAAATTAATAACTAAAAAGTGCTAAAAGGTACCCACTCGCCCCTAGTCATAGCTTGCAGGTATAGTGTAAAATGCACTTGATCTTATCCAATGCATATCTACATATTCGACACAATGGAAGATGAAATATTTCGCTCGAAAAATCCATTGAATAATATTACAGAATTACGAAGAAAAAAAGAAAAAATCCATCTAATATAAATGAAAATCCTTACTTGTACAAAATGTATTTGCAAATAAGTCGTCCTCTCGTAAATTCATATCTTTTGAGATGCTCCGTGACATTTCTCTTCGCTTTTCTCTCTAATATTATTAAACGAACACTAGACGACAGGACGAATGGGAAACGAAAGGATGATGAGAGCTGTATGGAATAGCAAAAGCCACGTAGGAAAAGTTGCCCGATAAATGTAGCTTCCATTAAATGTAATGCAAGCACCTCTTTTGTTCTCTACATCGTGTAGACGAGGGGAGGAAGTGAGGGCATATAAAGAGGTACAGGATGTATCTACATCAAAGATTCAAAAATTACCTTGAAAAACGTGAAAGCTTGATGATGAAAAATGTATTGTGCTCCGATTTCTTTTGCTCTTATGATTGACGGTGTATGAACGCCATTTTGGAAATTAAAAAGTAAAAAGTTTACGTAAGTAGGTCAAAAGATATTGATAATTTGGTTTACTGTTGGAAAAAAAAGCATTTTGTCCTTTTTAACCAGGGAAGGGTTCCTAATAAAAATAAATTAGCAAACAAATTTCCAAAAACTTCAGAAAAATCTATGTTGTATAACAGATAGAGCTCTCGTTAATTGATGGCTTTTGATACAGGAACACTAGCCTCTAGAGAGCTTAGTTTCCGAGATACATGGTGTTAAAGTTTGAAATCAAAATTTGCCATCAATCAAAAACGCCTTGAAATATTTTTTTCAAAATTGGTGACCCATATTATCTTCAAGAATGTAATATTTCAACATAAAGTAACTTTTGAAAAATTTAACCAGTGGCGTGGTATCAAGGTTAGTGGCAACTTTCATCACCTTATTTTCCATGTCACTGAAACAAATATTTTTTTGGATTATTTCAAAATTCTCTGTACATTTTTAGTTGAAATAGGAATAACCTTTCATGGAGCAAAAAAGAACGGCTTTGTAGAATTTTGATTCTGAACAAAAGTCTGCAAGGAGGTAGCAACTTAGGGATAATTTATAAATTATGTTTTGTGATGTTATTTGCTCGTCGGCAATCAAACGTATTACAACAATAACAAAACTACAATTAGTCCAGTCGGGTTAGCTCAAAACTGTAAAAACATGGATGTGAGAGCAATAGGCGAGATTTTTTCTGGAATCCCTCAAAATATCATGTTTAATAATAATCCGTTGCCTCCACCTGTTTTTAGGCTGTGCTAATTGCACAATAACAGTTGGGCCTGTTTTTCGACATGTTTTCGAATTTTACTCGAAATGTATTGAGTTTATCGGGTTAATGCCTCAGAACAAAGTTATAGTGCGTGAAATTTGCTATAAAATTCCGTGATTCAAAATGTGAAATTTTTATTCCCTGCTGCCACAGCGGATGAATAAGTAAAAAAATTTGGAAAACAGCTGTTTTTCGGACGCAAAACTCTATTGCAATTCATAAAGGAATCTGAATTATTATTGTTTCTTATAAAACGTTATTTATTCACGAACTGCATGCAACAAACGCGGTTTGGATATCTTATTTAGTTGCTGAGTAATATAATTGAAGACTTGAAGTAAATAATGGGCTAAGTGCCATAAAAATATAAATTGGGATTTTTACTAAAATGCGTGCTAAGAGCCAGCGCCAGTAACCTGTATAACGGGCTAAGTTGAACGAGTTTATTTTATAGTTCAAAAGTCTCCGCAAGATAGATTCTGTGTAATTTGCAGTCCTGGTTTTTGTAAATAACGGGCTATGTGCCACTTGTCACGACCGTCACGTCGTGCGTATATCTACTTGTATATCTACATATATATAAATTCCATATAAATATGGAAAATATAATACAAGATAATACGACAAGAAGAAATAAAGGAAAAGGAAGAGCACAAGAAGAAAGACAAATCAAAAGATGTGAGGAAAATTCAAAAACTTTTCTAGAAGTGTACGGTGTAACCAAAGAATGATTGAAACTCTTGTCAAAACTAAAAAGTCAGGAGATGTAGTTTACACTGAGAAACGAGGAAACAAAAAAAAAATGCGAAAATTTACAGAACAAGACGAAAATCTAGTTATTGAGCACATTCAGTCATTTCCAAAAGAGCAAAGTCATTACAGTAGATTGAAAACCCAAAAAGAATATTTAAGTCAAGACCTTAACATGAACAGATTGTATATGGCATTTAAAGAAAAGTTTCTCCAGGCGCAGATATCGTACCGTTATTATTATACTACGTTCAAAAAGAAATTTCCCAACCTGAGTTTTCATCATCCTCGTACTGACACCTGCGATACTTGCGATTAGCTAACCATGCAAATGAGGAATGATCCTAGCAATCGGGATGCAAAGCAAAAACTTGAACTCCACCATCGTAAATCTCAAAAGGCTATGACAGATATGAGACATGATCATGAAAATTCCCAACTTCCTTCAAGCTCTATGTGTATTCTACGATTTCGATTGATCTACATCAAGTTCTGTCTCTTCCTGCTTTAACACATTGTCAGATATACTATTTACGGCAACTTTCGTGTTACAACTTGTGTGTGCATGTAGGAGACAATAACAAAGGTTTTATTTTTTTATGGCATGAAGGAATAACTGGACGAGGAGGAAATAAAATTGCCTCGTGTATATTGAAAGCAGTAACCAGTGAAGTGACATATAAAAAACGGCTCACAGTTTGGAGTGATAACTGCGCTGGGCAGAACAAGAACAAAATGCTCTTGTTTCTGTGGATCTACTTGGTTGCTCTGGGCTGCTTCGATGAAATTGATCATAAATATTTAATATCTGGACACTTTTTTCTTAGCTGTGACAGAAATTTTGCACAGATCGAAAAAAGAAGACGACGGAAGACATGTCAAGTGCCTATGGATTTGGTCCGGCTCCTGGCAACTGCTACACCAAACAACCCATTCATGGTAGCTTTGATGCAACAAGAAGATTTTTTTAATTTTAAATCTGCAGCTGAAAAAACATTACACCACAAACTTGAAAATTTCTAAAGTACAATGGATAAGAATAAGCAAAGATGATCCTGGACAAGTAAAGATACGAGAAACTCTTAACGAATTAGATGCATGGAAGGTTACTAAAGTTTTCAAAAAGAACATTAACACTCAAAATATTAAGACTATGAATTTAGAACCTTCAGAGTACACCAGCAGAATAAGCGAAGAAAAAAAAACGAATTTAAGATCGGTGCTGCCATACATTCTGAAGAAAATAAAGCATTTTTCCAAAATTTGTCAGTTTAACAACTATTTTCTAACTAATTTTTTTATAGTGTTGAATGAAAATATATTAAGAAAAAAATCTTTAATGTCTGACATATCCCATTTGTACGCTATTTGTTGTGGCACTTAACCCTTTTCATAAAATCAACATTTTTTTATTTGTTCTGTATTTCGTATTACAAATTTTAATCAGTAATTAGTCTTACCTTTATCTGTAAATTATCAACGTTTTTTTATTAATTCTATATTGTAATACAGCAACATTATTTACAAAAAGTTGGTTTACTCAAAAGTTTAGTTTTGGCACTTTGCCCATTATTTACTTCAAGTCTTCAATTGTTAATAAACATTAGGTAAAAGAGATAGACATCTTTCGAATAAAGACATATGCCATAAAATTGTTTAATCTCACAATAATGCTTTTACACCTACTAGAAGGTTACAGCTATCATGCAACGATTTAATCACCGATTTTTTCGGTTTAACTGACTGAGACGTTAGTTTCAAAAAGTGGTTCAAATTTCACCTAAGTAACAATCAAGATATCTGTGCGGTTTTTTATTTCAATTGAAATCTGAAAGTACCCACTTAAAAGACACAGCCTAAAATTTGGTGAAGGTAACGGATTATCATTAACCCTGATATTTTTGAGGGATTCCATACAAAATCTCGCCTACTGCTCTTACATCCACTTCAAATGCTAGCTCGACTGGACTAAATAGTTGTTTAAACTGTCGATCGTTTACTTGGAAACACGTTTTACACCGTTTCTCATTGAAAAACGTCCATTTAAGAATAACTCCGGATTGAAATGAATGAGATCTCCAGTTTCGACGATGGTTTCGTACACTAATGACTGGTAGCCCCAGAAATGTAGACCCAGACAAAAAAAATCGGGTTTAAGCGGATTTTCTTCATCCCAAACGTGACTGTTTCTGCAATTAAAAATTTCTTCCCTGGTAAATTTTACCTGGTCTGTGAACCACACATATTTCAGGAAATTAAAATTTCCATGACACTTTTGTACAAACCAATTTTAAAATTCCATACGTACCGAATCACTAGTTTCTAATGCTTGAACCCTGGTGAATTGTTCACTTTTAGGCCTTTCAGAAATCTTATTTAATAATGCCATTTCCAGATGCACAGTCCTTGTTGTTCGTGATCATCCGACATCACTTCTCTTAATGATCCAGTCCCTTCCAGTCTTCTTTCAATACTTTCAAATGTTATGTTAAATCCGATGATGACGGAAACTTGGTTGATATAAACAAGTTGCCATTTTATCATTTTTTAAGCTTGCCCCCAAAATATTAACATAAATAGATAGATAGATAGATAGATAGATAGATAG
>CAJUYG010000006.1:516969-550414 GCA_910591675.1 Galerucella calmariensis | reverse complement strand
AAACGGCATAAAAACGGCAATTTTTCAGCTTGTCAAAAGTTATTTTTGCAGTAGTTGGCCCGCTAACTTTATATATCTAATGAGTACATTCATCTCAGTCATATTGTCGTCTCCCATTTTCACAAGCTAGTTTTCTCTATTCTCCATTTTACAATTGTCCCGCATGATACAACGTGGAAAATCACAAAGCTCGTGTGTTCTATATATATATTATGTGTGCTTGAAATTTAATACGTGTACCTACAACCAATTTAGTGATGCCCTACAATGTTATAAAGGAGATTCAACTTTAGATTATGTAGCGTGATTACAGTATTAAAAGGGTTTTAATATTCTATTACATCGTCTAGCTTTACAAAAGCTATAGCTGTTTCGGCTATTATTTTATTGATCAGGCTTTTTGTGATATACCGCATCAAACAAAGGGGCTTAATTCGTAATTTGAAAAGTTCAAAAGATGTAAATGAGAAATTAATCCGAGGGTGATTAGTATGGATCAATTTTTTAGAGCTAGCTTTTCGTTTGAAAGAATTACTTATCGGTAAAAAGTAATATCAATTACTACAAGACAAAAAACAAACATTTAATTAACTTGGTCTCAGCGTATTGCTTCAATTATTAGAAAAAAATGTTATGAAATACATATGTTGCCCCTAAAGTGTATAATGCAGTTGTTTCATAGAATGCCTAGTTATTCCATGAAATAACTGATCGTGTCCGTTAGAGTGTGTAATTGTTATTCTATGAAATAACTAGGTATTCTATAAATTAACTAATGAGAGACAGTTAAAGTATAAAATAATCAATTTACCTAAGATGAAATTACACTAAAAACACTGGGTTTTACACGAACATTGTTTAAATACCAGATCAGTACCTAAACTTTGAGCTGTAGCAACCGACCGGAACGATATTTCTACATCCGGTACTTCCTCGATTTTAATTAATTTTTGTTCGCAGACACTGAACCGGGTATCGGGAATATAATTGTTTTATGCGGCCGTTTCTTGTGCCCAATCAAAAAAATCCTTCTTCGATTATTTTTAAATGGTAGCTTAAATAGATTTGGCATCACCTTTTCCTCTGTCAAACTCAGGCACTAGGATACGGACGGTAAACTCCACAGAGGCTTCAGAATAAGATTTATCCGACATGAATTTCATCTTTTTCGCTTGAATTTATAAATATTTCCTAGACTTTCTCTTTCTCTTCGAACATTAAGTTCATTAAAACACAAATTTTAGATTTTCTGCTCAACTTCATCTTCTGAAACATAATCTTCCGAACATGATACATGGACAGGCTCCATACATTTGGAGCAAACTATAACTTCTCTGCATTCTTTTGAACAGACAACACATACTTTCGTCAAGGGATTATTTAATACTGTTTGTTCAACTTCTATTTTATTATCAGGTTGAGAAGAAACATTCATTGCAGTCAAAGTATTTTCTAATTATTAATCTTCGTCGACCAACGAATTAAATTCTTCCTTCGGAATGGCAGTTGTTGACAGTCCAACTCTAGCTGCGCAACCAAAAATAGCCTCGTAGGGGGACCTTTTAAAACTAGAATGGAACGCAAGATTTATAATGTAAATTATTTTACCTACGACCCCCCCTGTAATCAGTCAATAACACACAGTTGGTATCAATGTAATGACAGCTATTACGCACTGTAAAAAAACGCACAGCTGTAAAGTAAATCGCACGGCTTCCCTAGCAACATCTTAGCAACTGTCAATAGACGTCTCCATTTTATTAAAAATTTACTATTTGAAAACATTAGATATAGCCACGTTTAACTGTGAAAAGCACAAAGGGCTATGTATATGTATTGATTATAATTGAAAAATGGTCTTTCGATTATCAACAATATAATAATAATGATTAAACGTTAGTTCTTTACTGTGCTTCTTTCATTGGTAATAGAGAAATAGAGATGGAGTTTACCAAGCACCTCTAATTATGTAACTGTTATTTCTTATGCTTCTTATGAAAAATACAAGTACAAGTAGGTCGTAGGTAAAGTATAGTACGTAACTCGTGTTGTAGAGCATTTGACGCACTCACGGAATTACGCACTCGCCGCTACGTGGCATCGTGCGTAACTTTTCCATTCGTGCGTAAAATGCTCCTTACCACACACGTTACGTAATATACTATTACACTTAAACGGACTGCAGATCGTTATTCCATGAAATTGCTTGTTAAACCATGAAATACAAGAGAGTTTTACACTTTAACGGACACGATCAGTTATTTCATGGAATAACTAGGTATTATATAAAATAATGGACTTCATAATTTAACGGTAACATATATAAATCTACAGTTATGGGGTAGTCGTACATTTAAAGCATTTTGCGCATGCAGAGACAATGGATATTCCAAAAACACTTTGGTTGAATTGAAGGCATCTAATTTTAATGTTGGATGTTAGATTGATATACAAAGTGGTCCTTGAATAATTGTACGGTACAATCTTTGCTTCAAAATGTTCCGATTTAAACCAACTAGCTTCAATAAAATGTTGGAATTTATGCTGCATACGTGACCTATGTAGCGCCCTCTAAAAAATTGTACAAAACTATGATTCCTCGTATCCAAAAACAATCAAATTGTTGTGCATACTCGTCAAAAGCAAACATTAAAATTTTATGTTTGAACGCATCCCTCTCAATATAAATATTTTATTAAAGCTAGTTGTTTATATTGTAATATTTTAAAGATTGTACTGTACTTTTATGTACAATTACTTAAGAACCACCCTGTTTAATGGAATACATAAAAATAAAATAAATATATGTCAGAAAAGTAGGTTACTTTTCAATAATTGTATACATTTGAATTTACATAATAATGATCATTCTTGGCCGAATATAAAATAAAATGTGTAGATAAAAAGAAAAATACATTGATGGGACATGATTATGTGCAAGGATGAAATTTTGATAGAGATCGTTCACAAAGAGATTTTTTTCAATAGCGGTTGGAACATTTTTTTACTGAAAGAAAAATTCCTGAATTAAAACGGAAATTATAACCATAATTTTTAAAATGGTGGAAGTTCAGTTATGAAAATGTCATACATATGTATACAGGGCTTTTCACGATGAGCGTTAATTAGACGTTTCTGGCAAACCAGACAACGGATCAAGCTGAAAATTTGACAGTATGCATAAATAAACATTATCTACACGCCTAAAATATTTTAGACGATGCGGCGTTGCCGCTTCTACTGTAAAGTAGCGGTTACTTTGATTTTTCAAATGAAACACCCTGTATATAATATCATATTATGATTTCTTATCACTTCGTCAACAATTTCATATAGTATCTCCCTATACCTATCTCTTACCGTTTAAGAGATATAAATCAATTTTGATTTTTTTTTTCACCAAACATGTACTTTTATAAACGCTGATAATGTTGAACTCTCTGCTACTAAGACGATAAAATTCGGAATGGAGTGAAGTGATACCATAAGGATCCTCACTTCGGAGCCATATTTATTTGCCTTATACAGGGTCGTTAGAAAATGCGGATACTTTGTTTACATGAAAAAATGAGTGGAAGGCAATTTTTTCAAATGGAACACCCTGTATTTTTCCACATTTTTGAGCTCTACATCCAATTTTAGATTGACTTTGTTCAGATAATCCTATTCCGATTTCGATCCGTTTTCCAGATAAACTGTTTCAAACAGAAACTGACGTGGTTCCCTTGTTGCATTTATCACTTTCGAGATTTAACATCTATTTTATACTATGTAATATTTCTTTTAGATTTAGTTTTTCAACAGTCACCAATCAGTCAATTTGAAAGTGATATGTTCCTTAGAAAAAGTTACAATTTGTATGCATTGAGGTATTGAGTGTATCTACCGTACAACATTGCAAATTAGTATTTTTTCATAGTGTGCTTTGGAAATATAAATTATCCAATTTTGAATTCAAGGGAACCACGTCAGTTTCTGTTTGAAACAAAATTAATTTGTATCTCTTAAACGGTAAGAGATAGGTATAGGGAGATACTATATGAAGTTGTTGACGTGATAAGTGATAAGAAATCATAATTTGATATTATATACAGGGTGTTCCATTTGAAAAATCAAAGTAACCTCTACTTTTCAGTAGAAGCGGCAACGCCGCATCGTCTAAAATATTTAAGGCGTGTAGACAATGTTCATTTATGCATACTGTCAAATTTTCAGGTTGATCCGTTGTCTGGTTTGCCAGAAACGTCTAATTAACGCTCATCGTGAAAAGCCCTGTATTGTATGTTAAGAAGCAAGTTTCTATGGACACCCAAGCTTAGAGTCAATTGTTGAGTTACGCTCAAATTTTTCTAAATTGGGTTGGAATATCTTTCAAGTTCTAATAACATTTTTATATTGGCCAATATGTTCTTGTTGTCACTTAAAAATTAGGAAGATCGATTTTAACCAGATCCGGACTCTGGACGATTTCATAAAATCAGTGAACTGAAGTTCCAGCTGCTTCCAGAAAAAAATTGAAGTTAGTAACGTGAGCTATCTAAATCATCTTGGGAGAAATGAAACAATTGAAATTAAGGGCGGGTTGGGGTAGGAAACGGAGTGTACATTCTCATTCTGTTCAAAGGGCTTAGCAGTTTGTCGACAATAATAATCCATTAGATGTGCAAAAAAAATTGCAAGAATCACAACAATCAAGCGAACCACAGAGAGAACAATTTAAAGGAGAGATCTCAATCTTAAGGTGGAAAAGTTCATTGCCAAAAATTGACTGATGGATTTCAATGTACCCTGATGCCGCTTTCGTATAGACCGTGCTCCATTCATTCCGAAGGAATTTCTCACATTCGTTCACTCTTCTGAGTAGTTGATTGTCTATGGCCTACTCGATCTTTTCTTTTTTCGGCTTTACCTATTTCTTCGTATATTACATTGGAGCTGATTCCGCATAAGGGTTCAGGTTTCAGTCCCCTCTCTTTACTAGTTCATCTGCTATTTTATGTCCTTTTATTCCAGTGTGTTCTGAAATCCACAGTAAGGTTACTATATATATTGCTCTCGCCTAGTTCATTGAGCTTTCCCAGGCATTCCCACACCATTTTGAAACTGATTACAGGAGAGCTCAGTACTTTAATGAATGCTTGAGTATTCGACGTTATGATAATACTTTGCCTTCTACAGATTCACCAACGTATATAAAAATAAGGAATGAAGAATAATTGGCCGCAAGAGCATATCTCGAAACAGCTAAGATTCATATGATTGGCACAACTAAAAAATTATTCACTGAAAGGACTTCTAAAATGATTAGGTTCAAATACGATGGAGATAAGTGCTGTAGATGGCGCGGATGTATGTTTTGAAGGTCGTGGCGTAATTATGTGATAGCTGGGTCCCTTACGAACAATGTAACATAGTTTTCTTCGGGAGCGAATGCTTCAAGCGCGCGCTAACGACCATTAGTGAACATCAAGTGCTGACCGCCGTCTCGCAACGTATTGCCATTCGTTTTTTAATGTGGGAAGACGTTAAAAAGACGGAAATAGTGAGGAGAACTACCTAAAAAACCACAGACAAGTCATGGGAACATTATTACACTACCGGAAGCAAGGTGTCGTCTAAAGAGTGGAGGAAGTGGAACCAGTTAAAGTGAAGGGGAACAGGTCTGCGGGTAAGGTTATGTGTACGTTCCATCACTGCTGCACACTACTCTAATCTTCTGGAAGCACACGTTAAACTCGCTTATCGCTCGAAACTTGGGAGCATTCCGGCACGATGTGCGATTCTTTTCCAGGATAACGCGTGCCCTCATACCGCGCGTCTTACGCTCCATACAATATCGGAATTGGGGTGATAGGTACTGAAACACCCCCCTATAGTCCGGATTGATTAACCTACGACTATCACATGTTTGGAACACTGAAAGAAGCCCTCGGAGGTCGAAGATTCAACTCCGACGAGGAGGCAGAGGAGTTCGTGTGCACATGGATGTCCGAGATGCCCAAGAAATTCTTCGGTGCCGGCATCAAAAAGCTTCCGGTAAGGTGGAACTAGGAATTTTTCCGATCGTGAAGCAAGTAGAATTGAAAGAAAAAATAGTGCGAAATAATTAAATAGGAACTGAATAAAGAGTGACTAGTATTAGTATAAATTTTGTTATTAGTTAAATAATAATTATACTTAATATTTTCAGAGAGTATAATGAAGTCACAAATTTTTTAAACAGTATCATACACAAAGTATGCAATGGGTTTCTCCACTAAAACGTTATTCTTGGGAAGCTGGCGCCGAAGAAATGTTTGGCGATGACCAGGAAAAACCTACGTTTAACAGTAGGATTTTTGACTGGCCACTGTCAACTAAGGAAACACCTCCATACTATGGAGCTAGTGGACACACCTCGATATGCAGGCTGTGTGAACTGGAAGATGAAACTGTCAGGCATGTCTTATGCGAGTGTCCGGAGTTATCGTTGATCAGAGGGTGTGTGATCGGTGAGTCTTGGCCTACACCTGCCGATATAAAGGAGATGTCTCCTAGTGACCTGTTCACCTTCCTGGGAAGGACAGGATGGACGATGACCTAGGAGGACAACTTCTCGGGAGGATGTACAATGGGTCACATGTGGCCTAAGTGCTGTGAGCCTACACTCACCCTCCCCACTCTACAGATACAGAGATAGTGTGTAACTGTTTCTTCAATAAACCAAAAGTAATTAGCCATAGTGAGCATATAATCTTACTTCACGGTAAAAACTGTTAAAATAAATGAGAAGAACATTACATAAATAATGCATAATACGGTATTCAGAATTTGTAGGTTAGTTGCCAAAGTATAATATATTCGGTTATCTTCAGCATTATATTTTGCAAGTTTCCTCCTTTAAGGAGCGTTTTTTGGACAGCCTGTAAACAATACGCAGTCGTTACATAACCCCAGCTTTAATTACTTTCATAACCTCAATTTCTCTTTTACACAAGATCAGTGCATTAACTAGTGAATGAACTTCTAATCCTACCTAGATTCCAGTTCACCAGCGACATTGTCTTGATAATACTATAAACTACAACTAAACGAATGTGAAGCCATTTAAAATCTCATTTAATCTAAGTACAATGGCATTTACGTTATATTATGTTCATTGAAACTAATATTTTCATTAAGATTATTTAGCTGTGACACGTTTTAATATTGAATCAAGACCATTTCTCATGTACCTCAATCCCAGACTGACAAACAAACATTCTGATTATCAAATATTATCATTTGTAACTGTAATTTCCAAGAGATTCTATTTTCCAATACTTTAGAAGGTTTTGTATAGTCTGTTCATACAAATAGTGAGGTGACTAAGATGGATTATTCAAGATTTATAGGTCTTGACAGGTACTTCAAAGGGAGAAAAAGTTCTCCAAGATTGCCCCTTAGCTAAGGGCACAAAATGGCCCCTAAAGTCCCAAAAAACGGTTTTCCGCCAATATCTCCCGAAATACGCAAGCTAGACAATTTTTGTTTAGATAAAAAATGAAGGTCGTTAAATTATCTACAAAAATAGTTCCCATCTTTTTTTCGCAACACGAATATTTTTTGCGAAAATGGCCTTTGAAAAAACCACAATTTTTACACCGAATATTTTTTGTGGTTTCTTACTAAATTTCTGCTCGAGGGCCGCGGAAATACATAGATTTTCACCTGTTAGAGTTTGGAGACCAATTGTAGATGGCGCCAGCGGAATACCTGCACTCGCTAAATTGTGGTGTATACACATGAAAATCCGGGCACCAATCGTTTTTTCGGCCTTTATTGGCGTATTTCACACGATTTTTGTATGTCACAGCAACACTGCAGTCAATGTTCAGTGTAATTTCACAAGGATATGAGTTGCAAATTTACTAGAAAATTGCCAAATATTATTGCTTCATGTGGCAGTCTTGAGTGACGGCGTTTTGACTACTAGTAAGTCAATACCTATATAAGCTGATAATAATAAATTTTTGATAAATATTTTTTGCATTTTTTTCATTTTTTGCAAATTTTTCGCAAACTTCAGAGGGAACAGTATAGGTGCAGGATTTCGGAAAAAACAAGGAATTTCAAATACCATTTATTCTTATAAAAATTTGTTTGAAAATACAAAATACATAGAAAAATTTAGAGTAGGGTGAAGGCACCATTGAATGCCAGGAACCAGTGAATGCCAGTTTTTCGCAAAAATCCGCGACAAGGCGAGAGCTATAATTTTTCAACTCGAGTAACATGCTTTTTATGCTGGAAAACGAAGTTCTAGAACTTTAAATATGAAATTAAAACGCGTTATTTCATGACGAGAATAGCTGATTTTGAGTGGCATCCACTGGCATTAAGGTGGCATTCATTGGTGCTGTTACTCTATGTTAAACCAATTCATGTCTTCAGATTCATCCTCTTCATCATTAGCGTGATTCTCGTCGCCTATTACCTCTTGCTCTACTTCTTCCTCTGTCCCTCTTGTCCCTATCCCTTGTTCTTCCAGCTCAATTTCTATCTCATCATCTTCCAACCCTTCAGTTTCTCTCTCCACCCATGTTTCTTCCACCTCCCCTTCAAGTTCTTGTGGTTCTCCTTCCACCTCTAATTCTTCCGGGAATATACCTTCATTTTCCTTATAATTTAAACACTGTGTCAACTGACATGAACCACAGATAGAGGAGCATCTCAAAAAATTAACAGCGGAGAACAAAAAGCATTTAAAAAAGGCCGGTTTTCACCCGTGTTACCAATTTTCCCGTTGGAAAATGAGTGCATTGTATTCCGAATAAAAAAATTGGTTCAGAGTGTAGACATAGTAAGCTTTCAAATGGTGTGCATTTAATAACAAAATAATTGAACATTAGTTCTTTATTTTCGCTTGTTCACAAGATTTGTGAGAACTCCGAAAACAACTGAAAAATGCAAATAAATAAATAACCTTTTTATTGAAACGCCACAAAGATACTGAAAAAAAAATGTCTAGGAACATTCAGGACCTCCCTAGACCCCATTTGAAAAAACAAGGGATAATAAATCATTTAAAACAAATAAAATGTCAATGATTTAATGGAAGAAGCCAAAATATTGGGGAAAATAACATTGGCCACTTTTTGCAATGTCCTCGACAGGCGAGAACGGGGTTTAAGGTACACATATTGATACCTACGGATATTCCCATTACAATGAACTTTAAATCATCGAAAAATATTAATTTTTGAACGAGTTCTGGAAGAATTTGTCCGCCGGTTTACAAGTTAATTTTATAGACGGTAGCATTTCTAGAGGTAGTGCAGCCGCGTAAGCGAGGGGACGTTTGGATGCGATTATCTCGAAAACTATTGAATTCTCGAAAAAAATGTTAAGGACTATTTTTGTAGATAATTTAACGACCTTCACTTTTTACCCGAACAAAAATTATCCAAATTGCATATTTCGGGAGATAATGGCGGGAAACCGCTTTAGGGGGGCCTTAGGGGCCATTTTGGGCCCTTAGCCAAGAGGCAATCTTGGAGAACTTTTTCTTCCTTTGAAGTACCTGTCAAGACCTACAAATCAAGCCAAAAAAAATTATTGGACAAATATATTGATAGGTTTGCCCCTTCAGTTACTGGACTAAGTTTAAAAGCAAGTGAAATCTTCAAAATAAGAGAATGAATTTTAAATATTTATTTATGAGTTTTTTCCAGCAATGAACAGAAAATGTTATAAAGACTGTTTAATTGGTTAGACGTTAGACGTGGGTTCAAATGAAACAATTTCTCAATAACCCTTCCGAACAATCTGTAATAATAATCTGCGAGTTATTGCAGTGGTCCAACTTTAGTTTGGTTTGGTCTATTTCACTGCGATCTTTTCAGATCTGATTGTGGTCCTCTGAATCGAGATTACATTCTTAAGCACAACTCTTTCTGGATTCCACTTGCCTATGATACACAATCATCCACGTTATACTATTCAGTTTATAGTGCACCGTTAGTACACCTACTACTGCTTTGACAGTTTAACCATGTTCACTTACTAATGGTGGAATTCTGAGAACAGAAGATCTATAAGCCGAAATTTGTAAGAGTTACAGGAAATGCGATTCTAACCTTACCTGCTACTTACAGATTCGTAAATATTTACGGGCTGGACATCTGTCACTGTAAGCAGTACAGGGTGTGGTACAAGCGTTGTATTATTATTATTATTTTTTTTCGTGTATTATTAGTTGAAAAGTTGTAGAGTTTTTAGTTTTTTTGTGTTTTTCAAGTGATTGTAAAGTTTTTTAAGTGAACATCATTGACAATATGAACGGACAATTGAATATTTCCGCCGGTATTCTGTTGGAAGAGGATGAGAATCGGTTTGTACATATTTTTTATGGTATTATCATAAAATACACTTTCCATATTTCCAGAAATCATATGAGAATCTAACGAAGACACTCAAGGGATCGTTTGATATGCCAGACAGGCATTTTAGAAAAATGTTTTGAATGACATTTTAGCTTGCTTCACTGGTACTACGAGACAATTAGATAACTTCATTACTCAAATTAACTCAATACATAAAAATATCAAATTTACAGTAGAAATTGAACAAAATAAGTCCATAAACTTACAATCTTACAATTTCAAATATAAATAACAGACATGGCTTTTCTATATTTCACAAACCATCACATACAGACATGACAATTCATAATAGGTCAGTCCACCCAATCAGTCATAAATTAGCAGCTTTCATTAGTTTGATACATATACTTTTAACAGTTCCATTGAATATTGACAATTACAATAAAGAACTAAATATAATAAAACAAATAGCGGTTAATAATAATTACGATCCAAATTTAATTGACAACATCATAAATAAAAAGATACGAAAACATACTCTAGAACAAGTTTAGTATTTCCTTCTGATAAAAACAAAAATAGCCAATTTAATAGCTCAACTTACTTTGGAATACCATCCTTAAAAATAAAATCATTTTTAGAAACTTAAGACTTGAATATTTGCTTCAAAACCGACAACAATTTATCCAAATTCATTAAAAACAACAAATCCAAATCCAAATCTTCAAAACTAAATAAATCAGGAGTTTATAAATTAAAATGTGGTAATGACGACTGTGATAAAATTTATATAGGTAGAACTTTTAGGAATTTTAAAACTAGAATTTCAGAACACAAACGTAGTTATGACAACCAAAAATCAGATTCCAACTATTCAAATCATTTATTAGCAAACCAACACTCTTTCGATTCAAATTTTGAAATTTTGCATATAGAACCTAAATCCTTCAAATTAAATCTTTTAGAAGCCCTAGAGATAAATAAAAACAAATATTCAGATAATCTCCTTAACGACCCACTTGATAATAGGTCTGTTCGTAGAGCAGTCACAAACGGTTGGAAACTGTACGACTCAAGCGCAGTGAATAAAAATCGTCCACAAAAAGACTCTGCGCATGAGTCGTTCAGTTTCCAACCGTTTGTGACTGCTCTACGAACAGACCTATTAACAATTCACCCTTATCAAACCTTTTTACCTAGAAAGGTTCCTGTAGGATTGTTGTGAATGAGTTTCCAGGTAAACTTGTTAAATACTTTAGTTAATCCCATATTTAGACAAATTCATTTCATTCCATTCCCTTGTAAATAGATTATAATTTTATTGTTAAATATCCGTATAATTTAGTATTAAGGCACTGTATAAATTGAAAATTTCTCATTATACCTCCATTCGTTTGAAAAAGCTACTGTGTTAGCGAAACGCGTCACAAATTTGAGGTTGAGGTGTAGATTGAACAAAATAAAATTGTTTGTTTTCATAATTTAAAAATGTTTTGGTTTGACAAAAATTGTGTTCAATTCTCAATTCATACTTTAAGACCTCATGTTATGGAGAATAATTTAGGAATTCCCTTTGCAGTGAAAGTAATAATAATAATAATAATGATCTTTTTACAAAGCATTTAAATAATTGTGCCTTTAATTGAGCCACTAGCTCTTCCCACTTTTTTATTAAATATTTGGGATCTAAAGTAGGGTTTATAGTATTGCGAAAAATGTAATCATTTTCCATGGATTGTAAGTATAACTCCAATATTTTACGTACGTCATTCTTTTATTACAAATTGTAGAAATATCAATTAGTATCAAGGTTTACCTGGTCGGTACACACACAGCTGTAAAATACTTTCCATGGTTTTGAGGTTAGAATCTTGACATTATAAACAGAAGTGAAGTTGAAACCTATAAGGTAAAGATCTCTAACTATGACTCTTACAGATTTGGTTCCAGAATAGCAGATTTTACAAATCTGTAAAGGTTCAAGTTACAGATCCTATATCTTACAGATTCTGTATAGCTTATAGGTAAGTTCACAGAATCCCAGCATGTTTGCCGTACCTGATTACTGGTAATGACCGTAACAACCTTCTCGCACTTAGAAAACAAACATGTGCGTATCAAAACCTAAAGTTTGACATATTTGAGTATTTCGTTTGTTTTAAATCAAGTTGAAGCAATACTTGTGCCAAAAATTATTAATAAGTTAATTAAAGATATTATATTATGTACACAGCCTAAATTGAAATAGATAACTGATGATCAAATACCTATTTTATTACCAGAAAATCTAAGAAACACCTGAACATTATTAATCATGTAAAAGAATTCAGTATTGGTCATCGGAATCTATTGCGAATGACGTCCCGCCCCGTACAAATAGTTTGTTATTTTATTTAGATTTATAACGAATACATCCTCACGATTTCGAAAATATACGTCGGAAGCTCTTGTTGGAAGTAACAACTGCATATAAAAAGAGTCTTTATTAGAACCAGAGTTAAAAATACATTTATAATAAACAAACGCCGTTTCGAACTTTATTACTGTTTATTCGCTTACTTAAATATTGATGCTAATGAGGTTTATGGGAAGAGTGAGTGCTAAAATTTTTTTTCAAGTGGCCAGTCATATTTCGTCTTGAGTATTATTTTCTTTTATTTGAATTAACAGTTTTAATCGAAAATCTATTTTCTCACCCATTCGTTTTTCCCAAGCTTCTGGTGCATTCCAGAAATGGAAAGTGTGGAGAAATGGTACTCTTCTCCAAAGACGTTTTTATGTTTTGGAAGCCGTTCTGATGCTGGGAGCACTGCTGCCTATTAGTTTATTGTACTCTGCTCCCACATTTAATCCACCCATCCAGTTATCCCCTTACCTTCGAGTAGACGATATAGGTCTATTGGATGTGTGCCATATACATCAGGTGGCACATTGGCTTCTCCGAATATTGTTTGTCTCCTCAAGTCCAGCGCCTCACAGTCAGATAAGATAAGGGTTACGGTCTCGGTCTCCATGCCACAAAGTCTGTAGCTGAGGTCCCTGTTATATAACCCTATTTTATGCAGGTGATCTTTTACCGGGGTATGACCCGTTAGATAGGTACGTTTTACACATGTGTCACCTATGAAGGTTTTACTGTGTACCTGCTTTGGAGTGTTCCTCCACTGAAGTTTATGTTGACTTTGTACCCATTTTCGTATTTGCCCTCGGACTACCTTCTTTGTGGTCCCAAGAGCTGGTTCTGGACCAACATATGCTGCTGCTGAACCTCTTCTATCGAGTTCATCAGCTTGTTCATTTCCATAAATACCGTTATTTCCCGACACCCACACTAGTCTTACTTTAATGTGGTCTACTAGTTCATATAGTTCTTTCTGGCATTCTCCTGACACATTCTGGAATAGCAAAAATCTCTTCGTGAAATACATAGGTATGTTCTCTAAAGACTTGAAGTTTAGCCAGCATCATTAGGACATAAAAGTGTGATGCTTTGAAAACAGTAATGTTGTCTGACTTCATAATAATAATTACTTTTCTGTCGATTTTTTTGAGCTTGCTAATTTTTGGTAAAACATTGAAAATTCAAAGCATAGTGTAACGTTTATTCTAATTTATATTTACAATTTATTTATATGTACAGATTTATATTAAAATACAGTCCTTATTTAATAATTTATATATCACACTAAACACACACTAACTAATTTATATGAGAGTCACTTAATAAACACTTTATCGAGGCGCGATTGCTTTCTTTCAGTATCGACACTAACTGACTAACTAACTCCGCTGCGATGCTCGTCGCCTATTTATACTCGCACGTATGTTTTTCTAGAAACCTCTAGAACTCGAAGTTTTGGCGGATGCGCCGGGTTTTTCTAGATGTTACGTTTTCCAGATCATTCTTGAAAATACGGCGGAGGAGCCATAGTCGTATCATATGGGAATTTCACTGGGGGCACTAATTGAGCACATTAATGCAGCAGCTCGCGTAACATTGCCCCCTCCTTAAGAGACAGTTCCTCCTGGAACTAACTAGGAAACTGAAACGAGATGACTGTATCGGCAACTGGTTCCCTTGTTACATTTTCCAGTTGCATGGAAGTAACATGCGACCGTCTTCTCTGTTGGCTGTGTCTCCCTTACTTGGCCGCAGACTAGTACCTGCACTTCGGTGTCTCGGAAGATTACTTCTACCATGTTACGGATTATTCGCCAATCTAAATGCCTACATTCAATCTTGGGCATGGCTAGCTTATGCACATCCAATTCAAGCACATGCTCCCTCAAGCCTCGTAATGCTTCCCAGACATCCTCGTACGTTGGTCTTTTGTCGAAGGTGTTTCTCGTCACTAGGTGGAAATTGTAGCGGGAGCCATCTTGCAGCTCCAGAGCTTTACCTGGTACTGGTAACTGGTCTTGCAAACGTCGGGCGCCACTCTTCTTTATGAACAGAGATGCTAGCCCACGTGCATCGGTTACGCTGGCAGGGATGTTTATTGCCAGTGAGTATTCCTCTGGAACGGTAAGCATGTCTTGTCGTCTCTCAGTGGTGACGCCGAATCTTGCTTTTCCGGTACCACCATAAGCACCCATGAACTCTCCAAAAGCAGGATCGGCTACTTCCTGAAGCTGGTTGACTTCCTCATCGTGGTCACCCTCGAATGGCGCTAATCGGTTACGGTGTACCACCTTTGGCTTTCCGTTTGGGATCTTGCTGATACGATAGATGACATCGTTGATTCGTTTCTTCACGAGGTACGGACCGTCCCAAGCTTTCTGCAACTTTGGAGAAAAACCCTTTTGTCTTCTTGGGTTATGTAGCCAGACTTTGTCTCCTTCGTGGAAACCTCCTTCTGTAGCTTGTGTATCGTACCTTTTCTTCATCCTGTCGCTAGCGATCTGGAGATTCGATCGAACCAGCTCGTGTACGTCGTCCATTCTTTTTCTCAGCTGGGTCACGTAATCTTCACCAGCTATGTCTTCTCCGGGTCGGCATCCAAATTCAAGGTCGCAGGGTAATCTCATTTCGCGTCCGAACAGAACTTTTGCTGGTGTTTGGCCGGTAGACTCATTGATGGCGGATCTGTAGGCCATCGCAAATAGCGAGAGATATTGGTCCCAATCTCGCTGATGGTTGGATACTACTTTGGACAGGTATTTGCCAAGAGTTCTGTTCATTCGCTCTACCATTCCGTCCGACTGTGGATGCAAAGCCGTAGTTCTCGTTTTCTTCATGCCGAGCTTTTCACAAACTTCCTGGAATAGCTGGCTTTCGAAGTTTCTGCCCTGGTCGCTGTGTATTTCCAGGGGCACTCCATATCGGCAAATGAACTCATTCAAAAGCACGTCGGCAACAGTTGCGGCTTCTTGGTTTGGAATGGCATACGCTTCTACCCATTTTGTGAAATAATCCATCACCACCAAAATATACCTACTGCCATTTGCTGTCGGTGGGAACGGTCCGGCAATGTCCAGGGCAATGCGTTCAAAAGGGCTTCCGACATTGTACTGCTTCATAGGAGCCTTTCTTCTTCCTTGTGGTCCATTGGTCGTAGCACAGGTAGTGCACTTCTTACACCAGTCCTTCACATCTTCGGAACTGTGCATCCAATAAAACCGTTCTCGCACTTTCTGGAGGGTCTTCTTCACACCTAGATGTCCTCCTGACGGACTGTCGTGTAATTTCCGCAGTACTGCTGCTACCCTTGTTCTTGGAATCACCAACTGTCTTCTACTTTCGGAACCTTCATCGTTCTCGATTACTCGCTGTAGCAAACCGTTATCCAGAACCAGCGAGTCCCACTGGGCCCAATACGATTTCATCGTTGGCGAGTACCTTGAAATCTCCTGCCAAGTAGGTCGACAGTTTTCCTTCTTCCAATGTCGGATTTTCTTCAAGTCGGGATCGTTCTCTTGTTCCTCTTCCAACTTTTCCGGTGTCCATTCGTCGCTGGTCACTGTGGTTCTTCGAATGGCAGCTTCCTTAGCTTCTGTTTTGGTGCAGTGAGAGCACTCTGTTGGGCATGGTCTTCTAGAGAGTGAGTCTGCATTTTTGTGGCTTATTCCGGCTCTATGCTCAATGGTGAAATTATATTCTTGGAGCCGCTCGATCCATCTGGCGATTTGACCTTCAGGGTTCTTAAATTGCATAAGCCACTTAAGTGCGGCATGATCGGTTCTAATCACAAATTTCTTCCCATACAGATACTGATAGAAGTGCTCCACGGACTTCACTACTGCCAGGAGCTCTCTTCTTGTGACGCAGTAGTTTTGTTCTGGTTTGGAAAGAACTTTACTAAAATATCCCAGAACTTTCTCTTGTCCTCCTTGAACCTGTGATAGCACTCCTCCAATTCCAACATTGCTAGCATCAGTATCTAGTATAAATTCTCCCTCTGGTAGTGGATAGCCGAGTATAGGTGCAGTAGTCAAGTGCTTTTTCAAGGTTTCGAACGAAGTTTGACAGTCTTCGTCCCAGCGAAACTCCCTTGCTTCCTCTGTAAGTCGTGTCAAGGGTTTAGCGATATCTGCAAACTTCTTTATAAATCGCCTATAGTATGTACAGAGTCCAAGGAAGCTTCTAACTTGGCCACTTTCGTACGGTAGCAGCTTTTTCTTCGTCTACAGCTACACCATCCTTGCTGACTACATGGCCTAGATAATTGACTTTGTTTTGAAATAGTTGACATTTCTTGGGGTTGAGCATCGGTTGGGCAGCTTGCAACCTTTTGAAGACACCTTCCAAATTCTTTCGATGTTCTTCGAATGTCCTTCCCAAGACTATGATGTCATCAAGGTACACTAAGCATGTCTTCCAGGACAACCCTCGCAATACGTTTTCCATCAGTCTTTCAAACGTTGCGGGGGCATTGCACAGCCCAAATGGCATAACGGTAAAACGCCATAGTCCAGATCCGGTGGTAAACACTGTCTTTTCTTTATCGGCTGGATCCATCTCTACCTGCCAATATCCAGACTTCAGGTCCAAGGTAGAAAACAATTTGCTACCGGCCAGCGTATCCAGAGTATCGTCGATTCTCGGTAGAGGATAGCTATCTTTCTTTGTAACATTGTTCAATTGCCGGTAGTCCACGCAAAACATCGTGGTTCCATCCTTCTTCTTTACCAGAACTACCGGAGAGACCCAAGGGCTGGTAGAAGGTTCTATTACCTTGTCCTCTTCCATCTCGCGAACAATTCTCTCAGCTTCCTCTCTTTTGGCCTGTGGTAGCCGTCGAGCCGATTGTCTTATCGGTTTAGCGTCGCCGGTGTCAATTTTGTGTTTGACAGCAGATGTTCTTCCTGTCTTTCCTCCTTTTGGTACAAAAAGAGATCGGTATTGTAGCAAGAGTTCTCTGATTTTTTTCTTCTCTTGCAGGCTAAGGGATTGTCCAGCCACTGCTATCATTTGTTCAAATTTATTGTTGGCATCATTGGAAGTTTTTGTTTGATGAATTATTGACGCCACTGGTACGCAAGTTCCAATTTTGGTCTCCTTCTTTATAGTTATGGGATGGTCATTTACATTTATAATGCGTACAGGTATTTCTTCGGCAGCCATGACTAACCCTTTTCCTACCAGGATTCCTCGACCAACCTCTTTATCATGATTCCATGGTTCCATCATGACCGGTGTTCCTTCTTCGACGGTTCCTTGTAGCCTTGCCACAGTGAAAAATTCACTCCTTGCGGGTACAACTGTATCCTCCTGTACGGCTACCTCAACAGTCTTATCCTCGTGTGGGTGAAGGAATACTTCCTCAGAACCTACTCTAATCACTCGGTTCTTGAAATCTAGCTGGAAGCCATGTAGGTTCATAATGTCCATTCCGAGTATTATGTCCTCTTCGATATCAGCGACAACGACAGTGTGGGTGAACTTCTCTGCGCCAATTCCCAATTGCACCGGTAGTTCTCCATGGACATTGGCGCTTTCACCTGTGGCAGTCCTGAGTCGCAGTCTCGTCGGTAAAAGTCTTTTCCGGGTGTTGACAGTCTCGGGGCGAATAATAGTCCTCGTTGCTCCAGTGTCCACCAATAGTGTATACTTCCTACCATTAACTTCACCATCCACGTATACACTATCATCGCGACATTTCAGAGAGGCTATTAGAATGAGAGGGTCTTTGGAAGGTCTTCGGGTCAAAGCTGCCCTCTGAAGGTCGACCCTTCCTAGTTTTCCTGCTGGGCGTCTTTGTTTGTAGCAGTTCTCGGTAGCTTGCACGAACTGCGTACATGTCCCATTTCTCCACAATTCCAGTATCTCACAGCTTTCGATTTTCCATGTGAGATGCTTTTCATCATGTTGACGATCTGGTCAAGCTTGTTCTCCACTTCTTCGTCTGCTACAGCCCTCACCTTGCCGTATACTCCGGAAGCCTGTGTAGCTGCTTCGTACTCCAAGGCTGCAGAGAGTACGTCGACCAGTGTCTTGTGCCGAGCCAAGCGTAGAGTTCTCTGCATTTCATGGTCACGAACTCCGTCGATGAATGTCTGTACCCCTAAACATTCCATGACATTCTCTGGTGCCGATGGATAGGCAAACCGCACCAACCTCGCAATGTCTGCTTCGAATTCTTGCAGAGTTTCGTCGCGTTTCTGTTTGCGGTTTTTCAGCTGCGACTGGTA
Source organism: Galerucella calmariensis (assembly GCA_910591675.1). Lineage (NCBI taxonomy): Eukaryota > Metazoa > Arthropoda > Insecta > Coleoptera > Chrysomelidae > Galerucella > Galerucella calmariensis. The sequence goes on along the minus strand of CAJUYG010000006.1, from coordinate 531,440 downwards.
CAGATGCTCCAAGTGTTCCAGGCCATATCTCATGTTCAATCGCTTTTTGAGTTGTTCAAAATCTTCGGTCTCTTCCACTGGAATGGTCTGGAGGATATCCATGGCGTCTCCTCTAAGGGCAAGAGTTAAATTCAACGCTTTTTCTTTCTCACTCCAGTTGTTTGCCTTTGATGCCGCCTCGAATTGCTTAAGATAGTTCGGCCATGACGTTTTACCATCGAATGTTGGTAGTTTCACTCGGCTGTTAATATCATTTTCCCTTTTCGGTTTCAACTCTACTTTCTCTGCCAGTTCGTCGTTGTTCGGGGCTTGCCTAGTTGTAATATCCGGGTTATTACTCGTCTTCCTTTCGATTTCTTTGATTTTTTGTTTCGTTTCCTGCTCCATTCTTTTAATCTTTTCTTCCACGGCAGAAATATCAGTCTTCATAGATGTCATTTCATTTTTCATGTCCGTCATTTTATTTTCTATGTCCGCCGAAAGTTTACTTTCCATGGACGAAATTTCGTTTTTTATATCAGACATTTTGTTTTCCATCGAAGACATTTTATTTTCGACTTCAGCGGCAATGTCCTTTTTCATTGACAAAATATCTGCCGAAATATCGTTCTTCATGGTAGAAATCTTTTCGTCCATGGAGGAAATGTTAGCAGAAATATTATTCTTCATGGTAGAAATCTTCTCGTCCATGGAAGAGATGTTAGCAGAAATATCGTCCTTCATGGAAGAAATCTTCTCGTCCATATTAGCAGAAATTGACGAGATTAGCGTGGAGGACTCGTCATTGAATAAGAATGTTTCTGGATCCAAGTCTTCACTTTCCAGTGCTATTTTCAGTCTTTCAACTAATTCACTCTTCTTACCGGACGTTTCCAACTCGCGATTTTCTAATTCTGCTTTTAGTTCCGTCACTTTCAGGTCACATAGTCTCTTAGCCATTTTTAAGTAATTATTTATTTATATTATCCCACTTCTGACACCAATGTAACGTTTATTCTAATTTATATTTACAATTTATTTATATGTACAGATTTATATTAAAATACAGTCCTTATTTAATAATTTATATATCACACTAAACACACACTAACTAATTTATATGAGAGTCACTTAATAAACACTTTATCGAGGCGCGATTGCTTTCTTTCAGTATCGACACTAACTGACTAACTAACTCCGCTGCGATGCTCGTCGCCTATTTATACTCGCACGTATGTTTTTCTAGAAACCTCTAGAACTCGAAGTTTTGGCGGATGCGCCGGGTTTTTCTAGATGTTACGTTTTCCAGATCATTCTTGAAAATACGGCGGAGGAGCCATAGTCATAATCATATGGGAATTTCACTGGGGGCACTAATTGAGCACATTAATGCAGCAGCTCGCGTAACAATAGTATGCAACTCAGCAATTAAAAATAGGGAGACGTAGCTACTGAATAATTAGGATATTAACACACCTCGACTGTCGCTACATACGTGTAGAAACTAATAGAGTCGGTAAGGGTAGTAAGAAAATAAAAAGGTATAAAACCACTTAGGTAAATGCACGTTTCCCATTTGAACGTGGACCGTTTAGCACTTAGCGTAACCGAGAGTCGTGACGAGCTGTACAAACCACCCTTGAAATTTAAAGGCGATAGGGACCAATTTATATCACTTTATTTTTGAATGTTTCATTCGACTTGAAAGTCTCGCGAGAAAATGCTGCGAAATACTGTGATGATAATTTTTGGAAGTGAAAAAAAATGAAGTAGCGAAGAGGGTAAATTAAAATATAAAAAGCGCGTATATTTTAAAATTTAAACGTGTTCGTGACAGGCGCTTTATTAGATTGGCGAAGTTTTAATGGAAGGATGAACTTTTCTAATTAAACGTTGGAAAAAAAAGGTTTGCGTTAAAAAAATTAAAAGAGAACAACTCATTTGCGTTGTTACAACTGCTGTTGTGAATAACGCAAAATTGCAATCGATTTTTCCATCCCAACGTAGAGATAGCCCTAGCAGTAGTAGATATAGTGCGAGCAATTGATATAGTACGAATCCGGAATATACTTTATATACTTCTTATAGGATAGAATTCAAAGTCCCTCTTCTGGCAGATAGGAGGAAGAATAGCAGTTTACTGTTTTTATTTGAATTAATCAATGGAATTACAGCTTCTGAATCTCTTCTAAAGGAAATATCATTTTTTACTTCTCTGCACAGGACAAGACCCAAAAAAATTCTATTTAAAAACACTCAATTTGTTCCGTTCTTATATCATATATCTGTTATTTACAATACCTACGTACAATACAATACAATACGTACAATAATGAATTGGAAATATTCGATGTACCTACCTTAACTAAAATTAGAGTATGCTTGCAACATTTAAAGTATTAAAAAATAATCTGAACAGTCTTGTTTATATTATTACCTTAGTAGGTAATTATTGATAATTTAGGATGTCTGGCTGAACTACTCTGCATTATTATTGTACCTTTTTTTTATTTTAAATTTCTTCTGTCTATTTTTGTATTTCAGTGTTAAAGAGAAACTTGTAAAAAGGATATGCCTGTTTGTTTCTTATATAAATAAATGAATAAATAGTGGGGCAAACGATACCGAAAATTTGTCTGTTATTATTAACGTGCTTAGAACAAATTTAGCCTGGCTGAAACTTCTCGTTTCGCACTAAACCCAATGTGTACGGAGTTAAAAAAAAATCTCTTTTAAAACGTACAAAAATATACAGAGTGTTCCATGATTCACATGACAAAGTTGAGTTCTTTTCCGGGTTGATCTTGACGTATTTTAACAAAAAAAGGGAGATTAGGGATTACAATATCGCAGCTCATTCAATAACGCGGGACTGCTATGTCAATCCCGCGCAGGGTCACGCAGGATACCGCATCTCTGAAATTATGATATAAAATCAGATTGAAACTACAGATTTTTGGTTAAATATCAACTTTTTTTATAGTTCAGTAAACGAAGGTGTCAACATGGGCAACTGGCCCAGCAAGAGCAATTTTTTTTAAATTTGCAGGTCATGATAGGCACATTAAATTCCCAAAATGTCAGGTACCTGACCATTGTGGAAGGGTGGGAAAAGGGCTCTGAAATACCAGAAAATCCGTTTTCCCGCAATATCTGCCGAGATTTGACCACTGGAGAATTTTTGTTCAAACAAAAAATAAAGAGCAGTTCCTTGCCCACAAAAATGATCCCTAGCATTTTTTCGAAAAATTGGATAGTTTTCGAGATAAATGGCCCGAACGCCGACCCAAAATTGAGCTCCAAGCCGGCTTATAGAGAGCACGCTCTGAGGGCATGACGTCCCCAAACAAATTACTATATTTTTAATAACTCGCATTAAAATCAATATTTTTTAATGAATCAAAGTGTGGGTGAGAGAAGGGATCTGTGGCTACTAAGGCGTGTTTTTATCCACTCAATTAGTGCTCCTGGGTCATTGGAAAACCAGGCCAAAATTCGTCTTTGCTAGATTTTTTAATGCTTCCACGGATTTATTCATATTATTTTTATTAATAGTTATTTCAGCCAATCCTATTGGATAATGGCTCTTTGGGGGGGGGGGTACTTTATTTATTCCGAAACAATGCTACCAATAATTCGCCCGTATTTTTTTGAATGATGTGTTTTCTAAGAGGCGATTTTTGTGGATTTCTGGAGTTTTCCCGAGCGCTCTGGTTTATCGGGAATTTCTCGATGATTAACTGTCAAACCCGCTTATAATTGATATTGAGAGAAAGGTTAGAATGTCATCTTGCCGATGGTATAATTTTTTTTGGCCCAGACCCCTGGGTATTCAGGAAAATCGGCGAAATTTCAAGTTTTCTGAGGGAAGACAGCTATTCTTCTGAGTTTTTTCGAGCAGTTATTTCTCGTTATAGTAAATTTTTCCCGGTCAAGCATCATACCCCATGAAAGGTCACATTCTGAACTTTCCTTTAATATGTGTATCAAGTATTTTATTTGATGCATTAAAAAGAAATGTGTCTCTAAGTTTGTTGTAATGGATGCCTCATTTTATTCTCGCACGCCGCCACGCCACCCATCTATAGTGTGGTCGACGGCGTCTGCTATAGTGCGTGTACACGTGGATGCTTTCTGCTGCATTATTTGTCAACAACTGATAATTTTACATGTAAACACTATCTCTTCCGTGATTTTTCAAGAATAAATTAGTAGTATTCCAGTGTAAAAAGTGAAATTCAAGTCATTATTAATTTTATTGTTATTATTAAATAATAAATTTTGAAGTTTTTATTGATGAAAAACGCAGGAAAATATTGAAAATTCTTGACCTTTTTTTTTTGAAGCACACGGTGAGGTTTAATTTTTTTAATTGAGATCATTAATATTGTTGTGGGTGGAATGACATCTAATGATAAATATTGTTCATTCCTGTAGAAAAATGGAAGTCGCAGAGGATTCTAGTACGCCCGTGTGTTTTATTTGTGATCAAGCTCTGACTGAAGACGTTTCAACGGTTACCCGAAGACTAGAAACCCTAATAAATGTTAGCAAGACCAGGAAAGACAACCACCATTTGTTCCTGGAGAAGGTATCGTCTGTGGAAGGAAGTGTGTAGGAAGAGGTATTCGGTAATGAAGTATGGGAAAGTTATTTTCGCAATTTTAGCGTCTACTTTCAATCCTTTCCGCACACAATCATTCCTAGGATTGGTCTGTCCAATAAAAGCAGGCCAGGGTCTCAAATTTGAAGAAAGCGATAACTTTTTGACCACGAGAGTGGGTAAGAGATCGATCATTTTCATGTTTCTTTTCATGGCCTTAATTATTTCGCGGTTGCGAAAATGCAAGGTGGCGTCATCTACCATAGATGTCTGGAGGGCTAAACATAGAAATTGGTGTATTTTCAGGATCCCTCATCCCAGATTTTGGACTAGAAGCGTCAGTTTTTAAGTTTCAGAAACCTGCGAACTTTTCAACCACCATTTTTGCAAAAAATATTGGTGTAACGAAAGAAATTGTAAGGACAACTTTTGTAGGTAATGAGCTGCTCTTCATTTTTTGTCTGAACAAAAATTCTCTAGGGATCGTAGCTCGGGAGATATCGGCGGAAAACGGATTTCCGGGATCTCTAGAGCCATTTTCCTACCCTCCCACAAATTTCAGGCACCTGACATTTCGGGGGTTTAATGTACACACTATTACCTGCAAATTAAAAAAAATTCCTTGCTGGACCAGATGCCCATGTTGACGGTATTTTTCGCCTTCATTTATTGGACTAATAATCCTTCTGCTATTATTAAAGAGCTTTGAACAAATTTTGCCGGGCTGGAACTTCTATGCCGGGCTGGAACTAGTTTCTCACTAAACCCAATGTGTACGGAGTTCAAAAACACAATATCTATTAAAACGTACAAAAATATACAGAGTATTGAGTGCTTTCCCGGTTAATCTGGCCGTATTTTAACAACAAAGGGCATCAGATTAGGGATTACAATATCAGAGCTCATTCAATAATGCGGGACTGCTATGTCAATCCCGCGCAGGATCACGCAGGATACCGCATCTCTGAAATTATGTTATAAAATCAAATTGAAACTACAGATTTTTGGTTAAATATCAACTTTTATTAAACATTTCTCACATTAAGCAACAGAAATTATTTCTTTTCTATTAATTAAGCATAAGTAATTGGTAATTTCTTTTCTTAGATTCATCTCAAATGTTTGCCATAGTTCAATACTCGGTTCAATAGCTCTGTTCAATTTTACCCTCACTCCTAATAACAGTTTTATATTTTCAATTCAATCTTCTTCATAAAATGACCCATAATCGAATCACAACTTCCTCTTAGATGCTATTAAGTACTATGGTATCAATATATGGTGATAAATTTTGGAAATACGCTCTTAAGAAGATATTCCATAGGCGAACGCCAGGTACTCTCCTCTGATATCATCGTCATTCCTTTCTTCAAAATTTCCTCAATATCCTTTTTCTTGTAATCTGACTTCCTCTTAAATATTTCTTGTTTTTGTTGAAGCCGGCAACATTGAGCTTTGATACTCGCGACTTACGCAAATTTTTAATTTACTGAATCCGCCGATTCGTGCTTTGAAGGTGCGGGATCCAGCACAAAAATAAATCAGCTGGATGCGTGATCCCGTTTTGCGGGATTGCAATCCCTACATCAGATACGTTAACATTGTTCTTTCCTGCGAAATTTCATAAATGTAATTTTTGCTTTTCCTCCATGCAGAACTTTCAATGTAAAATAACTTTTTTTGTGAAATTAATGATAAAATTAGTAGTTTACCTAACTAGTGCGGAAAGTGATACTTTTCCGCACGCTATTGCAGATGGCCTAACGCCACTTTAGCGAATTCGGCCAGCAATCGCGTGCGGGTACACTATTGGGTACACTATTTTTTCTACTAGCATGCGGAAAAAAACCCAAAAGTTAACATAAAGGAACATTTCTTATTAAATACATATTATTATTTGACATTCATTTGATGAGGCTTATACCAGGGTCATTAAAAAATTATAAAAAAATAAGTTTTTTTAATTGAAAATCATAGCAGAATTATAATAAATTTATTAATTTTTCAGTCATTTGGAAAACTACAGTCATACAAATGTATATTTTAAATATTCAAATGTCAGTATACTCCCCAGAAACTTGACAAATTCACTTTTCCGCACTAGTACGGAAAAGTGACTCTTTCCGCACTAAAATAAGTGCGCAAAAGTGGACTTTTTCGCACGCTAGTAGTAGAAAATAGTTATTTATGTATTAAGAGCAAAAAGTGATACATTATTGCTTGAGAGTAATGGTTATTACTCGAAAGCAATAATGTCACGTTTTTGCTCGTAATACATAGAATATTTTTTCTGCAATCACTCAATTGTAACTATTAAAAACAAATATAAAATGATTGTAGAAAAATATTATTTATATGCTACTTACTTAAGTGGGACACATTGTATAATGTTGAAATATATGTTGAACAATTTTATTGATTGTAATGAAGAAAATAGCAATAAAACCGTTGAATTTAAGGCGGGGCAAATAAATAAACCAATATAGGTAAACATAGTAGTAAATAAATTTCTAATATATGTACGCATGTTGTAACGGAATCTTCATTTCAAAATATCCAATTAAAATGAAACTTTGCAAAATTATTAATGGCCTACGATACAATAATTTCAAAAGTTACTCCGGACCTATGTAGGGTAATATTTTGATATAAAATTTAGTATATTTCATACTTCGATCATTGAACAGATTATACTAACAACATAGTAAACTTCATGTAAACGGTTTTGTCACATTTACTGACAAATGCAGAATTACATAAACCTTCAAATTTTCATCCTGTTTATAAATATTCACTCATCTATAATAAAATTTTGTATATTGTCAAATATTCAATGAATCGCTTTTTACACATTCACTTCGACCACATAATAGGTAAGTATTAAAAGAGAAACCAAAAAATTTTTGGATGATTTCTACATTTAAATAATGCAACATGGCAACATCTGTGGAATGAAGCAAAATAAATAAATAAACTTTGATATTGTTTGTGTTGGCATATGATAATACGTCTGTTTACTCTTCTAGTATGTTCATTGTTCGGAGATTTCATATACAATAAATAGGTGACTTTTAAATTTCCAAAAAATGGGTTGGATCTAATGAGGTCAAAGTCGACTTTGACAGAATAAATTTCATCTCCAGTGGCAACTGAAATTAATTTATTTCCCTTAAAGCTTCAAGCGAAATGATCAAATTAATTGAATTACTTTGTTCTAAGGATTTGCTTCGTTGTTAAATCAAAATGGCCGAAGTAATTGTATCGGTAAGTGCAGAACAAAATGAAGGAAACCACTTAAATTTATATGTAGGTATGTGAGCAATAAAAAAAATTGTACTATTTGAATTGCTCTTTTCCATAAGCATATTTTTTCGTAAGTAATATCCTAAGGGCATTTAATTTTTCCGAAAAAAATCGAAAAAACACTGCTAACAAGAAGCATGAGTGCTGGTGGCAACAAAAATCCGAGTCGAAGATTAGGATTTTTGTACCTGTACTAATGCATTTTGTTAAAAAAATATTACTTTGCATTGTTTTTCAGCTTACAAAACTAACTACTAAACTAAACATACTACCTATTATATTTGCGTACATAATAAATATGTAGATATTAATTTGAAAACCTAAAAACAGCTAGTTTTCTCAATTACCTGTTACTACAAATTTTATTTATGGTGCAATTGAAATATAAATTGCAATTTTGGTATGGTACATTCAGTAGCCTTTTTGGAGTGCGTCATCGTTTGTGACGGGTTTTAGCTAACCTTAAATTTGATATAATAAAATCATCAGGAGCGTATTCAGTCAAATTCGAAAGGATTATGAAATTTATAATTATCAGCATCTATTTCTAACTGAAAATACTTCAGAACTATCAAAATTCTGATGTTTTTCCGTGTATCTAGGCATGCAGAATTCCGTGCTATTTCCATATTGACGTATGGGTTTTAACGGTATTGTAGAATCTCATTGGTACTAGGCGGCCAGAGAAAGCTGATTAGCTGAAATAAGGTGCACAGGATCAGCATGGTGAGATAGATGAAGAGATTATATCTAGTGTTGTCACGAGACGAGATGAGATAAGATAAGTCTGTCGTGTCGTCGAAATTGTGTGCAATATATGTCAAATTTGACAGAACCTGACCTAAGTGCGTGGAAACTCTCCTTGGGACTTACTACAGGGTGCAACAGACTTCAATAAACATAGCGGAAAACTTTTGACGAAGATTATTAAGGGTTAAAAGGTGAATTTTAAAAATTATTTTTGTTTATCCAGGGTGCTCCATAAATTCAGCAAGGTGAGGAATTTACATATTTTTGAATTTCCAGATTAAATTTCCGATTAAATGCATTATTTAGCTCCCAAGATATTGACTACTGAAAAATTATATTTTCAAGTTTCGTCAGCTCTAACAATACGCCCCACTTGTCTCTATCTTATAATTTTATAATATTCATATAATATTTCATAGGGGTTGATGCGCATTTGAATTGAAAAAATAAAAAAGCACGTCACTGGTACAAAAGGTCAACGTTCTTCCTAATATATAATACGGAAATGCAAATTTACCGTATCGACTCAGTCGATTCAAGAGGTAACGTCAAGACCACTTTAGTTAAAATTCTGCATATCATAGACGTACAACAGATCCTTATAGATCCTCTTTAAATACGTCGAGTCTATTCGATGTGAATTATAATGAGAATTACTGTCAAAAACAGTTTTAATCCTGATAATTTAACGGCTTTCTTGGCGGATTATGTAAAAATAACGTCACATAAATTTTAAAAGGCAGAGAAAAGCACTGAAAAAAGAGGAAATATGGATAACGTTATCAAAAAGTTACTTTATTAAATTATGATCAAATTTATTCACAAATATATAGTGGTGCTTGTCTACTATTATGTTCATAAGTCATTCTATGTTGAGATTTCAAGAATTGGACCATACTCTATGTTAAGGTGCAGGACATTGTTAAGGCATCAACGTAGTTAACAGTGGCGTTTTTCTTATTGTGTAGAGCTTCTTAAAAATAAACCGCAACAGTTGGTGACAGCTCCCCAAGTAACACAATAAGCATCGAAGTAGATTTAAAATCGACTTTTGTGTTAATCTTGAAGCTAATAGGCAACTGAAACCATCCACTAAAGCTTCTACATGTAGCATTCATTACGTAATCGCTGCCTAAAGGGAGCGCGTGATTTGGCCTTAAAGTAGATTTGATAGCTCATTAGCAATTCCACCTGAAGGTCTAAATAGCCATAATTTGGCACCAAAAGAGCATTTTATTAGATTTGATTGCCAACATTTGCTGTCAAAGCGATATAAAGAAGCAGTCGTTTAGTCCAGATATGGCTTTCAACGCTTTGAATGATCATGCGCAGTTAAACATTTCTCGTGAGAATCTAATGAAGTTTTGTTTTGGATAAATATTAGATTGATATTGGAAATTTATGCCAACAGTTATGTGAGTGTTCACAAAAACAAACATCGTCAACTGTGATGGCAGAGATCTTTCCTTCAATATAGGTATATTATGACAATTATTATTGTTTTTGAAACTGGAAAATATCATTGTGAACCATTAGAAATCTCTGCAAACCTTAATTTTCTGTAAAATGTGGATGAAATACTTCCTGAAAACAGAGGGGCCAGTGATAACTGTGAGCAAAATATACTTTATAAATTAAATTATTTCATTATGAATTACGGTGTTGTCATATTCAATTTTAATACCTAGCAATGAATTATATACATCCAATTGAAATTAAAGTTTTTTATAGTATTTTTAGTTGGATTGATTGATAATATTATATGTGATGGATTAAATTAATTTATCTTTCCCAGATTTTCTGAAATTTGTATCCCAGTTTGAAAACAAATAATATTGTGAACCAGATATTTGCATATTCTATTTATAAAAATAGTATCATATACCTATCAATATATAAATATAAAAACTATGGCAAGATTGCTCATTATCGTGAGGAAACGGTTCAGCCATGTCTTTTTTGTATTTAATAAGCATTTTTCTATGCCAATACAAAGCTTTATGTTTGTATTGCTTTGTGAAAGCTTTCAGAATTATGAAGTTTAAGAAAAAGAAGATTATTGTGAGGTTATGTTTTGAGTAATAGATTGTCAACAAATTTTCCACCAGGACGTAGTGGTATTAGCCTGTTAAGAAAGAGTCCCACGACAAGGCCAATAGAGAGACGTGGTTCAAGAACTAGGAAGGTGATCTTCTATATCTATAGTTATTTCGTTGTAACTTTCAGCTGCGTTACTACTTTTATGTACACGCCTGTAATTCGCACCTGTTCGTCCAAATTTCCGTAGTTTTGTAATTTTCCATTCATTTTTATTCCAATCTTTTTCTGCATGTTCTATAATGATTTCTGAAATATCATGAAACCTTTCAACTGAATTGAGATTTACAATCACATTGGTTAGCAATACTGTGGTTTTTTTTCAAAATTAATTTCCATTTAAAATCCAAATTAATTCCAATTCAAAACTCTATAGTATTGCTTATATTATAAGCAATACTATAAATTATAAATTATTATAAATAATAAATAATTATAAATGAAACTAATTGAAGCACTCAAAGACATTTTATGACCACACTAAATTCCAATTTGGCTATTCATTTTTTTGGCATTTTTTAAAGTCATTGTCTCTATTTTTTGGCTACTTTTCATGACTTACTAGCAATCATTGCTACTTGGTTGCAATATTTAGTCTTAAAAAAGATAAGACGTCTTTTAAGGAAGGCTGAAATTATTCTATAAAATAATGCTTAGAATATGCTAAACTTTATGATTTTTTCTGAATTATATGCTTCGATCTAGCATTATTTGCTTGGTGAACGAAATGTGTTACTTGGGTCGTTACCACGCTTCCTGTATCTGTGAAAATCACAGTTACCTCTTTGATATTAATATCAAGGGAAGTGAGATCAAGAGTTACCTCTTTAGCACTGGTGGTGACTTTTTAAGAATGTTATAGACTTATACGCTGTAGACTTTAGAGCCTTTAAAGCAGCCTGCCTACAGGCCGCAGTAAATATCCTGACTTAGTTGAGGCACTCTCCAATACGAAGATCTATAGCTAATAGCTCCGCTTCGAATATTGTTAGAGTTTTTAGATCCATGGGCATCTTCATGGTTTGGGCTGCTCCAACTTAGTATCTCAAGATGTCCTCTATATCTGCGTAAGGTCTTCTCTCTGTAGAATTGTTTTCTTCAATACAATCTAATTTACCTGTTACCTCTGAATATTCTAAAATAATCCACCAGAGGACGCACTAGTCGGGGGTACATATGGTTTAATTTTCCATATGACAGTAACGTTAAACGTACGTAATAAAAATGGATGATGTTGCTGGAGCAAAATTGGAATTTGTACAAGCTAAAAATCATCCTGCTTGGGATTTAAAACTATAGCTTGTATGCCGTGATTTGCCTATTTCGAATAATAAAAATACACTTGTAGAAACGTTAGTTATTATCAACTATAATGTTTGGTTAATTACAGTTCCCTGTAACAATTTTCATATTTAAGTAGAGCGTGTTAACAATAGATGTCAAGATAAAAGTATCATACTGTAATGATTTTCTTATTTATTTAAACAGTTCCTAACGTGGGATAAAATTATACGCTCACTATGGCTAATTACTATTGGTTCATTGAAGAATCACTTACACACTACAATAAACTCAATTTATATACACACTACTTGATGTCTACTAATTTATCTATACTCGGTATAATAATTGTCCTAATTTATCTTTAACACTATTTAACACTATCTGTTCACTCACTGTATACTGAAACTGTTTACCGATTCACTGTATACTGAACAACTGTTCGACTCACTCAAAACCCGCGTATATACAGTCCTTCGCAACTCTAGAACCTTCTTGAACAATCAGGAATAGAAAGAAACCCCTAGATGAGGTCGCATTCGCCAAAATTTATACGACCGGCTTCTGAATCACTGAATTCGTAGCAAATTACAAATTTGAAAATTACTTTTCAAAGCTAGACCGTTCACCAAGAACAAACTTCTACTTCTCGGGCTGTGTGCTCCGACAGAGAAATTCATAAGGTTTTATAATGGTATGATACCTTTATCTTGACATCTATTGATAATATTTTAATATTTAATGTTAATTTTCTTCTTAAATCTCGAACAATCCAGAACAATCTTCGAAGGAACCATGCTAATTACCTGACAAGATTGTACCAAGAAAAGCATTATAAATAAGATATAGCGATATAGATATAGCGATAGCTAGACCTTCCTCAGCTTTATCTATAGGTGTAAACATATTATTATGACTATTTTAAATGCTGTTTTTGAGTTTCAGACAAAAATTGTTAAGCAATAGAGTACACGCATAGTTCATTATTTTGCTTGGATATTAATTTATAATAGTAAATATGATAAGTATCAAAAATTACTAATAATAGGAAATAAACCAATTTCCATTGGAAATTACTCCCAAATTTTAAAATGAAATTCAAATTTCAATGCACTTTCCGACCACCACCCGAGGATTTCCGAACGCTACCGATGATACGTGTGATGTCATATCTCTTGTGTTTACTTATGTCAATATGGCCGGTATTGCATTAGGTTATGTGTAGTTTTGTGTTTATATTGTATTTTAATCAACTATTAATTGCTTCATCGACGTAAAAATATCATTTATATGTTTGTTTGAGACCATTACGTGTTTGTGTGTACTTTTTTTATTTCTAAAAGTCAACGTAAAGTGGAAAGTGGTCATAAATATTCGATATTTCCGAGGATATTTCGAAACTTTTGGATGAATATATTTTATTTACTAGTTCAGTGTTCAGTGACGATTCTTTCATATTTTGTGAAGATATGGCTAGCGAAGGTTTTGTAAAAGCACAAACTGATAACTTGCTCAAAGTAGACTAATTTATGCTGCTTGAATTTATTAAATCAAACAGCTGCTTTAATGCAGAGGAGTTAAAGCATTATCGTCGTTACGATTTAAACTATGTTTTATTTATATAATATATACCAACCATGTTTCGATGTGGGGTCGTAAGAAAATGATGTTTTTATGGTTGATTCCTAGACATATAGGTACATAACCTCAAACTATTTAAGAATAAAAATTACCAGCATAGAAGTAAGTGCTTACATTAAAATGGTCTTCACAAACAAAAGTAATGCCCTTCTCTCGGGTGTATTTTTGCTTGCGCAATACTTGGAATACAAAGTTTTTTTTTCGGAGCTTCCAGAAACAAATTAGGTCAAAAGAACTCGGAGCGTGATACACGAATAAGAACGTAAACAAATGACATCACACCATGGGGCAGCCATCTTAATGACGTAAAGCGCGTTTTGGGGGACTTTCAAATTTTATGATTTTTAAAGTCGTTTTAAAAGTAAAATATTTTTTTGATAAAATCGGCATGCAAGGTGAAAAGAAAAGAAAAGAAGACACACTCTATGAGGGTGTTTTCAGCCGAAATTGCAGGCTGAGGATGCACTTTGTAGAGGCAGCGCAAACACACACAACGGAAGACACACACACAACGGAAGACCGTCGAAGAAAAAACCACCGAGGTTACACGGCCAAAGAGAAGACGGCTCGCCCCCAGTTGCTAGCCCTTTTAGCTAGGGACGAGCTGTACTCCGAAACGCGAACTACGATGATGAGACCCATCGGATAAGATGGGGGGAAGTGGTGGAAGTCCACCCCGGAGATGTACCTCGCCTAGAGAGGAACATCCTAGGTGGGACGGGCTCATCAAGGTTGTGTGTGTGTGTGTGACAAATGACGTCACACCATGTATGTATGTATGTATGTATGTGTGATTTTTGGGGTGACATTCACTGAG
>CAJUYG010000006.1:485243-511969 GCA_910591675.1 Galerucella calmariensis | reverse complement strand
TAGCTTTTCTAATTTCCTTGTAGTAGGTGTTTCTCACCTCGGTGTATATCTGCCAGTCTCCGGTGATTTTTGCTTTATTAAAAAGGTCCCGGGTTTGAGATCTTAGTTCTGACAGATGTTTGTTCCACCAGGGTGCATCTTTGTTGCTTCGTTGTTTTTGAAGAGGGCAGCTCGATTCAAACGCCTCGATTATTGCCCTGTTCAGATCCTTTAGCTCATTTTCCAGGTCGAGATGGTGCTTAGCCCTTCCTTTTCTCTGGATATGTGCTAGATTTCTTTTCAGACAGGTGTTATAGTTGTCCCAGTCTGTTTTTCTTGGTATTCTCCTGAGGCTTATCTCAGGTATGCCTAGTTCTAACTTGAATGTTATTATACTATGATCGGAGAGTGATGGTTCACCCGATATTCTCCAATCTTTTACTATATGTTTTAGATCCTGTGTTGCCAGTGTGACATCTGAAACTTCTTGCCTTACCCTTGTTACAAATGTAGGGGTATTCCCTATATTGTGGATATTAAGGTTTTTATTAAGGATATATTCGAAAAGTTGCTCACCTCTTTTGTTGGTGTTGCTACTGCTCCAAACGGTATTGTGTGCATTGGCATCACATGCTAGAAGTAGAGGTAGTCTCTTCTCTTCACAGTACTTCACCAGCTTTTGTACCTCTGGGGGTGGTGCAGGCCCATCTCCCTCAAAGTAGCATGATGCTATCACTATTTCTTTGCCCTCCTTCTTGTGTTCGAGGTATGCTCGAACTGGAACGAGGTCTCGAGTCATGTATTCTGAAAGACAAAAATAGTTAATATTGTTTCTTATCATAATACATGTTCTTGGTGTATGACTACCAGTGTGATATACTATTTTAGCATCTTTACATGCTAATCCTCTTACCTGGTTATTATTAACCCAAGGTTCTTGGATTAAACACAACCCCCATTGGTCCTTGGTGAACAATCTTGTGATCACCGCTGATGCTCCTTTGGCATGGTGAGCATTAACTTGAGCTAAGTTAATTCCCACCATCCTGTTGGTTGTCTTCTTGGGTGTTTCCCTCTTTCGTCAGGGTGATGTCCCCTTCTGAAAGAGTACTGTCCCCTTCCTCCGACGCAATCTCCATTTCCTCCTCGGTCAGTGGCGACTCTTCTCCAAGGAGTTTGGTGATGTGTAGGCTTTCTACACTACTCGAGTCGCCACTGGCCTCGGAGGAAATGGAAACCTTTTCCTTGTTACTTCCTTCTTCTTTTCTGAGGCCATGTACGGGTATTTTCCCAAACCGGTAATGGATGGTGAACCCGTTGTTCTTGATTTTTTGGCAGGATAGATTATCTATTCCTGCCATCAAGACTAGGCCTTTGCCCTCTTCTTTTAGGTTAAGGACCTTCCACTGATTTGTTTCCAAACCCTCATTCTGCGCTTTAATCAAGCGAAGAAGCTTACCTTCCTCTACGCCTTTGCTTCTTGGGATAAAGATCGTGGCGGTGTGCATTTTTGGGATGTCGTCTCCCTGGCACACCGTCAGTTCTGCTCCCTTCCAGCTCTCCAGCTTTGGTACTATCAGCCGGAGCCATTCTGCAGTCTGTGGTGTTTCACAGTCGATTAGAACGACTCCTGGTCTGAAATGTATGCCACTAAACTGGAGTTTGTGGTCCCATCCAGCATACATTTCTTCTATTATTGCGTTCTCCAGCAAGGTTTGGTCGTCCGCACTGAGGGTAGTCTCAGGGTACGCCTTGGGGAGAACTGCCATTCCTATTAATTTTGCTGCAGCTGCATAGCTGCCAGTTGAAGAAGGGATGGCTATTCTATCCTCCCTTTTCTTCTTCGCCTGTACTTGCGGTGTTAGGGCTGTCGCCATCTCCCGCTTCCGTTTTTCTCCTTTAGGAGGGATGTTTTTCTCCTCTCCTTGCTTTCTGCGCTCCGTAGCCTTCTTTCTTGCTTCCTCCGGTGCAAGTCCCTGTTCAAGGAAGCGAAGATACCATCTTACCCCTGCTCCACTAAGTCCACGCCTTAGTGGATCATCCCTTCTTCCGGGTTTACCCAGTTCAGGAAGGAGGGGGGGGGGTATTCTTTTTCGTCCAGGATTTCTCCCGGAGACTTCCACCAGTTGAGGAGGTTGAGGGTGTAGGTGCCCCTGCCTTTCTCCTCTCTTGTTTTTCTCTGACTTCCTCAACACGAGGTCTGCTCGCGTGTGAGGAAGATGCTGCTGTATTTTTGGGCACTGTGGATACATTGCTCCGACTTGTGCCCGGTTGCGGTGCATGCCCGCTTGGTTTCTTTTTTTTTTTTCTTTATTCATGGTTGATCCCACGAGTAGCTAGGGAAGCACAAGGTCCACTCCTGCAGAGCCCCGCATGCAGGAGTAAGGGTATTTAAACTGGATGTCCCCAGGTATCCAGAGTCCGCATATTAACGATCAAGCTTCCCCTTGACCACGAAGTCCTCGGCATATGCTGTTCCACCTTGACTTGGAGGGTTTTTATTGTGGTCACCTTCCACTTGGCCAGCTGCTTAAGCCAAGCCCCCACATCTGGTGAATATACCTCATCAACCACCTTCCACTAGATACGGTTTATATCAGGCAGGTTTCCAAAAGCAGTCTATTGTTCCGACGACCCCGCTGACTCCGGCCATCGGCCGGCTATCAGCAAACTCGTCGGGACAACAGTCCACTCTCCACGCTGAAGATCCTGATATCGGATTTCTGCATTTCACAGGAATCCGTTGAGCTGTCCTTGGTTTCACGTATTCCTTCTGAGAAGGAACAGCTACTCGGCTCCCCCACCAACGACCAGGTCTCACAGCTCCTTGGGGGAGACGTCACACCATGAGGCAGCCATTTTTATGACGTAAAGCGCGTTTTGGCGGACTTTAAAATTTTATGATTTTTGAAGTCGTTTTAAAAGTAAAGTTTATATTTTTTTTGAAAAATTAGACATGCAAGGTGTTAGGAGACCTGATACAGCGTCAATTTATGCTCGTGCCCTATTGCATAATTTAAACTTAGTATGACACAAAATAAAGAGTTTTTTATATATTTTTATTTATTTAAAGTACTTCACAAATAAGGAAAGATCTCGTATTATAATTAAGATTGACATATACGGTATGCGTTAGCATAAACAGTACCGAAACGCACTATGATGTTGACGTAATATGTTATATTTAACTTAATTGTCGTTTGTTGACATATTAACGTTGTGTTACATTAATTTTTTTGGAATATGTTGACGTGAGATCTAAAATAACTAGTTAAAACATTTCTGCCTTTATATTGAAAGAAAATATTCTTATTTTGGAAGCCAAACTTCATAAAGTGATATAAAATGTGATATCAAAAATTATACAAGTATAGAGGGTTTCAAACGGTATAGTATTTGCGGCTCTCCTTTCAAAGTGAATCCCTCTCGCACTTGAAAGACGGAAACTTTGTGGTCGTGACGTTTGTGTCACTAGGGATACATTCTAATTTTATACCGAAGCTGATACAACAAGCTTCGGAATTGGTGTAGGGGGAATGACTAAGGGCGCACCCTGTAAAAACTGCGCTCATTCTCTCAGGATAAGGAAGCTTAATAAAAACTGCCAAGCCTCTTCAACGTGCAGCTGTGTCTATGCCAGGAGGTCAAGTGCTGTCGGTTGAGCACCGAAGAGGAGGAAACTGCCTCATTATCTTCGAATCACTGTCTCATTGGAGATATCGACTCCTAGAATTAGTGTATCCACGGAAGGATTTATCCAGTGAAAAGACTGTATAGTTTTGAAGTATTTTCATATAAACCGTACAACCAAGAGCACAAAAATCCTAAAGGCTGAGGTGCCGAGGACTCATAGCATCTGACTGGTGATGCTGAGCCAATCAATCAACTGTAGGGATGAGGACAGCAATTTTAACACTCAGGGCTATTTTTAATTTTCCAGTTGGCAACATTGTGGACAATGGTTGTTAGTTCATCATGTATCAGTTTATGACGACTTTCTGTTTCCATTTTCCGGGCCAACCATTATTCATAAAATATTTCGCAGTAATGAAAACTGGACTCGGGTCGATGTCGTATCGTGATTGCGAGCTTGAAATATTTCACTGTACGATTTTTGAAAAGGATTAAGCTAGCTCCAATTTTACCTGGGAATAGATGTAATAACAAAAAGTGTAATCGCAGTTCAAATATAAAACCTTTTGTTGCCAAAGTCAAAGCTTTGAAATACCAATTCGTTGATATTAAACTGTACATTTGAAAATTAATCTTCAATTGAAGTAGAAATGCGAGTATAATTTACATTCAGAATTGAACAATGTTAAATTATCATAAAGGATTCTCCATTCAATGTCTACTTTCGCATCACCAGTACGGTAAATTTGTTATATCTTGGAATTTTCAAATATTTTCAGCAAGAAAATTAGGGCAGTTGCTGTAAAAAAACATTATACAAAAATGAATAAATTGTTTTTGTGTGAATTTTAGTGACAAAACTTTTAGTTAGAATACAATATTATTAGGAACTGTGAAATGGCATAAAAATACAATCTGACTCATTGACGCACAGAAACCTACTATTACTTACTATTAGTCCAGTCGGGTTAGCACAAAAACTATCAAAACATGGATGTGAGAGGAGTAGGCGAGATTTTTGATAGAATCCCTTGAAAATATCATGTTTAATGAAAATCCGTTGCCCCCACCAGTTTTTAGGCTGTGCTAATTGCACAATAACAATTTATAGCCAAAACAACCAAAAATGGGCCTGTTTTTCGACATGTTTTCTAATTTTACTCGAAAAGTATTAAGTTTTACGTGCACATGTGTGGAAACAAAGTTATAAAGCGTGAAATTTTCTATAAAATTCCGTTTTTCAAATTGTAGAAATTCCCATCCCTGCAGCCACAGCGGATGAATAAGTAAAAAAAAAATGAAAAAACTATTTATTCACGAACTGAATGCAATAAACGCGGTTTCGATATCTTATTCAGTTGCTGAGTAATCTAATTGTTAATAAACATTAAGTAAAAGAAATAGACATTGTTAGAATAAAGACATATGCCACAAAAAATTGTTTTAACTCACAATAATGCTTTTACACATACTAGAAGGTTACAGCTAGTATTGAATCCCAAACTTGATCGATTTTAGTCAAACGAATAACAATATAACGAAAAAAAAAATACTGTCATGCAGGTCCTTCTGCATACTTCCTAGATATTTTTCAACACACCTACCTTAAATCAAATGGAAGAGAGAATGTGCGCGGAAAAGGCTCTCGGCGCTGTGATTCCGAGGGGAGGGCATGGCTGAGTATAGCAGATTATAATATGTGGCTAGAGGTAGAGTCGTACCTGCATGTCGGTATTTTCTTTTTCGTTAGCTTGTTGATCGTTTGCCGAGAGCCGTTGATCAAGTTTGGAATTCAATAACTCGGGATTAAATGGTCCGAATTGAACGTTCAAAACGCCAAAAGTTGTGTTTTTCCAAGTCCTTCAAGTGGGTTTTTTCAGATTTTAATTGAAATAGAAAACCGCACAGATATCTTGATTGTTACTAAGGTAACATTTTAACCACTTTTTTAAACTAACGTCTGAGTCAGTTAAACCGAAAAAATTGTTGATTAAATCATTGCATATAATAATAGCTGTAGCTTTCTAGTATGTGTAGAAACATTATTGTAAGTTTAAACAATTTTTTGTGGCGTATGTCTTCATTCTAACAATGTCTATTTCTTTTACTCAATGTTTATTAACAATTAGATTACTCAGCAACTAAATAAGATCTTGGAACCGCGTTTCTTGCTTTCAGTTCGTGAAAAAATAACGTATTACAAGACAAATAATTATTTACATCGCTTCATAAATTGCATTAGTATTTTGCGTTTAAAAAGCAGCTGTTTTTTCAATTTATTTTTCACTTATTCATCCGCTGTGGCTGCAGAAATGGGAATTTTCACATTCTGAATCACGGAATTTTATACTTTGTTTCCATAAATATGCACGATAAACTTAATACTTTTCGAGAAAAATTCGAAAACATGGCGAAAACAGGCCCATTTTTGGTGGTTTTGGCTATAAACTGTTATTGTGCAATTAGCACAGCCTAAAAACCGGTGGAGGCCATTGATTATAATTGACCATGATATTTTTGAGGATTCCATACATCTCGCCTACTGCTCTTACATCCACCTTAAATGCCAACCCGACTGGTCTATATTAAAAGCATTAAAGTTTCTATTGAATCGAATACCGTACTAACTCGACAAGCACCCTCGCACGTTGAGAGTACCCATGTCCTAATAATTATGTGATAAATAAAATGGTGAAACAACCAAACAAAACAATATTTTGCCTCATGAATTCACTATGTTGAACAATACGTACTCAATAGAAGCACTATCGTAAGTATTCATGTTTTCCAAATAAGAGACAATGTACAGTTAGAAAGCAAGATTATAATCCATAATAAAACGCAACTGACATTTACTGTTCCATAACTCGATTTATTCTATTCTTAAAATTCCCTAGTAATACATTCTTATCTTCCGCATCCAGTTACATCAAATAAGCATTTATTCGTTTATTGTTCATGCTGGAAGTTGATAATAAAAAAAATTGACCTAAATCTTCTGTGAATTGACGAGAAATTTCACTAGTCTGTGGAATGGCAGATTAATATGTCATACGCATAGTACAGTCGAGGTACCCTATAACGATACCAAAATATGCCTGGTACATGCAAGAAAAAAGCGTCTATGTACGGTGACTACACGGTCAGTTCCTGGGAAGAACAGTTCCTGGGAATAACAGTTTCTGGAAAGTCTGACTGTTCTCAGGGTCACAAGTTCCTGTTTGACAAAAAAATTCTTCTGGGTTACAGTTCCAGTTCCTGTTAAACTGAAAAGTTTCTTAAATACCTTTCCTGCAGTAAATCCGTAGTACCTTCATCGACAGCTACATTATCTTCATCTTCAAACAACTGTATTATTGTACTAAGTATTTTTTTTTGTTGTTGTATCTAGTAACCCTTTTTTTAAATAATGTAAATTTCAATACTGTAATTATATAATTTTTTTTACTCTGTTAGTTTTATTTATTATACAGAAACTTTAAGTTCTTCTTTTTTTTTTAAACAGATTAAAAGTTAGCTGACCTTTAGATTTGATTTTCTTTCTAATTGGCGCCCTTAACTGCAAACTGGCTTAGTTTACCTCCAAATTTAATTGGTTGGCTAGGCAAGAACCTGCAATAATTACCATCATTTTTTTTAACGATATTTAATCTCATTATTTGTTTCATTGGCGTTCAACGTCAATCAACATTTTGGTTTCATTCCTACTCCTCGGCCGACTGTAAAGCGACATGGGATACATGGACGAAACATTTTAGGCGATAGAATAAAAGTTAAACTTTAAAAACGTATATAACAGTATTGAAGTTGAATTTTTCATTTTTAAACCAATTAACTTTCACCAGAATACAGGGTACGTTGTTGAAACTACGGGAAAAATTTGTATATAATAAATTTACAGGCTTTATCATTTACAACAGATGTAGTTAAAATAAGAGTGGGTGAGAAAGTATGAGTTTTTTTCCTCATAAGAGGGAGAGAGTCTGTACTTTCTACAGGGGGAATCTTTTTTTTGTAAGTCATTGATAACGTTAGGTGAAACGTAGAGAAAGTATTCAAAAAATAGTTTTATTAAAAGCAAATAAAATAATAAATAGACCGTAAGGAACGTTCAGAAGATAGTTATCTTTGGAATTTTCAAATCCTTTCATCCCATTTATCTTGTACCACGACTTTTTCAATTAATTGTATATTATCATTAGTTCAATTAAAACTTTTGGGTGACAGCTTTATCATTTAATAGCAAACTATTCGCATATTTCATTACACAAAAACTCCATTATCTTTATCGATCCAGTTGCATCCAACTTGGCGTAAATAGTTACGCCCTTCACCCTTCCATTGACCATGTTACTGAGAACTAGAAAATAATGAAATTGCGTCGGGGAGGTATTATCTAGGAAGTTGACGGAACATGGATAAATGAGCATGAACGGTGGTTGGTTAAAGGAGATAGATCGAATGTAATCATTGATTTGACGTAAATAATAGGAAACACTGACTGAAATTTATAGTCAAACTTTGAATACATGTTATACTCCATTACACTTATTTTTGCATCTAAGTTAGAGTGGTGAATTTCGTCTCGTCCACAGATTTATCCGTAAGTGAGGTTCCAAACTGAAATGGAATGGCTTCAATGAAATATTGATAATGATAAAAGATTAGAGGCATACGCTGACAACCATAATAAATGGTTAGGGCTTCACTCGAATCGCATGGAGAAAAATTATTTTAGCTGACTGATATAACTTTGTAATCTAAGTTATCTTAGATTAGAATTGGAGCGGCTCTTTGTCCAACCCCACTGCGACCTTTGCAGATCTATTGTGGTCCTTCCTACATTTAGAGCTCGATATCTAGCTTTATTCTTTTTATTAGACTTATTAGCTCGGATACCGCCTCTGCCCTTAGCTTTTCTTGCTAGGCCTTCGCACTCACAGAGTATCTGCTCCACGGTTTCGTCTTCTTCTTGACAGAACCTGCATACGCTGTCATCTGCTAGGCCAATTGTGTACATATGTCCCCTCAGCCTTCAATGTCCAATCAGCATTACCACCATCATTCACGACGTTTCTCGACTTTGACATAGTTGGTCGCTTAACAGTTTGGCCGAATGGCTTTTAAGGAATAATTTAGCGTGCCTTTGTCCTGGGGTTTCCACCAGCGCAACGCCTGGTTGTTTATCCATTTGTGGATGCTATCTTCAATTAGGCATTTAGCAATTCCACAGGAAGGCTCTGTCCCTATCATGACCTCCGTTGCTCCCTGCTTGACTAATTTATCGGCCTTTTCATTGCCTTTTATTCCACAGACAGTAGCATGTTTCCCTAGGCTTAGAGAGATTGTGATCTTATCTTGTACCCCATGTATTCCGGCTCCTACTCCAGAGTCTAATAGTTACCTTAATAACATACTTGAAAATCTGACATGTGAAAATAGGTGAAGTTCATATATTTTTGGTGAAGGTTGATCATGACGTTAAGTATCTGACACTTATGGATACTACTTCAGAAAAACATTCTACAACACATACGAAAAAATCAGCCATACAAATGGTTACTCTTATTTTCAGTTTAGCTGCCTTTTTTACCTAGTACATGCCCAGGTATCACAGGTCGAGCCTCCACAAGCACATGAGACGCTTCTGAGAACCCAAGGTTTAATCTATGTGAAAATAAGTTATGTCAAATCGCTCTGGGATTCTACTCTATTGGCTTCTCGTTGAATACCGCAGTACGATTTGTTCTTAGCCTCAAAATAGGCCTCTGTTTCAGCAGTTACTTCCTCATCGGTTTTAAACTTATTTCCAGGAGGCATTCTCTTCAGGTCTGCAAACAGGAAGTAGTCTCTTGGAGCCAAATCTGGAGAATACGGTGGATGGGGAAGCAATTTGTAGACCAATTCATTGAGTTTGACCATCGTTCCGATCGACAACACTTTTTTTCTCCAAATGGGGCCGTTTTCTCGCAATTTCATCCTTTAAACGCTCCAACAAGGCAATATAATATTCACTGTTGATTTTTTGTCCCTTTTTGTCCCTTTTTGTCCCTTTTTTGGTCTCTTTTTGTCCCATATGCATCCCAAAATGCAGACACCATAACCTTCCCAACCAACTGTTTCATTTTTCCGCGCTTTGGATTCGGTTCATCGCGTGCAGTCTACTCAACAGACTGCCGATTGGCTTCTGGAGTATAGTGATGGATCCATGTTCCATCCATTGTAACATATCGACGCAAGTATTCGGAGGGTTTATTGCGCTTGAACAGCTCCAAACACTACTCAGGATCCCATTTTACACAGAGGTTTCGCATGCCCAAATTTTCGTGAATGATATGATGTACTCGTACATGCTCAGATGATATCTTTACAATGTCTGCCACCTCTTTCAATTTCACTTGACGGTCATTCAAAATTATTTTGTTAATCTTTTTGATGTATTCGTCGGTAATAGCCTCTTCTGGGCGATCATTGCTATTCGCCGAGTTCGATGCTCATTTCACCACGTTATCAATCGATGATGGTGGATTTTCCTGGCGCAGGTCAAGATTTTGCTTCAATTGTATTCTTTTTCTTTGAAAAGCAATATTTTATAATTTTCCTTCATTTTTCCTTTCAATAACAGGTGGCTTCACTCAAAACGCTATATCCCACGAAATCTTCGTCTGATTGCTGTCGAATGTGTACACGAATCGTTTGAAGGTTAGTACTATAGTCAAAAGCGCTTTTATCGTGCTGGTTCAAAGGTCAAATCAGAAAAAACAGAGGCTACCAAATTGTGAGATTACACTGGTTGACGAATTTCCTATTTTTCTTTCAATCTCGAAATAATCTATCAGATTAAGTACCATTTTGGAACTTCAGTTCTTTACGTCAGGTTATGTTTAAGCGACCGGGGGTCGCGACGCAAAAGATCTGACCGTTACGTTACGTTATGTTACGTTGCTTCGTTATGTGCCTTGCTTGCGTGCGTGTGCTCTCTCCTAAGTCTCTCTCTCGTTTACGAAGCAGCGATTCATATGCTTCGGCCGGGAATCGAACCCGGGCCGCCCGCGTGGAAGGCGAGCATTCTACCACTGAACCACCGATGCTATATTAAAATTCTATGCAAAGTTGGTATTCGCAGTGCTGGTGATCTACTTGAATTTGTTCGGATAAATTTTATTATTTCCATAATTTTTTTTGCGCGATTGATCTTTTTTGTTTATTCACAGCATCGGTTGTCAGGACGGTAGGTTGTGTTCACTGGTTTCTAAGTTTAACACGTCGGTAAGTGATTAACTTACCGTTCAGACGTCGAAAAGTAATGAATAGAAAAAAAAATTTCGCCAAAATGCAAAATATATTTTAAACTGATCGAGAAGTATATATGTCACTTTTGACATTTCGTTCATTTCGAATAAATTTGAATTATTTTATTCGGAATTTATTTCAATACGATCGCGCAAAAAATGGTATAAGCATCTCGAACGTTAAGGGTAATTACAACGTTTGCATGTAGATTCCTCTCGTAAAATTGGACAAAATGATATGAGGATTAAGGGGTGTAGCACATTTACTTTTCGAAATACAGGGTGTTGAAATTTTGAAAAGTTCAATGTTCTAATTCGATAACTTTAAAATGGATATATAAATTGATTTGACATTTGGCAGGTTGTTTTTAAATGTATAAAGGGCATATTTCGATAGAAATAGTAGTTTGTGCAACTAGTGTGGATATGATGGCCATATTGCACGAGGACGAAGTTTGATGCTCAATCGTTCAAGTGCGATATGGACAATCCACATGAGTCGAACAGCATATTTTTTCTACGACCCACTTAAGAAAAAATCTAGAAAATGAAAATTTCTATAAACTGTAATATAACTTCAAATTGAAAATTTAACAATTCAATTTCATGTTTCCACTAATTTTTTGTGGTAAACGTACAGTTCTTGAATGTCCAATTTGTATAGGTAATGCTACGGTTTCCCTTTTTAAATATACGATGCTGTTATAAGTAGATGTTGCCAGCCGGACTCCCTCATGAAGGGTACCGTACCATTATCTATAATAATGAATATTCTGCTAAATATTTCAAACGTACCTGTTATCGTTATTAATATCAAGCAGAATAATGATTTAAAAATAAAATTAACAATAAAAAAACTTCTTCACGGGGAATCGAACCCTGGTCTACCGCGTGAGAGTCTGGTTTGCTTACTACTCGACCACCAAGGAATATGCAAATTGTTTATCTATAACGTCAAATGTATTACATAATTTTTGCTTGAAAGGAACTAAAGCTCCTACCGTGTGTCCCGCGACACGTTCCACCTTTTTTTTGCTTGAGAATGCAAAAAAAACGGAAAATTGCTACTTATTATTCATATTGTCACTTTGAATTGTCAAAGTCACAAAACTGACATATTCAAATGAAAACTTAGCTGGTGAAAACAGCTAAAAACTAAATACATATATTTTTTTCTCCCGTTAAAATCGCATAAGTCTGTCTTATTCATCTTACGGATTTTATTTGGAAGTTATTATTAAACGCAATAAAAGAAAACAAAAACTGTGAGTATGTCTTTGTTGAAACGTATGACCCGAAAGATAAGATTACATTTGACTATAACTGAAAATTATATGGATTTAATTCTACCAGCGCCATCTATCTGTCAGACCAGGGACTATTCAATTTGCGTATGAATAATTTTGAGTTTTCCTCTTTTTGTTGGGTCCATATTGCCTTGATTTGCTATAACTCGGTACCAAGCGAACTAGGTTTCACTAAGCGAAGTCGGAGCGGGTCGCTAGTGATGGAAAACTACTTGAATTCATAGGGTACTTCATGACAGATTCAATAGAAATGACTAATGCAGTTACGAAATTTCTCAACGTTCGTAAAAAAATTGATTAAAAATTAAACTAGTTTGATGTAAATACAATCATCTCGGAATATTTTTCTTAAATTAGAATTTTTCTTTAACCATACCAACGTTAACCCTTCGACCTACTATTTTAAAATTGTCATTTCCCAAAGAAACTCTCGAATAAGAGAAAATTCAAAGAGTAATTTAAAAAGCAATGAGCGTCATTTTTTTGCAGAAGTGAATGACTTAATTTGAACCAGAAATTTCCTTGCGGAGAAAAGTTATTTTGAATTGATTAGATTTTATTGTCGAGATGTAAAAATTATCACGAAATTGCACAATTTTTTTTGGACATGAAATGGAGCTTTAATTTTCCATTTGGCAGATTACGTTTATAATTTTATCATTTTTATTTAGATAGATTTAATTCTTTCTATACAGAGTGAGCTTTAAGTATGTTGACTTCTACGCATATCATTATCTCATTCAAATCTCAATTTCGAGAAAATCACGTGTCACTAGATGGCGCTGAATTTTACAATATGGCTGTTATAGCGGTGAACAACAAAACAGTCTGTAAGGGTGTTTGATGCTGTTTAGTGTTTTTATGTGTTTTTCGAGGCGTTGTTAGTGAGTTTGTCAGGCTTTTCTTCATTTTTGTAATTTCCGTTATTTCCTGAACGTGTTTGTGTGGTAGTGTTTAAGAAAATAGATAAAAATGACGAAAATTGAAGTAACCCTTTTTAACCTCATGGAATATATTTGGAGTCAGAAGCAGACCACTAAAAAAAGGTGAAGTGGTTTTTAAAGCGTGACATGTGGCCTAGAAGGCACAAATTCAAAAAACATTAAAAGTTTGTGTCTGCAGACGTCTGGTCTAGCTCCCCAGCAACATGAGATAACAATTGATCTGAATGAGGATGTTAAAGATTGGAAATGCATATGTTCATGTAAGGCTGGAATGTCCGGCTTCTGCAAATAAATTATGAAACCTAAAAAACGTAGATTGGGCTCATTAGCTTCTAGTTATGAAAAAAATAGCTGAACTAACCTCAACTAGTATCTCCTTGTGTGATTTTTATAGAATTCACGACTTCTTAACGCTGCTTGTGCCAATCCGGGAGGAAAAGACTTGAATATCTACACAAAACTACCAAAAAGGTGGTCACTAGAATAGGATTTTAGCCACTACATTTGTAGCACTACAACTTTTACCACGTTTTTATTGTTTTGAAAGTGCACCCTATGGATGTGTGATTGTTTTTATCTCAGAAAAGCAATTTAAATTTTATTTCACTTTTTAGACTAAAATTCTAAAATTTCAAATAACACTCTATTGTTTAGTTTATAAAACAACAAAATTATTTCCACTTTCTATAACGATGTTCGCATTCTAGCTTTGCTGTTCACCTCTATTGAAGTTTGAAAGAAAATTAACAGATGTCGCCCATTTTGTAGGCAATTGTAAACATCAACAATACTAATCCATTGTTGTTGACGTTGTTATTGTTGCAGTCATAAGGGACAATTTTATAAGAAATGTTAAAAATTTAAGGAACGTTAAAAAATATGCTTTTACTCGATTCATTTGAACTATTTAGCTGGGTATATCAACGATTCCCATTTCTAGCCTTTAATCTACTGAAGTGACAACAACAGAAATTTTTTCAAGTTTTTTTTCCTCATTGAAAGTCTCCTGTACCCTTTTCCTATTTTATCCAACAGGACTTATAAAGTACTTATGTAATAAATGATTGACTATTAGATCTGTAATTTTTGCAATACTACGTCTGACTATTGGCTGATTCAATGCAATTTGATAAAGCCTACCTGCGGGTGTCTGGTAACTGCCATGACAAAGAAAATGCAAAGTGGATAGCACGCGGAGGTGTTCAGGACTAAATGTTGATCTTTGACAACCATTATTAACTCTGAAAAGCTTAGGTAACTCGAAAGGATCCAAATTATCTCTCAAATTTCTTTGAATTTTCCTATATATATCTACTGTTTCTAGAAAACATTTGATTTGTGAGGAACATAATAACCCAATATATAAATAACCTCCAAAATTAACTTGATATCTAAGTGCGTCCCTATAAATACGAATTTCTTCATTCATTAGTAAAACATCAAATACCAAAGCCATTTCTATTGTTGACTCCAATTTAAATCGATTTGGTTATATCTAAAGTTGCCTGCTATCAAAAATGTTCTAATTCTTAGTCAAGAGTAGGGTTTTATGTTTTTCTATAGGCTGGTATATTGCAGAATAGTAAAATTACATATTTCTCGTTCTTACAATTATAATGAGACTGGATCTAACTGAGCGAGCGATAGGAAACAAATCAACGGATCGTTCTCTGGGTGTATACAACTATGAAATGCAGTGGGAATTGGCACCTAGGAACCAACACCCAAAGTAATTTCAGAGTCACAGATGTTATCACAAACTTGCTTTCCGAAATGAGAAGTGATAGCATGCTGGCCACAATTAATGATAACCAACCATACCAAATCCCGCTAAACTGGGATGGGTTGAAAGCATGCAGTCAGGTGGAAACGTTGGTGGGGTACTCAAGCTGACATAGATTCCTCACACTTATACTTAGAGGCAATGAAACGGCAGACAAAGGTGGGGTCTAAACTTTCATTAACTGGTCCTGAACCAGTATTTGGAATAGTATAAGCTGCTGCACTTGGTTGCACACCTCAGTGGTTTCAAACTAAATATCAGACGTACTGGAGCCTTGTACCAAAACAAGAACACAGCAAACTCCTGCTCAAACCCTCGGAGTCGCTGACTGACGAAATATTAAACCTCAGCAGGTGCCAAATATGGTACAATAAGTGACGGGATTACGCAGCGGTCATCTGTACCCTGAGGAAGCACAAGCAGATATAGGGAGGAACTTATCTGCCGTTTGTGCATGGAAGAGGAGGAAACAGCCGCACACATTATCCGAGTGTGAAGCACTCTTATTGGAGTTATAGACTCCTAGAAATAGAACACCCAAGAAGGACCTTATGAAAAGACTATTGAGCTTGATAGGAGCTACTGGTCTCTAACAGTACAACAAAGAGCAAAAAAATCCTGAAGGTCTTGAAACCTCTGATTGGAGCTGCCTAACCAATCGATCAATCAAACAATAACCCACATTTTGAAAAATCACTTTAAAAATAAAGGTACGTTCATGGGTTCAAACAAAAAGATGTTTTTTCCCATTTGAAGTAATCTGTGCAGATGAGAAACAGTAAATTGCTTCAAATTAAGTTCTAATTATCAAGTCACATCTATTCTTAACATTTTTATTGTTGAATCACCTCGATATCTTTGTGGGAAATATGAATTTAAAAAAACTGCTTCCAATATTTTTTTTGCACTGAGAACTAAAGTTGGTATGATTAATGACATTGACAGTGTTGTTGAATCATCCTTTATCTACGAAACTACGACGAAGTATACCTACAAAAGTGGTTAATTTTTCAAACTAGACAGCCAGTGAACACTATTCGATAGTATAGTGATACAAAGTAGACTTGCATTAAACTCATTAACGATTCACTCGCACGATAGAGAATATTTATAGAATGCGAACGAGACATTTTTGTCTTGGTTACGCATTTTAGTATGTAACTGACCTTAAAGAGTATTTCAAAACATTATTATATAACAGATGTATTCCAAAACGTATTTTTTATGTAAATTATATTATAGAAAAGTATGTTTAATTAATTGGACTACACGTAGATTAATCAAATGTTAATAAACCCAAAAGAGCTGTTCTGTTTCGACTCGAAATATTTATTTAGAATGCTTCAAAATACCTTTCTCATTTCCAGATTCCTTTAAACTGTATGTCTGACAGGATTTCAAATCTTTCAGCGGTAGGTACGTGTTTTAAAAGAGAGGTCTCTAAATTTATTTGTATTTAATCATCTCAATAAGTTTACATCCAAAAAACCTAATCCTCAAATTTTTCTTTCTCTAAAATCAATAATAACTTTCATTCACTTTTATCGGCGGTGTGAAGCCAGTTTCTCACTATCAAATACCCCTTTTATAAGTCACAAGCCCTGGTGATGCCCTCTTTTGAACACTTGAAGAAGTTTCAAGAAGCTTCGAATGTATATGCAGTCCACTTACTCCATGATTTTAAAATTCCGTGTTTATTTCAAATAGTGTGTATTCTTTTTAAAGTAAGTAAGAGCTAAACTTTTTTAGTATAATTTAATTTGAATTATTTTTTGGTGTACTCTAAATTTATACAGGGTAGCGAGAAAGTCTGGCACCAAGTCTTTTTCTTTGAAAATAATAAACATAAACATATAATTATCAAATTCTAGGGTTATGAACATTATTGTATTCTTCGTTTTTAAGAGCAACTGATGCCAAGAAAACGAAGAATACAATATCGTTTATAGCCCCAAAATTTTATAATTATATGTTAATTCTTTTCAAAGAAAATGACTTGGTGCCAGACTTTCTCGCTACCTTTTATATTTCTGTAGTTATTAATTATTTACTATTAAAAACGTGTGAATCACTGAGTGGGGAAGAATAGAATAGAATATCTGGAATCTGGACAATCCAAATCACCGAAAGATAGTTCCTCAATACCTTTTCATTCTTGCCGAAAATTAGGATGATGAACCAGATGATGCTGCAATTGAAGAGACGAATATTCTAAAAAAAGTACGTTTCTTTTTTCTTTTCTTACCACCTTCAATTAGTATTTTTAATGGCAACAACCTAACGTTCTTCCAATTGTATGTTTCATGAAGGTAACTAAATTTGTTTTATTATCTTATTAATATAATTTTGGATTATCAAATTTTGTAGTTGAAAATTACTTTCATGTCTTTCTTGTATTTCAACAATTTCTTAAATGTAATTTTTAATTATCTTAATATTCTCAATTTGTATTCTCAACTATGGACATCCGTTTGTATTACAAAATTTTTTAATATCGATAGTTCTGCTTAAAGATATTGAGTGTACCATTTCTATTGTAGCCTGATGATGGTAACTAATGTACCGAAACTAGTAGCAGCTTAATTGTCCTTTTGCGGACAAAATTAAGCTATTGTGGTTTGGACTTTGAGTTTTATTGAACCCACTTGTTTGGAAAGTGCGTTTATTTGAGGTTGGTTTCCTATTCAAAATAACACTCACAAAAGATGCAGGATTTGCAGTACAAAAGTAGCAGAAAAAAGAAATGTTCTTTCTATTAGGTACCCCTATGTATTCAGCCCTGCTTCAATTGGTTCCACGGAAAATAGGATTTGTTTTTATATCGTATCTGAAGCCAGCGGATATTTTATTTTTGGATTTGTTAATTTGATTTCGACTGTTTTTGTATTTTTTAATAAATAAACGTGTACGCAATGTAGGTAGTTTATTTATGTTCTTGCTATTTATAACAAAATTATTTTAAATTCAGTATGTACAGTGAGAATATAATAATAATAATAATGTCTAATACAAATTAAATGTATAATGCGAGAAGTACAATCCTGAATAATGTTAACTAGGAAGTTTAAACCTGAATGATGTTAACGTAGAAATACAATCATGTATAATTTTAACTTGAAATAGCCAGCTATTGCTGTAAAGAAAAATTCATTGATATACAAATAGATATACAGGGTGTTTTCGAATGACACTCACAATGTTTGCATGTAGATGCATTTCGTAAAATTGGACAAAATGATATGAGGATTGAGGGGTCCAGCCTATTACTTTTCGAAATACGGGGTGTTGAAGTTATGAAAAATTGAATGTTTTATTATGAAAACTTCAAGATGGATAGATAAATTGATTTGACATTTGGCAGGTTGTTTTTAAATGCAAAAGGGCATATTTTGATTGAAAAACGTTTCAATTATTGATCCAGTGGCGTACATTTGGAAGGATATGTTACCTTTCCCTTCCCTTTTTTCACGCCACTAGCATTTGAAGCTATCATTCTATTTTGAATTCCTCAATGGTTTTCAGGTGAAAAACGCATAACCTTTACATATCAAAATATTTCTTAAATTTAGTTATTAAAAAGTGATCCTGCGGACTTCATGAAAACTGTGAAGGATTAAAATGAGAGTGGACTTTAATATTATTAATTTTTAAAAATGGAGAATCTAGGTTCAACAAAGGATCCTACACATGTTTAATCGCGGTTTAATTAGTCTTAAAATATTCGAAGGACCACCCTGTAATCAGGGAAAGCGGGTTTAAATAAAATTCTAGTGATATTAACAACTAAGTATATTAATGAAATAGAAATACTTATTTATGAAAAGTTCAAAGTCGAAACGTGCACATTGAAATATAAAGCGCGAACACAAACACATAATAACGAGTGTTTACAGATATAGACAAATTACAATATGTGGTAAATTAAGCAAATAGTAAGACAATATAATAGTCTAAGAGATTTTTACTATAGCTACAAATTATACGGTTTCGTGAACTAGGCAACGCCGTGAAGAGCTTCCTTTAACGGCAGGTTACTTTGCCGCGTTTTCGGCAAACGTGATGCGTATTGATAGAGGGTTACAATAGCAGAAATAAATTTGTTTTTGTTACCTTGATACAATTTATGAACACTAACACTGGCTTTAATTACTGTAACGATAGATCATTTTAAATCCATGAGGCATGGAAAGTTGGCGTTTTATCACAATTACATTTCACAAGATGCTTCCAAGGCAAAAGCCCAAAGGAAAAGAGAGCGTTTTTTGGGAACTTTTGGCGAGGGTGGGGCCACGGCGGTTACGTTGCTTTTCGAGTTTCTCCGGGTAGGCGGGGATTACCGAAATTTAAAAAAAGGGAATTGGAACTCTTGCACTCAACTAGGATAGTTGAATATACAGGGGAGCATCAAAGGAAAATTGAAAGAAGCGAACGACGTCACATGATGTTAAAATAACTGATTTTAACAA
The DNA here is from genome assembly GCA_910591675.1 of Galerucella calmariensis. NCBI lineage: Eukaryota > Metazoa > Arthropoda > Insecta > Coleoptera > Chrysomelidae > Galerucella > Galerucella calmariensis. Next base: position 492,565 of record CAJUYG010000006.1, on the reverse strand, counting down.
AAACATTAAAAGAAACTACAATTTTTTTAACATGTAAAGGTTATGCGTTTTCCACGTGGAAATCATTAAGGAATACAAAATAAAATAGAAATAGCTTCAAATGCTAGTGGCGTGAAAAATGGGAGTAGAAAGGTACTACTACTACTAAATGTGCAGGCGAGCCTTGTCCTGGACAACTCAAGAAAGGTAACATATTCTTCCAAATGTACACCACAGGATCAAGAATTGAAACATGTATTTCCATCAGAATATGCGTTATACATTACAAAACAACCTGCCAAAAGTCAAATCAATCCATCCTGAAGTTATCATATTAAAACATTTAATTTTTCATAGCTTTAACACCCCGTATTTCCAAAAGTAAATGGGCTGGACCCCTCAATCCTCATACCATTTTGTCCAATTTTACGAGAAGTATCTACATGCAAACGTTGTAAGTGTCATTTGAAAACACCCTGTACAACCAATGAAAAATTCATTATGAATGATCTTATTTTGAGGAAACTTGATATAAAATGAAACAATACCTCAGCATTTTTCAAATTCAGATTATCTGACAGTATAAGCATTGGGAATATACTTCCCATTTGAAATATATTTTGGAGGGAATAATTTTTTCAAAATGTAACATGTGTTCAACATAAAATCAATTCTTACAACAAACTCTACTCATTCATTATGAATGATCTTATTTTGAGAAAACTTGATATAAAATTAAACAATAGGTACCTCACCATGGTGAAAAATGCATTTTTCAAATTCAGATTATAAGTATTTTGGGAATATAACTTTCCATTTCAAATATCCCTTGGAGGGAATCATTTTTTCAAAATGTAACATAAAATCAATTCCTAACCTAACATAAAATCAATTCTTACAAAAAACTTTTGAAGGAATCATTTCCTTAGATGTCAATATTATATTATAACGTCTTATAAATTTCAAAATTACTTTCCAAAAAGTAGACCGCTCACTAAGAAGAAACATCTACTTCTCTGGATATATGCCCGACAGACAAATAATTACCCTTATATTGATAACACGCTTCACTTAAATATGACAATTGTTACAGGAAACTGTAATTAAGTGGATAATTTCCTTATCTCTCCTTATCACATGAGCGCTGTACTGAGATCATACTGCTAGACGCCACAAGTAGTAACCGCGCATTAAAACCAACATGAAATAATTTGAAATTCGTTTTAGTGGCAAAAAAAGTTTTATTGATGACAGACAATTTCACGCACTACCGTTTCAAACTAATTTATGAAGCATCATGTTTCTGTATTTGTATGAAAAACCCAATATTTTTATAATTTACTCAAATGTATTTCCAATCAACAACATGTAAAGGACAAGCAACATCAATTTGCGAATGCCTTGAACGTGACTAACTAGTTACGTTAGTGGCACATAAATCTTTGGTGCATTATTAAGTTGTGACATAAATTGCGAGCTAATTAGCCAATGACGTTCTGGTAAATATACGTCGATAAGATGCGTAATTAATTGAAGTTAGTTTGCCAAATAGCATTCTATAGATCACACTCCAAACAAGATTTATCGATGTATGTTCCCAATGGGGATATTGTTTTTAATAACAACGTTATATAAATTAATTGTTGCACAACCCTTACTACGTGAATTATTTCCATAATAATTAAATAATATCAATAAATAACAAATTCCATGACAGATTCATAACATACATACAAAGCCAGTCTAGAACGAACGCGAGTGTTCAATTGAGTGTGCTCCCGTTCCCTACCAAATCAACTACTAGACAAGCAAGAATTCATTTCGCTTCAATTAGCGCTGTTGCTGCCTGAAATTGAGATCCCAGTTTTTTAATTTGGATATTTTGTAATTCCCTTGCTAACCCTCAAAACCATTAAACTTGATGGGAGCGAGATTGAATGGGGAAAAGAAGTCAAGTATGTAGGGTTGACTATAAACAGTAAACTAGAACAAACACGAAAGGGAGATTATATGCAATGGTTTTAATGATGTGCAGGAATCGGGCAGGGACAAATTGGAGATGTAACCAAAAAATCCCGAGCTGGATGTACCTTGCCATAGTACATTTATCACTTTGCGTGGGGCAGTAGAACTAGCCTATTGACGACGAGAGAAAACATCTCCAAAATTAAAAGACCTATACTAGTCTATACATGCATCACAGGAGCAATAAGAACATACCCATCGGCAGCCACGGAAGTGATTCTCAACATCACACCACTTGCAGAAAGAAGAAGAAACAGACTTAGTAGAGAGGGATTCATTAAAAAAACACTTCCTCACTTACTCACTTTTTGGAAATCAGAAAACCTGGGACATGCCACAAGATAGTATGATGCAAAATCATAACTTTTCAAAAAAATTCGTCAAGGAATAGAACAAAAGGAAGGAATGGGATCCAAATACCATTACCAAACTTGGAAAGAATGCCGTTCAATGGTACACAGACGGCTCAAAAGCAATAGAAGAAACTAGAAAACTCTAAAAGCTTGGGAGAGCTCCAAGTATCTTACAGGCGAAAATTCACGCCTTAAGAAAGTATGCCCAGTTTATATTGACAAATTATGTAGAAGGCAAAGGATTATAATAATGTCGGATAGTCAAGGAGCCATTAAAGCTCTGAGCTCTTGTGTAATCAGTTCCAGAATGATATGGAAATTCCTCGGTAAACTCAATAAGCTAGGCGAGAACACACACAATATCAATATAAGGACACACACAATATAAGGAAATGAAATATCAGATGAATTAGCCCCAATGCAATATTGGAAGAAATGGGTAAAGCCGAAAAGGGAAGGAGAAGATCGCACCTTCGGAAAGATCTAATAGGGCTTGGTTAGACAATCAAAGATTCTGCTGGGTTGGGTTAGGTTGAGATCGCATGAATGCACAAGCAAAAGTAAAACTGCACTAATAGTTTCAACAGAGATCCTCACGGGACATTGTGTGTGTTTGACTAAGTAACAGGATGGTTTATATACACAATTAGTCCCGGTAGGTAGCGCTGCAATCGGGTTCATACTGAACTTCTCCTAAACCGTTGGTACGATTTTGATGACATTTTTGTGTGTGTTTGAGTAAGTGATTGGATGGTTTAGTTTCACAATTAGTTCCGGTAGGTGGGGCTGCAATCGGGTTCTCCTAAACAGTGGGCTGAGTTGGTAAGGTTATTAAAAAAAATAAGTTACTCACAAAAAAAAATTTGTTATCCCCAGAAATGGAAAAAAATTCAGCAGAGCAGAAATACAGTGAAACATTCTATCTTAACGATACTTATTTTTCCAACCAAAATAAGTTACAAATTTTTAATCAAAATAAAAAACTGTCAAAACATGTATAATATGATAAGACAAGAGGTTAGCACAGGACAACGTCTGTCGAGTCCTCCAGTTTATTTATAATTTTATTAGCAAGATAACTTTTTTTTCGAGGGAATCAAATCAACAGTAATCATTTATTTACTCACACGTATGTTGAATAATTTAAAATTAAATATGTGTGGTGAAAATTCTAAAAAATAACAGCAAAATCTGGCAGATCTCAGATGTTTACGTTAAATTGTAATAGATATTTTCTATTTGAAATTAGTATGAATAAATATGTGCTCTAGATTATTTTTAAATAGAAAATTAGATCAGGAATTTGTTATATAACTTGTTTTTTTATGTTTGCGATTTATGCCGCATTATAATAAATGTTTTATTGGTGCCAAAATATTTTTTTATGATAGTCGCTAATGAGAAAAAAATCAAATGAACCAACGAATAAATATTGTCCTGTTTTTTTTATTATAATAACCATTATAAAAATACCGTGACGGCCATATATCAATTTTATTTTTAGTTTTGGATTGAATTTGAATTTTATATGATTCAAGTGATTCACTGAACGTATTTACGTGAAAAAGATGATTCACTGATCGTATTCGCGTAAAAAAGTTTAATTTATTTTTTTTTGTTTCAGAGAGAACCAATAATAACAATCGATGTTGTTGGTAGCAATGTCAAGTATATACGAGGTAAGAGAAATAGATTTAGTATTATTTTGTTGATTTTAAATCCAACTTTAAACTGACTGAAAAAAATATTTGCAGTAGACTCCGTTTCACATCAGAAGAATCTACGTGCCAACTGACTTGCGCAGAACCCAAAATCGGTTTGTTTATTTATGTAGCCTCGAAAAACCGTCTCATGCCATTGGCCTTACAAACGATGTTTGATGCCGATACCAATTTTATTATTGATATTTGAGGTTGTGTTTGAGGCAATCATATACTGTCGAATATTTTTTTTTATATTTTAAGACGTTTAGCTAGTGTTGTGTGTTTTATTTGACTCAAAACCATGCCTCCTACAAACTTGTTGATGTTAGAGGAAAAATTATCCATAGGTAGTCAAGGCTGACAGATTCTAATTTTGTGTTAACCTAAAAAATGTGAAAACGTTACGCTACGACTGCAACTTCACGTGGCTTTTTCTTATGTGAAATGGAGTCTACTTTCTAAAAAACGACTATAATATAAGCAAGCACATCTCCTTGCTTCTTCAGCATTTAACAAGAAATGACAATGACAGGTCCGTTGAACTATAGGGAAACACGAATTTTTGACTGATTTTGCGAAAAATCGATAGTACCTACTCACCTATTTTGAGAATAATCCGTCAAAAAATTTGCGGGTTATACACAATTTACAAACAAAAATCCAAAAAAAGATCTTTTTTCGCCACTTGAACCATCACTTTTTGGCATGATATTTCATACAAAAAACAGTTTAAATGTGCTCTGTACATGAAAGTGATCAACAACATGTGTTCTCGCTATCTATGAAAAAAATCCAGTTAGAATCTTCATAATATTGTTTAAATTACCACTTTTATAAATATATATTTGACAGGCAACCAGTTTGGATATAAATAATTTTAATAATAATCGCATGCACAGATATGCAACCTACAAAACATAGAACAAAATACAATACTTTGTAGCGTGGTTGCCAGCTGTAATCGACTACTCGACAATCATGCTACATGACTATTAAGATACGAAATTAAATATTTTATCAGACTATATTTTTAGTTAGATTCATTCAAGACAAACCCAAGAACATAAATGAAATTATAAACACATTTTATATATGATGATATCCTTATATTGCGTATTTGAAGAAGGGGAAACAAATATATAATCATTGTATTCAGCCTTCCCTTCAAAAAATATCCAATACTTTGTAATCCACATCAAGTTATTCCAGAAGGGGAAGGAAATATAATAATTGGATTCACCCTTCCCCTTCTAGAATAATTAAGTTATTTTAGAAGGGGAAGGGTGAATCCAATTATTATATTCCCTTCCCCTACTGGAATATCTTTTGAGGGCAAGGCATTTGATTTAATTGTTTTCATACAAATTTGTAGCCTGTCAAATATATATTTATAAAAGTGGTAATTTTAACAATATTTTGAAGAAACTCACTGAAATGTTGTTATAATTAGCGAGAACACATGTTGTTGATCACTTTTCCGTACCGTGCAATTCATTTAAACTGTGGTTTGTATAAAATAACTAGTCCAAAAGTTATGGCTCAAGTGACGAGAAAAAATCTTTTTTTGGATTTTTCTCAGCAAAATATGTATAACCCGCAAATTTTTTGACGGATTATTCTCAAAATAGGTGAGTACTATCGATTTTTCGCAAAATCAGTCAAAAATTCGTGTTTCCCTATAGTTCAACGGACCCGACAATGACTAACTTCAGTAATTGACTGTTGGAATGAAAATGACTAAAAGTAAATAAATTGATGTTTTAGTACCAAGTATATTAATATTTTTTAACTTTAGATGCCATTTTAAATCAGCAATTTCATAATAAGTTTAAGGTTAATGGTTATAACGTATAAATAAATACTTTCCATTATATAAATAAATAATCCTACCGGATGTTTCATATAGACTTTACATAATGACATAAGAATAATCTGTGTCTTCGAAATTGTATAGAGCAGCTTTTGTCCCATTCAAATATCACTATTCATTAAGCTTAAGCTTGCCGGCTTTCTTGACTCCCCTGCCTGGAACGTTTTTTCGTTTTATATTACATTCAGTAGTAATAACCCAAGGACATTGATAATTGTTCGAAAAAATTTCGTGACAGATTTGGAAAGCTTGTTGCTTGTTGCCTACAAACAACAAGCTTGAGAAAGTTGTCATATTATCAAAGTCCGAGGGTTATTCGGATAGAAATTTTTTTGCTAATAATAGAAATACTACAGAGCTAAAACAAATCGTGACATTTCGAAATATTAAATATTTGAAACTTCAAAATCGAAATGAATCAATGTGTCCATAGCAACAACATCAAATAGAGGTTGACACAAGGACACTTCCATAAAAAGAGTTTACTGAGCAAGGTAGACAGGAAACACTCAACCAGGCTGTTAAAACTGGGTAAGATACAGTTACCGACCTGGTGAGTAGATAATACATCCTTTGGAAGCATCTGCACAAAATGGGCAAAGTTAGTGAACCTATGAGCAGGAAATGTGAACTTTATTATAAAACACCTACTCACATAGGTACTCTGCTTCTGCGAGAACTTACAAGGTCTCAGACGGAAGCACTGTTGAGAAGGAATAATACAACCATTAAAACTACAGGAAATCCTCCTAGTCAAACTAGTGGCCTAAATAGAATTTACGAAGCTTCTGGAATGGAAGTAGATAACATGGGAAATGGTGCAAAGATTCAGTTTGTGCATGGGCTGTTAAACACAACCCAAACGAATTAATTTCATGAACATGTTGAGATCAAATGAATGCCCAAGTCAGAGTAAAACTGCACCAAGAGTTTTAACAGGAATTTCAACGGGACATTGTCAACAGAAAAAGCTTAAAATGGTGTAGGAAGAAGAATGTAGATATATACATTTATTGAGAGTAATGAGAACATTCTGCATAGTTTCTGCAAGGCAAATCTTTATTCAGTGATCACCCCAAATCTAATATTTTGAACTTCGGCGAAGATCATACCTGATACGCAATTATTAAAAATTCACCAAATACACACTCTCATTGTTATCTACAGTTTTTTTATCAGCTCCCATTCTCTCCATAAACGATTACCTCTAACTCGATCTTCCGTTCATATTTGCTTGAATTGGACATTGTATGCAGTGACTTTACTACTTTATTATTATTAAAACAAACATTAACTCCGGCAAATACAGTTACTCCCGCCGTTTACTCGAGCTTGTTTACATAAATAGAACAAACATAAACTTTGACATACGAGTATATGCAGCAATATACT
>CAJUYG010000006.1:375625-470243 GCA_910591675.1 Galerucella calmariensis | reverse complement strand
AATATTTTTACAGATATGAATTTTTAAAGGTTCGAAAAATCTCAAATTTGGGTACTTTTGACTCTTGCATAATATATAAAACGAAAAATAAAATATGAAAAAAAAATATTTTTTTCGAGTTCTTTATACAATAGTTTCTAATATCTTTACCGGGAAATTTGGAAAAATTAATATCTTATTATGTGATATAGGTCATTATGGTTTTTCTATGTTTGGTAACATTCGTTCATTCAGTAAAAATTGAATAAAAGTGTGACAACATGCAGTTTAAAAATCAGTTATTGCATTTAAAATAAATTATATACAGGGTACAATATTTGATACCAATCCCTGGAAAATCAAAAAAATCAAATGAGTCGTGTAAACAACTATAGCCAATTAAAATGTATGATCAATTCCACGCATCACCCTGTAAACAAATAAAGAAGAGATGTTGACACTTTTTATTAGCCCCATGACACCCTCCGTGGGGAACTCTACATAAGGTGGAAGTACGTAAAGTTCCTCATGTATGGAGAGAACGTCTTTTAAATATTCACTTCGTACGTTCCCTAGGCTGACAAAATCTATTTTGTACATTTCACCTGTAACCCGATTAATTAACCAACTCGCAATAAAGTTGCCATATTCTGTTGTAAGGATTTACAAAGCATCTTACGTTGTTCGAGGCAAACGTTTTCGTCGTTGGTTAATTCTCTAAATATTAATTTGTAAAATAATTATTCAGTGGTTTTAATCAAAAAACAAGTTACACAAGTTGCTCGAGGGCGTCTTTTACTTTCACAAAATTTACCCAGTGCCTTCTTACAAATTGTTCTCTAAAAGGGTAGAGCTTATTATGAAATATGAGCTTTCTCCATGCCGCTTTTCACTACGACTAGCTTTGCTTTTCTCCTAGCGATACAAAAGAATATCTTCTAGTATAACGGGAAGGTAAGAAAGGCTGGAATGACAGTGGAAGCAGCCTGGTATAGTGAGGGCTCAAATAGGCGAGCGGCACATCCACAAAAAGTCGCTTAGAAACACTAAAAAGTGACCAGAACATTCCTAGTCTCTAAAAATCCTGTTTTTTTTTTCTAAAATTGGGGGAACACTATTAAAATGCACAATTACGTCTAAAATTAGAAAAAAAAATATGTGGAGTTTACGGAAAAATCAATATTTCACCATGAAAATTGTATTACATATAATAGGTTACAAGCATAAATTTTGCTATTGATGGGAATTGACGCTTTATCAGGTCTCCTAACACCTTGCATGTCTAATTTTCAAAAAAAAATATAAACTTTCCTTTCAAAACGACTTCAAAAATCATAAAATTTGAAAGTCCGCCAAAACGCGCTTTACGTCATAAAAATGGCTGCCTCATGATGTGACGTCATTTGTCACACACACACACACACAACCTTGATGAGCCCGTCCCACCCAGGATGTTCCTCTCTAGGCGAGGTACATCTCCAGTGTGGACTTCCACCACTTCCCCCATCTTATCCGTTTCGGCGTACAGCTCGTCCCTAGCTAAAAGGGCTAGCAGCTGGGGGAGAGCCGTCTTCTCTTTGGCCGTGTAACCTCGGTGGTTTTTTCTTCGACGGTCTTCCGTTGTGTGTGTTTGCGCTGCCTCTACAAAGTGCGTCCTCAGCCTGCAATTTCGGCTGAAAACACCCTCATAGAGTGTGTCTTCTCTTCTTCCGATCTCTTACAAGCGACTTTAAGCCATTAGCTGAGCTAATAGCTTTGTCACCTGTTCGAGGATCTGTTGTATTGTTGTTGTCGTCGTTTTTTTCTTGTTAGCTGCGGCTTGGGCGTAGCTGACTCCTGTCTTCTTTACTGATGTTGCTGTTGTCCTTGTCTTCTGGTTGTTTGGGGCTTTTGGGCATCCTTTGTAGTTTGCCTGGCAGTTTGCGCAGGTGTCCGGCTTGGTCTTCGGTCGTGGGCAGTCGTTGAATCGGTGTGGTCCTCCGCACTTCACGCATTTTGTGTTTACTTTACACGTCGTCTGTCCGTGGTGGAAGCCATGGCAGTTGTAGCACTGCGTCGGCCCTTTTCCTCTTCTTTGTTCTTCCCACCTGATCCTCACGTTCTGGATGTGTTGGATTTTCCGGATTTTCTCCAGATTCGTCCATGTAACGGAAGTGTAAAAAATGTGGCTGTAGCAACATCTTCACCTCCAACCGTAAACCAAAATTCGAAAAATCTGACAACAAAACACGTGGTCTCCAAACAATAAAGTATTATCACAGTTTCCTGTGATGAGGCACGTTTTTTTACATCATTTATTCACCATTGGTTGAATGACGTCAGTCTCCGCTGCAACGACCATGCAAAGACATGTTAGAGTCATCTGTAGCTCATAAAAAACGCAGTTGTTGTTCAAATCATCTGACCACTGACAATCTATTTCTAAGTTGATTGTTGTTGTTAGCAAAAATTTACGAAATGAATGAAGATACTTTGAAAAGTGTTGAAGTTATTTCAGCCTCTAGATCTCGAAGTAGCAGTTTATCTTATAGTTCTACTTGAAATTTTTTCAATCTCTGACGCTGTTAAAAGCGCCGTCAACACCTTGTTACCACATTTCAAATTTACTTCTATTAACTTGTCCATTTCTTTGACCTCTTCGGAAAATCGTTAGTTTTTTTAGGTTTAGCTGTCATTTTGTAAACCACCAAAATTCATCCACCACCTAGATACAACGGTGGAGTGGTTGGCAATTTTGGTTGATGTTACAGTTGTTATAAATGAACGCGTAATTTCTTCAATCTACAATCCACCAATGAATATAAGAACGCAGCTGGTCGATTGGTAGATCTACCGGTGAATAAAAGAACGTGTCTATGTTGTCGTATTTAATAAAGCGCGTTACCTATAGATATCGCAGAATAATAATTATTCGAACGCTCTATAAAGTTCTGGAAAATATGTTTATTTCAGTTTTTCATAAGGGTTTCTCATTTCCTAGTTTTCTGCCTCATACCTACTACCTACTTTCAACAAGTGCCGCTGGTCGCACCACAATCGATCCACCGCAATATATGTAAAAACATCAATTTCTAAATAAAATAGTTTTAAAACGAAAAACATGCTGAACGGCATGTTGCGCAGTTTATAATAGACTATTGGCCAAAGTTCTCTGATTAGAATACTGTAACAACTGTGGTGAGTCTGATAATTTAGCAAGGTGAGCTCAGGCACTCCCAATTTTTTTTAAATTAAATTAAATGAACATGAGCTGTGCTGGCATATTCGCTAAAAAGTACCGAAACATTCATATTTACATGCTATATAAAATTTTGGATTCGGACAATTTGTGTGTTTGCTCTGCTAGAAACTCTTTGTTCTCAGGACTTTATAGTTAACCAGTACCAAGGAAAAACGAATATTATAAATGATGATTAGATTTGTTCATAAACATAATATTTCTGTATTAATATTCGAGAGAAAATAGAAATAACAACAGCGATTTAATCCAAACAAAGTTATCAAACAAATTACTGTCAGTTCGTCTGTACGTTTTTCCAAATAAAATCGTCATATGGTAACAATTCCAACAAGATAGCACTAAATCCCTTTTTGTTGTCTGTGAGCCAATTTAACCCCATCGGTATAATCATGGCCGTAGACCGTAGAGATAGCTTTCTTTTCAAGTGTTCGAACTGCTGATAATTACCTGTTTATCATCTAAAGTTTTTTATTGGCCAAACAATGCGAAAGATAAAATATTCATAACGGGTGGAATAGTTGGTTGTTGATCGTCCTAATAGTCGTGTTAGAACAATTTGTGTGTGATAAACTTGAAATAAAATGGAAAAACGATACAATTTTTGGACAGTACGCGGTATTCGTAAATTTTCTAGAGGAACTGAACGAGAAAAAATCTTACAGACCATCAAAGAAAGTGAGTTTTTCCAAATTATCAATTATCAAATAAAACCTGTAATTAACAAAACCACTACAGTAATATAATATACTGACAGTCCAAAAAATCCGCATTTTCAAAAAATGTAATCTGTTGTACCACTCATTTGATTTTTATGATTTTTTTGGTGAACTGTCGATGAATTCTTTTGTACCAATACTTTGCTTGACATTTTGATGTAGGTAGTGTGTAGAGTTAAGTTTGAAAATATTCGGTGTGCATAAGTTTCAAAATGTTTTTTACCCGAAACACCTTATATATTTCGCTAACAGCCAAAAAAGAAGATTCCTGTAATTTTACAGTTTTTGGCGGCATACTTATTCAAAATTACTGTAACTTTACTTTTATTGCAAAATAACATTTATGGTTCATTTTTTGATATTTCATTTATTTATAAAGCTACTCAACATTAGATTGATATTACAATAATAACAATCAAATAGTCAAGTAAAATTGAAGGAAATGTCATAAAATGGACCTTATAATGCCTGAAGTGAGAAAAATAATGCAATAATCATCGAGCTTATATATTTTATTGAATAAAAAAAGTGTCCAATAAATGGAACGTTTTTTTTACATATTTCAATGACGAACATGAAGGAAAATAAATGTTAGGAATTCAACAATAATGCTGGGAAGTTGAAAGCTGTATGGAAGAATAACTACCTCTGTCACTTTTCATTTAATGAAACATGTTTTCTATAAAAATAAAGCTTACCGGGTGCACCTCACATTACAGTCTTTTAAAAACATATTCTCGACGTCTCTTAGAATAAAAGTTCCACTATTTACAATAAAAACCAACTACGAATACTCTACACACACACACACACACACACACAAAATAAATGAGCAAAATAAACTTTAAAAACGAAAACTGGACTCACGATACACGTCAGGCAGTTGTCAGGTTAGATAGCACGTTAGGATGTCAGCGCTGATATATGTGGAAGAATCTGCTACTACCACTAACGGCGTTACAGTTCTCACTAAATTAGAAATTTTAGTACTGACGGGACTCCCTATGTGACAGCACCCTCGTTCTTCAGAGATCCCCTACCCTGGCAGCAACGACAATAGTAGGTGCCAACCTATGACAGTTTTGTCATTTTAACAACGATAGAAAGGGCGCATCATTTTTTATCACAAATGAAAACGCTTGTTAATACTTAAATCTTTAATAACCCAAAAAATAACATGAAAAAAACCGAGATTTCCATAAAGCATGGTGCTCAATAGAGGAGTTCAGGCTAAGGTCATTATGGCCAACAAAAAGTGGTTTTTATCAGTTTTCATGACAAGAATGACATTTAATGTCTACCATTCAAATCATAAGATTTTTACAGGTTTTTTATCATTGCGAACTTCTACATTGCTTAATTGAAACAATTTATACACCCCCGGAGCGTAAATCTTGAAATTTAAAATAACGTTTTAGCTGAATTCTCAAGGCATCGGAGGCCAAAATTCAAGGAATTTTTGGCAAGTCACCATTCCATTTCTGTTATTCTGTCACCATTTATGTCAAATTTCGGTTATATTCATTTCTGTTTATATTCCTTTAATCGTGCATGTCCATTTTCCAGCATATTTTTGTAGCAGCTCTAGTTAGTTGTTTCTCTATTCTTCTAATCACTTTTTCCACTGACATCTGACATAACTAGTGACAGATAACAAAAATGAAATGGTGACTTGTCAAAAGTTCCTAGAATTATTGGTCTTTGATGCGTTAAGAATTCAGCTAAAACATTATTTTAAATTTCAAGATTCCCGCTCCGGGGTATATACATTATTTCAATAAATCAATGTAGATATTCGCAATAATAAAAAATCTCCAAAAATCTTTTAATTTGAATGGTAGACATTAACTGCCATTCTTGTGATAAAAAATCACTTTTTGTTGGCCACACTGACCATAGACTGAACTTCTCTATTTCCAGTTGACACTTTATATTGCAGTTGCTGCATCCTACAGGGTTTGATTCCCAAAAAAATAAGAGAAAGAAGAATAAGTAATGCTGCCACAAGGAACGTACAGAAGATATCCTATAGGGTGTTTTAAATTTATGATCCCGTATATTTTCAAAGTTAACTCTAAAGGACCCCGCGCTTTTCTTATGATAGATAGATAGATAGATAAATTTTATTGTATTAAAAGAATTTACAATTCTTATTACAAGAAGTTCGGTCTTCACATACCACAGTGCGAAAACGAAACAACAATAATAAAGTAGGAAAAAACTAATTAAAATATACTTAATTTAACAAGAAAAAAAAAGTTTAAACACGGTAAATATCTCATTCTTCTAGTACAAAGGCGCTCAGCTTCAAAATATTGAGAAGATAATTCACAACTTTAGTTAATTTAAAGAAATCAGTGGTGTTAAAAATATATATTAATTCGCCAAATGTCTTCAATTCTGAACATATGCTATCTCCTCTAAGTTCATTGTATATTGGACATTCTGTAAATAAGTGCATTAATGTCTCGGTCTCATGCAAGTTACAAAGACTACAAGTTGCAGTCATATCTACTGTGTATTTTATACCTCGATAATAGATTTTTAGAGTTTTGGAGCTACATAGTCTAATTTGGGATATTATTCTAATTATATATATTGGGCAAGATCTTTGCAAATAACAATTATTTTTAGACAAAATTAAATGTTTGTATATCAAAGGATACGAGGAGTTTATTATTCTTTGTTGATCATGTGCTATTAATTTATTTTTATATGATTGTAATATGTTATTTAAAAGTTTATTGGAGTTATTGTGCAAGAATTCTAACCACAGATTATCACAACCGGCATAGTCGAAGTACTGCTTAACTTGACCCAGAAAACTATACTTCACATTGTGACTGTTGATGGCTTGTAACCTCAAGAAGCATTGTTTAGTCAATGAACTATCATCCATGATTTTCACTCTATTTAACCACAACAACGCCGATTTGAATATTAGAAAACTTAACTTAATGGTTTTAGTTCCTACTCTCACCATATAATTGGGAGTGCAAAGAGGCAGACACAGCAACCTTTTAAAAAAGTTCACCTGAACTTGTTCAAGTGAATCAGCATATCGTAGTCCCCAGATTCCAATTCCATATGATAAAGAAGATAAAATGATAGAATTGTAAAGTTCCATACGAGCATTCCAAGAATGTAGTTTAGACCGACACATAATATTCATAACAGCACCAGTAGATTGGAGAGTCTTGGTTACTGTCCTCTGAGTCATATTTAAAAATAAAGACGAATATGAAAAAGTAACACCCAAATATGTGAAATGTTTTACTACCTCCAAAGGTTCGTTATTATATTTAAAATTTAGTTTGTTTATAGTTGTTGTTATATCCACCTTTACTAAATATCATCAGTTTAGTTTTTTTTTTTTTTTCTTATGACAAAGTGGCGTTCCGTCAAATGTCATGAATTTTGGATATGATGTTGTACTCGACTTCTTGACCAAAAGTGTCCTTGGGACCAATTCATTCCTATGACTAGTTTTCGATATACAGGGTATTAAAGTTAAAAAATCTTTGTTTTTCGTGCCCACGTAATTTTATTATTAACAAATGAATATGCATTTTTAATTGATTGTACCATTGATATGTTCTAGTTTATCGTATACTTACACATAAATAGTTCAAAATGTCAACATATACAGGGTGGGACGCAATTATACAAGGACGAATTTTTGGAATTCTAAGAAATTCTTATATTAAATGAAAACAAGGTCAGAAATAAAAATTTACTTCATATTCAATGTTCTGGCATAAAATATACTAGTTCTAGAGGTATTCCATACAGAGTGATTCTTAATGCAACCTGAAATTAGTTTTTTTCTATATGAAATAAATAAGTTACATGTATTTTAAAAGTAGATTTTGATGTTTAAAACGTATTGGTTACCTAGATATTAGTACTTTTCTTGAAATACAGGATGATTTGCACATACATCTTGTTATTAAACCGACAAAAACTCCATTCAGACAGGAACAAATAAAATAAAAATTCGATACTGGTAACGAAATAACAAATACACTAAACAGACATATCGAAACTAGACCATAAAACTAAAGTCAAAATTCCAAAACTGTAGGCAATAGAGAATATTTCTCTATTTTTTTTTAAATGGAACTTTTATTATTATTAATTTACTGTAGTACATGCCTACAGGATGATTAAATACTTGTAATTTATTCATCTTTTTTTCAATGGTTCGGTACACTTCGGTATGTATCCATAAATAAAAATGTGATTATAATTTCGTTCACTATCCCTTTTCTGCTGAGTACTCTACCCTCGGGACCCTGTTTCTGAAAAACTGGTCATAGTAAGATTATGAAATCTTCTCAGCTCATTTACTATTTTAAGCTTATTACAAAACAAAATAAATTAAACATTTTGACAGATATAATTATAAAATACAGGGTGATTCAGAAAAAGTGTATTTTCTCTAATTTTTGTCGGTTTAATAACAAGATGTAAGTGCAAATCACCCAGTATTTTAAGAAAAGTACTAATATCTAGGTTACCAATACGTTTTAAACATCAAAAATTAATTTAAAAATACATGGTGTAACTTATTTATTTCATATCGAAAAAAGTAATTTCAGGTTGCATTAAGAATCACTCTGTATGGAATACCTCTAGAACTAGTATATTTGATGCAAGAACATTGAATATGAAGTAACTTTTTATTTCTGACCTTGTTTTCATTCAATATACGAATTTCTTAGAATTCCAAAAATTCGTCCTTGTATAATTGAGTCCCACCCTGTATATGTTGACATTTTGAACTATTTATGTGTAAGTTTACGATAAACTAGAACATATCAATGGTACTATCAATTAAAAATGCATATTTATTTGTTAATAATAAAATTACGTGGCCACGAAAAACAAAGATTTTTCAACTTTAATACCCTGTATATCGGAAACTAGTCATAGGATTGAATTGGTCCCATGGACACTTTTGGTCAAGAAGTCGAGTACAACATCATATCCAAAATTTATAACATTTGACGGAAAGCCACTTTGTCATAAGAAAAGCGCGGGGTCCTTTAAACCTCAGTGTTAGTAAAGTAGAATTGACCTGTATGTTCATAAAAAATAACCAAATGAGTGGTTCAAGAGATAACCGATTATGATATTGTATAGAATGTTTGGAGGCTGAATATTTTTGATGTCTAGTGGAAGTAACTGTTGAAACCATTAATTTTCCAAATTATTCCCATTCTCATCGAATAAAATGCTTGAAAAAATATGTTATTCATTGGTGTTGCAAACGTGATATTATTGTAATTATTCCATTAATAATTCATGTTTTGTCCAATTGCCGCCATCCGTGTGAAATTAATAATTCATGCTTATATCAATAACATTTAATCAACATGACAAATATTGATTTCAACAGATATTAGTTGCATTTCAAATTTTACGGTAATAAAAAATAATTTGTTGTAATTACTCAATTAGGTGCGAGTACGAACAAAAATAAAACAAATCTGTGGCGACAAAATTACAAGTAACTAATATAATTATCACTTATAATCACACGAGAGCTTTTTTTGTGGAAGTAAACTTAAAATGTATCAATAAGAACTTTTTTTTGCCTGGCAATTTTCCAAAAAAAAATTACGAATCTGTAGGACGAGTAATTTTTTCTTGTAGGCTTTTGAGTTGAATAACCTAATGGCAACAAAATTGGAAGAATCATAAATATCAAGTTTACTTCGACTCAAAAAAAGCTAGAGTGTATAGTTTGGCAAGTTTATCTGAAGCTACGGGGCATCGGTGAGAGGCGAGGAAGCATGGCGCATATCTGTCATAAACGTATAAATGGCGTACCTACGGTACCTATTTTACCAAGTAAAATTGAAATTACAAAGGTCGCTGACAATACCAACGCCACTGGATAAATCAATATCAGTCAATTGACGAAGTGAGAGGGAAGAACACACGCACGTGCTTGCCAATAAGAAGTCAGCTGGTCAGGCCTTTCGATATAAATCACCAATTATGTAATTCGAAGGGTGTGATAATTATGGTTTTCGTAAAACGCTGCCAGAGCTTGAAGGAGTCCATAACAAATTTGGAAAAGTGCTTATCTTTTAATATGGACATTATTAACGCCTTTATGTGAAGTTTACACGACGAGGCCGTAGGCCGAGTCGTGTAACCATATAAGTGCGTTAATAATTCCTATCACACGTGTTACGTACAAAATTTTATCTACAACTGTTTATTAGTATTATTAACAGTACCTATATTATAAAATTTAAAAAAAGTTCAATTCAACGTATTTTTAATGATATTGACTGCAAACAAGGTACTGTGTATCATCATTTTGTGACCATAGCAACAAAGACAAACAAGGCTGTGGAAATGAAATAAATCAGTTCTGTCATCAAATTGGGGTTTGAAAACGCTTTCACTGGCCTTAAATCGTATTTGGAATATCAAAAACTGCTTCACGTGGTGTATATCTCGGTGGACTCGAACTAAATATCAGTCGTACTGGAGACACGTGCAAAAACAGGAACATAGCATGAACTTGGTAAGGTACAAGTTTTTATTGCATCAATTTATAGACCACCCTCCGGAGATTTAATTATTTTTTTGGACAAAATTGAACAACTTTTAGTTTGTATTTTTTATGAAAAAAAAGCAATTTTTATAGTAGGTGATTTAAATATTGAAATGCTCAAAGAAAATAAAACAGGAACTGAACTTCTTTCACTAATGAAATCCTTTAATTTAGTTCAAACCATTTTTGAAAACACTCGTATCACCAGAATGAATGCTTCTTGTATAGATAATGTATTCACAAATTCAGATTTTTTACAAGCTAAAGCATTTGAGCATTTTATTTCGGACTATACTGCACAGAAAATCATTTTTAAAACTGACCAAGATAAAAATAATGAATTAAAACACAAACGCATTTTTTCAGAGGAAAATAAAAATTATTTTCTGGGTAGTTTATGAGAGCAAGACTGGTTAGCGGTTTATGATGTTGAAAAAAGTGATATTAACAAGCAATGGAATGTCTTTATGGATAGTTTTAAAGTTATATTTAATCAGCATTTCCCTCTAAAATTAAGTGGTAAAAAACCGAATGTAACTGCACCAAATAGCCCTGGACTTATAGAATGTAAGCGAAGTTTAGATATTTATTAGCAAGTTTTTATTAGTGTTTAATGTATACGGTACTTTTTTGTTTTTGGTTAAGTATTGAGTTTTTTGTTTGTATGACGTCATTTCACTTTGTGTTTACTTGTAATTATGATCTGAAATAAAGGAGTTTTTTATTATTATTATTATTAACTCCTGGTCAAAAAACCCTCGGCGAAGCTGACTAACGAACTGAACCGGTCACTGTACCCTAAGGAAGCACATGCATACAATTGGCATATATAGAGAGGAATTAATTTGTCGGTTGTGCATGGAGGAGGAAACAGCCTCTCACATTCTTTGATTGTGAAGCATTATCTCATTGGAGGTATAGACTCCTAGAACTAGAGCATCCAAGGGAGAATTTCTCAAAGAAGGACCTAATGAAAATACTGTTGAGCCTGATAGGGGCTCTTCATACAGTGTGGAAACCACTTATGGAATAAAATTCTTTATGTCATTATTTTAGAAAATTATAAAAAATGCCGAGACACGTCAACTTTTGAATTGAGTTGTGCGTTATGTAAACATAAATTTAAATGTACAGGGTGATTCACGCAAGTATGCCATAGTCGGTGTTTTTTTTTAATGAAACACACTGTATATTTGCATCTTTTTGAAATCCTCTTAATGAATCGATTCCAACAAACTAAATAATGTATGGTCAATTATGAATTAGGTGAATATCTTTAAAGCTGAGTACACATGACTAGAAAGTCAAGAAAAAATAGTTGATGATTTCTGTGTAAAAATTTAATTTTTAAAATCGCAGAGTGCTTTCGGCTATTTTCAGTGCTATACCTGCAAGTAAGTAATGAATTATGAATTATATAGGGTGAAATTTTAAAATTAATAATTTATTACACTTGAAATATTGGTACTTTTTCAAATTAGCTGAATATGGATTTATCCAAAAACTAAACTAACTAATTATTAGACGCATTTGTCTATTAAACAAAACCTGCTACGCCCATGAATTTAATCATAAATGGCTAAAAATTGCATAAAAACGCCAATAATTAGACAAAATCGATAAATAATGTGGATTGTTTTCTATTCTGTCAGTTGTTGATGTGTTGACAGTTTATACTGAAAAAGTAAAATCTTTGTCAAACACTCTTTCCTTGTCGACATAACAATTAAATATTTAACTGAGACTCACCGAATTGAGATTTTAATGATGATCGGGTACGGGGATAACTGCAGAAGTCAAGTTGAAGTGGCAAACTTATTTAATCACAGGTATCCCGAATTGCCTAATATTTCACAAAGTACTGTGTCTAAAATTCATGCACAATTCAGAGAACTTGGATATGTCAAACCATTGAAAAGAAAACCACACTTCGTTGAAGATAATGTGAAAGTGGATATTTTGTTGAGTGTCGAAGGGAATCCAACTTCAAGTACACGTCAAATTGCCCGTGAAAATAATGTTAGTCACACAACTGTTCTAAGATGGCTTCATAAAAAAAAAACTTCATCCCTACAAATTAACTTTTGTGCAGAAGTTAACAAAAGACGATCCAGATCGTAGAATGGATTTCTGCGAAAGATTGATGAATAATCTGAACAGAAATGAGATAGCTCTTGGTATCATTCTTTTTTCTGACGAATCAACATTCACATTGAATGGTGAGGTAAACCGACAGAACTGTAGATATTGGTCAGCAGAGAATCCTAATTGGATGCGTGAGACACATACTCAATACCTTCAAAAGGTGAACGTTTGGGCCGGTATCATAGGCGACCATATTATTGGTCCTATACCTATTTATAGATAGAAATTTGACAGCTGAAAAATATTTAAATATGCTTGGAAATGAAGTTATTCCTGCGTTGGCAAACTTATATCCCAACGCAATAGATCCTAGCTTTCCGAATGAAAATGATGGGTTCCAGCAAGACACCCCATTATGCTTTAATGGTAATAACTTATTTAGATGAAATCTTCCCCAATAAATGGATTGGACGAAGAGGTACTATTGAGTGGCCAGCTAGATCGCTAGATTTTTTTCTGTGGGGTTATCTCAAGAACAAAGTATATGCAACACAAGCAACTAGCATTGTAGACCTCAAAGACAGGATAACTACGGAAATACGGAATATTTCACCTCAAACTTAAAATAAAGTTAAGGAGGAGTTCTATAGGAGACTGTGCTATTGCCAACAACTAGGTGGAGAACATTTTGAGCATTTATTTTAATGTATTAAAATCAAATACATCAGGTATTTTATGTATGTGTTTAATAACTGTAAAAATAAAAATTCCACCCTCTATAATTCATAATTGACCATACATTATTTAGTTTGTTGGAATCGGTTCATCAAGAGGATTATAAAAATATGCAAATATACAGGGTGTTTCAATAAAAAAAAACACCGACTATGGCAGACTTGCGTGGATCACCCTGTATATTTACATTTATGTTTACATAATGCACAACTCAATTCAAAAGTTGACGTGTCTCGGCATTTTTTATAATTTTCTAAAATAATGACATAAAGAATTTTATTCCATAAGTGGTTTCCACACTGTATAAACGGCAAAACTAAGAGCACAAAAAGCCTAAATGCTGAGATGCCGAGGACTGCCTCAGATCCGTGTTGCCGAATCATTCAATCAAACAATTCGTTTAATGTAATCAAGAAATAATTTTGTATTATGTGATTATTAATAAAACTCATAAACTTGTCTACTACCGAAATTTACATTCAAAAATTGCCGAGTAACGACTAATTATGCGACGCGACGTGATGGCAGACTTGTAAAATATCAATGAAATAATGATCAATTTAGAGTTTTTGTGTATTCTTTATTATTAAAGTGGAATTAATTGAAAACTTTTAGTTTTATTTAAAATGGAAATATGAGTAGAGTTCACATAGTAAGGGTCGAAACAGTAAATTCAATTACGTAGTAAATAATTACTATTATCCTGTTTTCTTCAGTCAGTTTTTATTTTTAGAACCGCTCTACTGGTATTTCAATAAGTCAGAAAATTTTTGGGATCGCAAAAATATACATTGTTATCTCATAGTAAATAATTGCAGAGTTATCAGTTGTTTTTGTAATAATATCGATCCGTGTTAAGGTACCTATCAGATAATTCCTGTTGATTTGAAATTACGACAATAAACAATTATTATTAGGATACCAACACAGAACTGATATTTTATTTCTCTCTTCAAGTATGATTAATGCCTATAATATTTTGCAATTGAAACCATAAGTAGCAACTGGAAGAGTCATGCTTCCTCCTTTTGAGACTGCAAGATGCGGTCGCCGCACGGCGATCTGTAGTTTCCACATACCTAATTGATATCCGCAATACACGGACTGCTCGAGCAGCTCCTGAGCGGTCGACTGCTTAAAGCTGCCGCACCCACCATACACGTACCGCAACAAGCGGTCGCTACCTATGGTTGCTACCGGCCACGCGCCACTCCCTCCCTGCTCCCCGCTGAGCACCAATCCATTCCTCTCGGCAGGCAACCGGCTCAGTCCCCTCCCGCCTCATTCACTTCATCGAAATCCATCTTGTAAATGAACTCGCATCAATATTTTTTGCGGTCGTTTACGACTTCAACGCGACTGCTCTAGAGTAGTCGGTCTCGACTGCAACATGCGGTCCGTCTATGGCCAGCCTAACAAACTTGAGATTTTAATCTTAACAGCCGTTGAACTAAATAAATTTCCTCGTCCTGCGTAATCTTGCAATACGTATAATTGTTTCACTGGAAGAGAAGTGATCTCGTGACTGATAAGAAATTTTCATCAATTCCATTATTCAATTGTAATTTTTATCCATTATTGAAATTTCTATCTCTTTTCATATTTATTTCTACCGCTTAGAGTCACAATAAATAAATCTCGAGATACCTGAACTTTATACTTACCCATTTAAGCGAAAACTTTTGGTATATAAGGGCGAAACTTATGGGGTTATGGCGGTCTCCGGTTTGCCTATTTGCTAATGCTAAGGCTACCATTATACTAGGATGCTCATCCGGGATGCTTGCGTCCGGGATGCTAGCATCCCACTTCGAGTCGAATTTGTGTTGGGATGCTAGCCTCCCGGACTGCTATTTTATTTTAATTTTTGGTCAGTCGTCAATATGGCCCCAACGAATGAAGAGATGTTGTTGCTGATGTTACTAATTAAGAAAAGAAGGCGTCGTGCAAAAAGAAAGTTTAGTGTGGACCCCTTTTTAGCTGTCCGTTCTATTAAAAGCCTGTATCCTCGGATGCTAGCAGCCTAGTATAATGCGCCGCATTTGAACCAATGCCCCACAACCGATTTTGTGCATCCCGGGAGGCAAAAAGCGTCCGGGAGGCTGTTTTAGTATCCGATGCTGGCATCCTTAGTCTAATCGCTCCCATTTGATTTAATGCCCTGCTAACCTCCCAGATGCCAGCATCCCGGATGTATGCATAGTATAATGGTAGCCTAAGTGTTGCGACTTGACTACTTCATGTGCGTGTGGGACTCCTTTTTGATGGATAACGATAACATTTTTCATTTAGAGTTTAGTTATTAGAAAAATTTCTTTCAACCATAAGTGTACTTCAAAATTTTTATAAGGGGATAAATTATTTGTAGAAATGTGGACATAATATTGGGTTAATTTGCAAAAATTTCTGTCTACCAGAGGCGAATAATGAAATTTTTAAAAGAAGTTGATGTATTTCTTTGTAAATATCTTTTTGCAGCTTTATTCTTCAAAATATGTTTTATTATCTATGGAATTGTTTTGACAAGGGACACGGGTAGGGACAAAAATTTATTAAAAAACTTCCAGTTTTCCTTGATTATCTCCACAAACCATGGCAGTGAGATAAAATTTAAAAGGGGTCAATTTTTTGTGTTTAAGAAACTGCTTGCATTCTTCATGACTGTCTATTTGAAATATATTGTTTGATTCAGTCAAAATTGCAAGTTCTCAGGGGTGGAAATTTAACATGCTTAAGGTAAAATGCGACAGAGAGAGGATGCATTTCAGGAAATTCAGAAATTTGGGACACATGGTGTCTTTCTTCCTACTATATATTGAGAATTTTAACGAAAGTTCTAAAACGGTTCGTTTCGTTTAAAATAGTACAGGGTGTCTCATTATATTCTGACTGTTTTCAAGAGCTTATATCTTCGAAACGGTTCTAGATAATAAGATGCGGTTTCAACAGTTAGGTTTAAAATTACCGTGAGTTTTGTTGTGACACATTTCTATAAATGACGTACTTCCGGTTTACCCGCTAGAAATGTGGCGTATTTTCAGAATACAGTAGATGTAATTTTTTAAATGGGACACCCTGTATATTAAGCAATTTCTTGAAAGACGCATGTTTTTACTTTATAACGGTACTTAAAAGTTTAAAATCGGTGCACAGGAAGCGAAGTTAGATAACTTTAACTAGGATACTGTAATGATTCAGATATCTTAGTAAATAAATCTTAATAAATGCTTAATAATCAAGGATGCGTTAATATGTCACATCACAAAAATATTGCGATCATTGACAGAACGTCACATTGTGTTAGAGCCAGTTAGAACAAGATGGTATTTTGAACCAAAATGTTTACTTCCAACAAGACGGGGCTCCACCCCATTATTCCAACATAGCAAGAGAATCTGTTAACCAACAATTTGGAAATAATTGGATTGGTAGGACTGGTCCAATAGAATGGCCTCCAAATTCTCCAGACCTGACTGTTCCAGATTTTTTTGTATGGGGATTTGTGAAAGATAGAGTTTACAACCCGATGCCTGCTACTATTGAGGAATTAAAAAATAACATAAGGCAGGTAATGGAAAATATTCCTCTTGAAATGCTGACAGCAGCATTTGACAACTTGGTTCGATTCCACAAATGTATAGACCAAGAATGAAGACACATCGAACATTTGTTTTAGAGTGCCCTTAAACATGTTCGTATTTGTTTTTTACAGTTCACTTTAGCTAATAAAGTTCCAACTTTATATCTAAATCATTACAGTATCCTAGTTAAAGTTATCTAACTTCGCTTCCTGTGCACCGATTTTAAACTTTCAAGTACCGTTATAAAGTAAAAATATGCGTCTCTCAATAAATTGCTTAATATACAGGGTGTCCTATTTAAAAAATTACATCTACTGTATTCTGAAAATACGCCACTTTTCTAGCGGGTAAACCGGAAGTAGGCCATTTATATAAATGTGTCACAACAAAACTTACGGTAATTTTAAACCTAACTGTGGAAACCGCATCTTATTATCCAGAACCGTTTCGAAGATATAAGCTCTTAAAAACAGTCAGAATATAATGAGACACCCTGTATATTAAAGTATAAGTGGATATTAAGGTCTTTAAAACACGCGCGATTTTTCGAGCACGACGGCGAAGCCGGAGTGCTCGAAATAGAGCAAGTGTTTTAAAGACCAGTTATCCACGAATACTTTACGCTATTTTTTTTATTGGTGCACTTTGAAATTATAAATACTGGTCGATAACTACTACAACAACAAGAAATGGAAATCATGAATGTCATTAAGAACTAAATGTCAAATGGTTGAATTCGTGATATATATGATGTATACCTTGCGTTGTCATGGAAATGAGAAAAGCATAAACTATTTTGTATTTTGATGGAAGTTCAACGTTATTGAGTTCTGTGGATGTCAATAGTATTAACTTAAATACCATTTCCTAAGATTTGAAAAATCGAAATATTTATATTTCAAACAATACCAACTGCACTTTCCATTTTAATTTATAAATTTGACATAGTTAAATATTGTTCGAATGAAAGCTTTGACGTTACAAACTACTCCTGTCGGATCAATGATGAAAAAATTTTCATTTAGAAATGATTTAGACCATAGATTTAGACTTCGTTTCTCGAGTTGTTGATGTTGCCACGGTAACTTTAAAACACGCGCGTGCTAAAAAATTCGATTTAAACACGCTGAGGCGTGCTTAAAATAGGTAAAATGGTTCACCAATAAAAAAAAGAATCATACTGTTCTTGCCTACCTTGAGGAACTATAATAGCAAGAGTTACATGACATAAGTCTTGTTCCTGTCAAAAATCGCGTATATTGGGTAGAACTGCTTTCCTTCATCAGTTGATAATTGGCATGAAATTATTTAAACGAATTTGTGATATATTCAATTGAATTTATCAAATGTTCGAATCAATGAAATGAAATGCATTTACACTTTGCCCTAACGAATTAATTTCGCAATTGGGAGTGTATAGTAAACCAACCCTTCTATTAATATCAAAAAAAGTTATAGAACTGCCTTCAAGTTGAGTTGAACATTGATTTATGGACCATGCGAAATTTTTTCTGCATTCGAGTTAATTTCAAGAATATCATCAAACTATTTAGGTACTACGCTTTTGTAAGGGAGCGTTCAAGTAATACGTAACGCAATTTGGGGGGAGGGGGGTTCTCGTAAAACGTTACGATGCGTTACAGGGGCGGAGGGGGTCTTTCTTACAACATGTTACGCAACATTGTTTTTTTTTTTTGATAAAAAATTAGGGAATTAAAACTCCAAAATTGGCAACCCCTTTCATTTACGTTTTACGGGGCATCCCTTGATTGTATTAGTCTGGTCGTCGTCATGTTTAATTTCAGTTGGGTTTCCATTTATAATTGCATTGTCAAAGATTAAAATCAAAAAGGTTATTTTATTTTAAGAGTAAAAAAAGCTAAAATAGGAGAATGAAGGATGAAAACAATTGTGTGTAAAGCCAAAAATTTATAAAAAATAAACAAAATACGCAGGTGCTGCGGATTAAAAATCTCTTGTTTTATTTAGTATTATTACCGTAAAGGCAATTAAAACTATACCAAGGATAAAATCTGTAACATACTTTTTTGCGACTTTAGGGTAAAAATGGTCACTTGAGTGTTACGTAACGTTTAGAGAGTGGGAGGGGGAGTACAAAAAAACGTTACGGTGCGTTACAAGGGGAGGAGGGGGGGGGTCAAAAATCTTCAAAAATTGCGTTACGTAATACTTGAACGCTCCCTAACCTATAAAAACGTAAATCTCTTTTCATCACTGGCTTTTTTTCTTTAGCCAATAATACCATCATATTTGGATATAACTAAAAACATCATACTCATTATGCTTTTGGTATTTGAAATAAAACACATAATGGTTATTTATCGAGTTATTTATTCAATAAGGATGTGTTTTTAGAATCTCTTTACCGAATACAAAGACAAAGGTAATGCGAGATTTTCTTGTAACATCGGGAATATCCCAGGATTAACTATGGTAAAACTTGTTAGACTAATAAAAATAAGAAATACACGAACAACCCGTTGAAATTCACACTTTGGTAAAATGCCAAAAGTTATTGCCACTTTTTTGAATTTACCTTACCCTGAAGATCTATATCTACCGGTCATTGTTTTCGGCAGTCATCCGCTCCATTTTTTGCCCATTCTGGAGATGATCTCTTTACCGTGAAACGTTATGGCGGATTGAGAAGCAATACTAAGGTTACAAGTTTACCAAAAAGCATCAACCACTGATATTAAAACTCTAAAATCCATTGAAATTGATATAGCAAATTATAGTAATTGCTTTTTCACCATTTATAAAATGAATAGTTTTGTAAATAGCTATGCGTTTTGGATAAACTTTTTTGATCTTATCAGCACATGTTTTTATATGGGACTAAGTACCGTATGCCATCAAAATTAGGTAACAAACTTGTCATTATGACATACCATCAGTATTCCAGTAACTGAAGACCTGAAAATAGGCAAACCTATCAATATATTTGTCCAATAATTATTTTTGGCTTGATTTGTAGGTCTTGACAGGTACTTCAAAGGGAGAAAAAGTTCTCCAAGATTGCTCCTTAGCTAAGGGCCTAAAATGGCCCCTAACGCCCCCCAAAAAACGGTTTCCCGAAGGTCGTTATTATCTACAAAAATGTTTCTATAATTTTTTTCCAGAAGCAATAGTTTTCGAGATAATCGCATCCAAACGTCCCCTCGCTTAAGCGGCTGCACTACCTCTATAAATGCTACCGTCTATAAAATTAACTTGTAAACCGGCGGACAAATTCTTCCATAACTCGGTCAAAAATTAATATTTTTCGATGATTTAAAGTTCATTGTAATGGGAATATCCTAGGTATCAATATGTGTACCTTAAACCCTGTTCTCGTCCGTCGAGGACATTGCAAAAAGTGGCCAATGTTATTTTTCCTCAATATTTTGGCCTCTTCCATTGAATCATTGACATTTTATTTATTTTAAATGGTTTATTATCCCTTGTTTTTTCAAATGGGGTCTGGGGAGGTCCTGAATGTTCCTAGAAATTTTTTTTCAGTATCTTTGTGGCGTTTCAATAAAAAGTTTATTTATTTATTTGCATTTTTCAGTCGTTTTCGGAGTTCTCACAAATCTTGTAAACAAGCGAAAATGAAGAACTAATATTACTAATGTACCTACAAATCAAGCCAAAAAAAAATTAATGGACAAATATATTGATAGGTTTTCCCCTTCAGTTACTGGACTACAGGTATAAGTCCTTCATTCATTATGTGCTACAGTGAAACAAAATTTCTTTAAACAAAAGCACAAATTCCTAATAATTAAAGAAGACCGGCCTCAATGTGCCCAATATAATAAAAATATGACTATACTATAATGCATGTTATTTTAGAATGTCTCCAGTTTGCAAACCAGTGAAGGATCCCCAACACCTTACAGTTAGCTCTCAGAGACCAAATTAACGATTTCTTGAGTTTTCTTAATATGTACAATTTGTAGTTTCACTGTTATCCTTGTAAATACTGAACTGCCAATAACCTTAGTGGTTGACGCAGTAGAATTTAAATAAAAAAGTTGAATAAAATAAGAAATATTAATGTATTAGAAGACACAGATATGTTGGTTAAATATACACTCCCTGTTAGACAATTTCCAGAACTCTCTTTGATCGCTTTATATGCGTTAATTGATTGAAATGTTCAGGATTCATTTTGATTTAACCGGTGGTCTAGGCTTCAATTTCATTTTGATGCCATTCCTTGATTTCAATACTGAACACATGCCAATTTTAGGTGTAAAATTTGTATCTTCGATCATTTCGAATTCCATCATGAATTTTATTACACACGTTTTCACTTCATATACAGCATACTTTTGACCTGAAACAATAATCAATCAAATAATAAAAAGGCAATCTTTAATACGCTTTTATTAGCATCATCAGTATGTATTTATATACACTGTGTTATTTATAATATGCGACATAGGGATTCCTGTACAAAACTGTCAAACGCGAGCTTACTTTTCAACCAACCATAAGTCCGTTTAATAACCAGGAGGAGTAATTTGAAAAGCCTTACTCACACCACTAAAAGTTACCAGATTAGTTACTAAAGGGTGTGTTCCGAAAAAGTAGTCAACAGTCGTGTTCCAAATCTATTAAATATGCCTTGATTGATGAAGAAATCAGCCACGCATAGTCATAAGTCAATTTCTCGTCTGTCTTGTAGATTATTCAGATGTTAAACCACAGAATACACCATCCCAACAAGAATCGAAGCTTGTGCTATTTTACAATTCATTTTCTGAGTGCGCATGTCTGACAGTCGCCATTTTAATCCCGTTATCTGTCAATGACATGTGATTTTATTGTTTACCAAAGAATTTTCTTTGTTGTAAGCTTTTTGATTATTTATATATTTTTTTGTGTTTTGAACGATAACATTTGCTTACAAAATTACATTCATCAGTCATGGCGCCAAAAACTTGTGCAATTCGTGGCTCTCATTTAAGTGATGGATGGATGATTGAAAAACACTTTGATATCTATGGAGAAAAGTTTACTGTCGCTTCTCCTTTATAACTTCGTTGTCACAGATATCAGAAATCATTTTCTCTAATATAGCTATTTTTAGTTAGTGAATAAATGAAAAGGAATACAATAAGTTAGTTTTTCAAATTATTCCATAATTTTTACTATACTTTCACAAAACCCATTCTTTTATATCTTTTTTAAACCTTCGATATCTTATAATCTCCATAGACGATATCTTTCCAAATATGTAAAAATTCAATGCGTATAATAAACAAGTAGTACATTTATTCAAAGGATTACACAGTTGAATTTAATTTGTTTCAAAGCTTGCAAAATTTTATCCACATCTTTGCTCTTCGAACAGCAATTTTAATTCACTTATCAAAATTTTTCAAAAGTCTTGGTATTCCACTAATATTTGCTGCACTGTATTTTGTTCTTCTAGCTCGGTATTCCTTTAATAGTTGACTCTACTACTACTATGAGGAAAATAATGAGTATATTGTTTTTCCAGACTTAGCGAGGAGCTGGTACTCGAAGTACAAGGATCCATAATTGCAGATATTCAATACAAATGCTTACTGGAGTTTTTAAAGGAACAGTTTCAACGTAACTAATTGAAAATAATAAAATAACAAGAGCAGATGCGATGACAAATTAAGTATATCCATCTGTCAGAACTATCAAAAATGAAAGCTATCAGCTGATGTCAATATCAAAAAGTGTTGTGTGAATCTGACCAATCAGAGGTCTACAAAATTGCCAACTTAAATTCAAATTACTCCTCCTGGTTTTTAAATGAGCGTTCATAAAAAATAAATACAGATTTGGGAAGGTCGTTGGAAAATAAGTTCAAATGCACTTTTAATATTCTAAAATTCGCTCTGGTTTAATGAAAAAATGGATAGCTATGTTCAAAAAAGTCAAACTCCATTTAAATAACACTCTCGAATACTTTCAACCGCGTAGGAGCCAGACAGTTACGGAAAGTTTAAAAGTTAGACTTGAAGTATCGCAGTTCGATTCCCCGCTGTGGTATTTTCAGTATTCGAGAGTGTCATGAAATATACTACTTTTTTAAACATAATCATACATTTTTTTATTAAACCATAGCGAATTTAAGAACATTAAAAGTGCATTTGAACTTATTTTTGAACAACCTTTCCAAATCTGTTATCAGTGTAATGTTGACATGATTGGGTGAAATTGTTCATATGATAAAAAATAAGGAAATTTTATTGGTTATTGGAGCTGTCAAAAAATTTTCAGTAGTAATAACTCAAGGACATTGATAATTGTTCGAAAAAATTTTATTACAGATTTCGAAAGCTTGTTGCTTGTTGCCTACAAGCTTGAAAAAGTTGTCATAAAATTTTTGAGCATTTATCAATGTCCGAGGGCTATTCGGATAGAAAATTTTTTACCAATTATAGAATTACAACCAAATAGTGACATTTTCAAATATTAAATATTTGAAACTTCAAAATCGAAATAAATCAATAGGTATGTGTCCATAGCAACGTGAAAACAGCCCATGGTCTGTTATCAGTGTAATGTTGATATGATTGGGTGAAATTGTTCATATGATAAAAAATAAGGAAATTTCATTGGTTATTGGAGCTGTCAAAAAATTTTCAGTAGTAATAACCCAAGGACATTGATAATTGTTCGAAAAAATTTTATGACAGATTTCGAAAGCTTGTTGCTTGTTGCCTACAAGCAACAAGCTTGAGAAAGTTGTCATAAAATTTTTGAGCATTTATCAATGTTCGAGGGTTATTCGGATAGAAAATTTTTTACCAATTATAGAATTACAACCAAATAGTGACATTTCCAAATATTAAATATTTGAAACTTCAAAATCGAAATAAATCAATAGGTATGTGTCCATAGCAACGTGAAAACAGCCCATGGTCTGTTATCAGTGTAATGTTGACATGATTGGGTGAAATTGTTCATATGATAAAAATAAGGAAATTTCATTGGTTATTGGAACTGTCAAAATTTTTTTATGAACGCTATTCGGTAAAAAAGTTAGCTCGTGTTTGACAGTTTTGTACAGGAATCCTTATGTCACATCTTATAAATAACACAGTGTATGTATGACCCCTCTTCTTTCTCATACCTTGTATTTTTAGTATTAAAAGCGCCGTTATTGTCTGTCTCGTATCGACAAAAATCTAAAACTTTCCACTATTTACTTTGTATAAGAAAACGGCAAACAATCCGTAGTGAGTGAATAACTATTTTGTAACTTTCGAAACTTCTATATAGTCCACATGACTTCGTTAAACGTGGGCGCCGTTAAATTTAAATAATGTTCACGACAATAAATCTTTTCGGCTATTCGAGTAGAATAAAACTAATGATTTTTCTCGTTTGAGTACCTACATAATTTTTGCTGTTATTACATTCACTAAGATAATGGAAGCTTTCAAGTTATTAAAAATAGAATAACCCTCGTAATCTTGCTCTAAAGAGAACTGAAAAAATGTATCATTTGTTTTAATACACGGCCTGTAAATAAATATATTAGATGGGATCCCCCCTTTTAGAGAACACAAGAAATATTTATTTAATTTTAGTAAATTGACATGACGTCAGCCACTAAGATTTGTAATAATTATATACAGAAACTCTAAGGAAACCACTTATTACAAAAAATAAATAACAATCCGCCATCTTAACTCAAACACCGATCAGAAGCGCGTGACGTTATGCTTTTGTAAACATCTTTAGTGTGACATTATTGTTGTGTTCTTTTTACACTATTCTGTTCAGCTCTGTTGAGATAATTTTCAACCTGAGCGGGTGACCAAAGTGAACAGAAAATCTTAAAAAGAATGCTACTTATGTTTTTAGGCTATGATCAACTAAACGGCAGAGCCGAGCACCCACAAGAGGTAGTGCAGTTAGGGGCAAGAGGGGAAGAGATAGTTCAGCTCTGTTCAAAACGAGCGCTTAAAAAGAATAGGCAAAATCATTCAAGTGAACAGAGCAGCTGATCTGCTCGAGCAAATTCTGTAAAAAGAACACACCTTATGTATATCGTTCCAACTTCTATTGTATTTGATGGTTTTGCATCGATCCATTATTATTTTCTTGTTACAAACTATTGGGAATTTCATTTTTGCATTACCAACATTACGAGAAAGAAGCACTAGCATTGGTGTTTGGGACTTATCGGTGGTTTTATTTTAATATTTATTTTTATAACAAAAATAACACGAAAGTATCTATTGAATACTTTTATATAAAAGGATTTTATTTTTGTATTTCTAAATCTAAAGTTACTTTTGCAGTTTTTTTCTCTGGCGGTGTATTATTAAAATCGTCAATATTGTCAGTATCCATATTATTTATATTATGAATAAGTACTTATACCTATGTATTGTGCACGATTGAAACTACCTTTTACAATTTAATAACTTCTAATATAATCTGACAGCTTTGGACAACTAAGTCGGTTTTTAAAGATGACAGTAGCATACTTAGTCTTTGTCGATTTTGTTAGATTCTCCATATAAATGTATATACGTGGGCAAAGTGCCGTGAGAAATAATATTTCTTACAGTGGTTCTGAAATTAAGTAAGCTATGAGAAATACGTCACTTTCATTAGCAGTTGTAGAAAAAATTGTTTGCCTCCTCAAGTTCAGTGCATCACAGTCAGATAATGTGTGGTTACAGTCCCGTTCTTTATGCCACTAAATCTGCAGCTGAGATTCCCGTTATACAGTCACATTTTATTCAAATGGGTTTCTTACCGTTGCATGATCCGTTAAATAACCCGTAATAATTCTTAGCAGATTCCTGCTAATATCTAGTAAGTCTTACTTTGGAGTTTCTCTCCAAGGTAGTTTATGCTAATTTCAGTATTTGGTAGAATCGCGCTCTCGTTCTTTCGCTTGATTAGCTCATTTACCGCCAGCCCAAACACGAGTTAGGGAGAATGCAATTCGAGGTACCTAACTCGAGCTTCGGTTGTGGATCTAAATCATTTCTTTATCATAAGTTTTTTTAATAAAATTGTCTAAAGACTTCTTTTCATATATTGAAACAATAAATGAGTTTCATTCATTACATGATTTTTATTTTCATATATTAAAACTATTTATGCAAATTTTTATATGGAGAATTATTTTCATTTTAGTTAGTTATTCAATTTTATCCTAAAATGTCCCCACTATAGCTATTATTTTAATTTTATCTATATGTTTCCCCCACTATAGCTAAGACTTTAATTTTTAATTTACAAAATCTCCAAAATATTTTCAGTGTCTGTGAATTTGTTTCAAATTATGCAAGATTATGATAAGTTTTACTTTTAATTAATTAAACTTTAGTTCCCTTTGTTTTTTTCTCTCGATGCAATTTTAATCCTTTATATCATGAAGCTCCTTGGCAACTATGAATAGTATTAAATATTTCTTGTGATATTCAAATTTAAATTTCAGTAGGGTATCTATTATTTCACACCCTCCTTATTGTTAAGTAATTCACATAAATTCATAAACTTAAAAACTGTGTAGGAACTAAGTATAGAAGTAAGGGGACATAATAGATCTTTAAGGTCTCAGAAAGTCACCCCAATATACATACATACATAAGTGAGTTGTCATTATCAATTCGTTGACATTGTACAGGGTTTTCTCAAGAACAATACTTACCAATACAGTTTCTGGGACCGGCACTAAATGGGATGTACCCGTAAGTATGACGGGATGATAGTTGTTCAGGAAGAAATCTATCGGGGTCGAATTTTTTGGGATCCGGGAAAACAATTGGATCGTGGTTCATTCCATAAATAAACATGGTGATGTTAGTCCCTTTAGGTACTCTTACGCCGTCTGTAATTAAATAAAAACAATCATTAACACAAGATTAAACTAAAATTTCTTCATTGGGCGTTATCGAGTGAATGCGAGATGGGTGGTTAGTGGAAAAACTGAGAATCCACCATAATTTTCAAACTACCATTTTAAATAAGAAATGAAATCCACTATTTATCCCAGAATATCAAAATCCCCGGTGAGATTGTATCTAAATGTCAAAACATATTTTTATCATTTCCATATCGAAATTGCTCACCTAAAATCCAATCTTCTTCCAACCTCCTCTCTATTAAAGGTACAGGAGAGTAAATTCTGAAAGCTTCCTTCACCACTATATCCAAGTATTTCAGATCGTTTATTTTAGATATAGTAATTTCCGTTGTTTTGTCAATACCGATCACCTCTGAAATTTCTTGATAGACTTTATTTTGCACGATGGGATTCTGTGCAATTGCGTATAAAACGTAGGGAATGGCTGTTGCTGTAGTGTCATGCCCCTAAAAATTCATTTGATAAGTGTATTGACAGAATTATACGGGCTGTATGTGATTTTATGTTCATCTAATCGAATTTAACTTTATACAAAAATTTCTGCTGAGCTGTTAAGTCAATTTTTTAACATACATACATTATACACTGAGCAAAAAAAACTAACTGTGCTTATTGTTTTTCGTCCGATTAATGAGTTTATTTGACCAAAGAATATTCTCTAGCCAGGGAATAGCGCTCCCCGAGAGAAGAGATCTTTTGTCCTTGACATTGCAGTGACAGAATAACCAAGTGGAATAAAGACAAACAATGTGTTCTCTTGTGGAGCGCTGTTCTCTGGCCCGAGAATTCACCCCTAGGATCTTGGACCAGTACAAATTAGTCCCAAGTCGGTGCATGCATTCACCAGCCTTTCATGATGAAAAGTTTAGTTAGAAATAGATTATATCCTGAATGTATCTCCTGTCTTATTCTTTGAAATTATACAAAAATATTTCCCAGTAATAGTTATTTACGCAACTAGTTATGAAAAGAGCGATATTGTTCTACAAGCGTATTATTTGCCAAAACGAGCGCCAGCGAGTTCTGCAAATTACGCGAGTTGAAAAATGTTGCTCTTTTCATAACGTGTTTACGTACAACGTTTTATCTAATTCCGCGCTTTCATAATATTTAATAAAATCTTCAATTACAATGTATTCCATTGAAATGTTACTTTTGGGGTTCGTTTTTTAGAGGACGCAATTTTATTTTTTTGATGTGTAGAGGGGGTCAGTGTTAAGCTAAAAACAAGTTTGTGGGGTCGCTACCCTTGTCCCACGGCCGCCATCTTGAAAATGGGGGTTGCAATGGTTTTTACGATATATCTCTTAAACTATTTATTTGATAAAAAAAATTTGTGAACATTTTTTGTTGCAAATTGAATTCTCTACAACTTTGGTTCCAATAACTTTTTGTCGTAGAACTATAAATAAAAAAGTTATAAGCGAAAATCTTCAGAAATTCGAGAAAAAAAGTTATATTTTTCGATGTAACTTTTTTTAAATCATTTTACGAAAAAATGATATTCGACCATTTTTGTAGATCGTTTTTTGAGGAACAACTTTTATTCGCATCATTTTTTCATTAAGTCAATAGCTGTGGTTTTACATTGCTCCGAAGTGAGTACTATTGTACGTGTGTACTAATAATATGTCATCAGTTATTGTTTTTTTATTTTTATTTTTTTCATTTTGTTATTATAACTTTTTTAATTACAAATTTTGCAATATTATTAATAATTAATTATTGACTCTTTTCCCCACCACCCACGAGGTAGAGTCTAGAGGCGCGTTTTTTTACGTGGTATCCCCAATAGGCATAATTCACGGTGATTTTCTAAATTAGAACTATTCCGTTCTCAGTCGTTTCGATGGACCAGGCTCAGCATCTGATCGGCTTTCTGAATTAAATACCAGTGGGAGAACTGGAGAGGGAAGGGGTGTTAATGTTGGCAGTTCATCATCAAAGTCATTTTCATTTATTAATTCTGAGAGTTCCATTACGTTGCTGCAAGTCTCTCCAGAACAATGGAAGCACACTGCAGAACATTTCAGTCCTGCTTTTCGACATCCACACATCGCTCCACAGTTTCCTTTGCATTTGCAAAAGATCAATCTTAGAAGCTCAGGGGGTGCTGGAGGTTAACAGTTCTGCACTGGCATCAATAGGTATGTTCTACCTGAACAGTATTCTCGGGAACGGCCATCAGATTTAAAATCATTTTAAAAATCAATAATTGTTAAATCCCGTTATGGAGTGAAAAAGAGTCTATAATTAATTTTTAATAATATTGCAAAATTTATAATTAAAAAAATTATAATCATGTGGTATCTATATGTTGAAACATATGTGACGTGACGTCACATTTTTCATAACCTTCATATATCAGCTATGAAAAGTAGTTATGTAAAAACTTTACGTAACTGTTTAAGTTTCAACATAGAGTATCTTCTGTAAGTTCCTTGTGACATTACTTATTCTTTTGGGAATCAAACCACAATAATATTTTTTATTTTTTATTTCGACAGTTATTTAAAGTAAGTCAATTTTCTGGGTGAATACTTCATAGCAACAATACTTCTAACACCATTTGAATCCATTTTAATAGTATCAATTGTAATTGAAGACTTATTAAATATTATGATAGCGCGGAATTAAATAAAATGTTGTACGTAAACACGTTATGAAGAGAGCGACTCGCGTAATTTGCAGAACTCGCTTGCACTCGTTTTGGCAAATATTACGCTTGTTGAACAATCGCTCTTTTCATAACTAGTTACGTAATAACTATTTCCTCACGAGAAATATCAGTACCGAAAACTTTTTATTTGATCTCTACGAAGATTATCTATCTTACCTCAAACATGAAAGTATCAACCTCTTCTCTAATATCTTCGTCTGTTAGTTCTTCGCCGTCCACAGTAGCTTCCATGAGCATATCTAACAAAGCAGCTCGTCTTTTAATACCTTCTTCAGATACCTTTTCCAGATTCTCCTGTCTCGATCTGAATTCCGCTCTTCTCTCTTTAATAATTTTGTTGGTGAAATTGTGGAGGATTTTCAAATTTTTTGAATATGTTTCATAAAGTGAAGAGAATCTAAATACAATGGGATTTCTTAACCAACTCGAAAAAAATCTGAGTGTTAAAATTTCCAAGAAACTGGTGACTGCAAGGACGTATTCTGGGTTTCCGTTATGTTGAGCGTGTATAGACGTTCCAAAAGCAGTCTCTGTAAGAAAATAACATCAGAAGCGGTACAAACTATAAGAGCCTCAAATGGGCTTGGAGGGTATTATTTATTCAAGGGTCCAAGAAGGTTAATCGAAATTGCAAATTTTAATAGGTTATTGTTTGGTTTAGGAGTTTTCGAAGATCTTCTATAAGATTTAACTATAATTTTCTCAGTATTAAAAAAATTATTCTACTCCATAGTAACGAGATCTTTACATATCGACGGCGATCTGACCAACAAATTAACGAAACCAATTACACGACCACATCCAAACTTTTTCAAAAGGTGGGTTATGTTTTACTTTGAACACATGTGCAAATAAATATAAAAAAACATAATTACTGCGCTATTGCGTTCACAACATAACACCTTGAGTGAAAAAGTTATACTTGGGTGCAAAGTGAGCGTTCACCAAACATTTAATATATTTTTCACACTCCACACCAGAGCGTTCACAAACGCACCACGAGAAGCGTTTACCCCGTCGTCTGACTGACAAGTTCACTGTCTGTTTTCGCTCCTTACTTATCCATAGATTATGAACGTACTCCTTATGTCATCAGTGATTTTGGTTGAGCGCGAATTTTAAACTAATGGCATTTTTATTTAAATAATTCTATATAACGTGAACGCCAAATTGGAAAGGTTTGTGCTTATGAAAAATTGTTCAAGTACCACATAATTAGACTTACAGTTCGTTCGGTGAATCTTTTCCCATGTATGAAATTATTCACATACTACTTTTTGTAGTACATCTCTTTCCTACTCACAGAATCGAAACCCCCGAAATGAAACCGTTTGTTCCATTTTAACACAATATAACAACAGAGATAGCCATATTATGATTGTCGGCGATAAATTTAACGCGAATTTGTATGTTGACAGACCAAAGACTTTGTTTACATTTTTATTTCACATTTTTACTCATTTTTTTGCCCCTTGCATATGAATTTAATTAAAAAACAGTTGTTATAACGACTTACTTACACCCGAGTGTTCGAATTATTGGGGTAAGTAAGAATTATTTATCTACTTATTATTTATTTACTTCGCAATGAAAACTAACCTTAAATTGACATTTCATCATGGTTATGGATAGAATTCCATCAAACTGAATTGTATGAAACATATTCTGCTTCCACCAATGTAGAAAATATTGACCTAATTTTCTGAAAGACCAGAACTATTTATGAATGATTTTTTCAAGAACAGGTATGCCTGGAAAAACGCACAGGCGCTGGTTCTAAATGTGTTGGAGTATTTTGAGTTAGAAAAAAGAAATGGAGGACATATTCTTGGCAAGACAACAGCACTAAAAGTGTACGTAAACCAGATGGTTATGATGGTAAATGTTTTATAATTGTTCATGTTGGTTCTACCAAAGGACTTGTCTCTGAAGCAAGTTTATTATTCTGTTCAAAATCTAAAGTAGCTTATTACCACGGAGAAGTGAACAATGAAATATTTATATGAAATGGATAAGTTCTCAATTAATTCCCAACTTAGAAGAGCCATCTCTTATTTTTATTGATAATGCTCCATCTCATAGTGTTCTTTTAGAATAACAACCTTTCTACTAATTCGACAAAAAATGAGATTGTTACATGGTTGACAACAAACAACATTAAGTTTGATACAAAACTTACAAAACCTGAATTGCTACAAATTGCAAAAATGAATGGAAAAGGAAATGTGTATAAAATTGATGAGTTACTACGAGAACATGGTCATGAAGTGCTGGGACTATCGCCATATCATTGTGAATTCAACGCTATTGAATTAATTTGGGCAAATTGCAAGTCATATTACAATAAATATATTGGTAAAGATGGGTATTCAGATAGCTGTTATAAATATGTGGAAAGAGGCACTGCAAGAATGTGATCAACAAATTTAGGAAAAATGTGTTAGTCATACTCATGAAATTATAGAAAAAAGCAAAATATAATTGATATTAGCATTCAACCAATTACCATAGATATAAATACTGGTGATAGCTCTGATTCTATGAGAAAAATTAAATGAAATTTATTGTATATATTTATGAGTCTTAAATATACATATTTAAAATATTTATTATTTATCTGTACAACCCAAAAGATTTCTATTTTTCATTGTTGAACCGTATGGGTGGGACGGCCCAATAGTAATTGTTGCCAGCCATAACACTAAAAAGGCAATTCTGATTTGCAAAGTTTCTACTGAGGAAATTGTTAATAATTATAACTCTTATGAAATTAAATTTGCGGAAAAACCCTATAAAACTCTGGAATACTAACAGTTTTTTCAAACTAAAGGCTTAGGTAGCATATCGCTGAATGGCTGTGAAATATTTACAAATATCTAGCTTTAATAATAAATAACGCACACCGTCATTTTAGCCACATCCTAATTGAAACATCAATCTACGATCTGCGTGTAATTTAATGTATTGATGTATTGCGTTTGTATATGAATGATGACGCATGGGAAAAGATTCACCGAACCAACTGTAACCACCAAGTCATTTTTCAAAAAAACGTAAACGATACAAAAATGACGATTTTTTGAATAATAAATATTATTTTTTATCTTTTTATGATTGAAATAACATTCTGCAGCTATTATTATGATCAGTGTTGATTTTTGAAATATGACCACAATTATTTCAAAAATTATGCGTTTTTTTCCTGTTCAAATAAAATTGATAAAACGGCGCATACGTGTTATTTGTCAGATCACCGTTGATATGGTAGAATGTGAAGTTGTCTACTCCAGTTTACACTAGTATCATCGGATAATAAAGTGAATTCACCATCTATTCGTAAGTTTCTGACATCATTAATGAATAACAAAAAAGTATTGGACATAATACTGATCCTTGGGGTACACCTAGCTACTATAGGTAGGTTTCAAAACTGCTACCATTTGATTATTTTTGGAAATATAATCTCACCGCAAATAATATCCAAAGAGGCCAATTTAACAGGCTCAATAATGTCAATGGATTCTTCAGAGTTGTTTTTCACTTTATTTTTCACTAATTCCATCATAATGTCAAACTGTTTATTAAAAACCTTCGCAAATTCTTCTAATATTTTGAAATGGAATGTCGGAGTTATCATTTTTCTCCTGATTTTCCATTTTTTACCTAAAAATTGACAGTATTGTTCTTAAATACCGTATACATACAGAGCGCGGCTGAATTTTGGAACAATTTATTATTTCGCAAACAATTTGTAATGGATCGAGTTGTTGTTAATTATAAACACGTCCTCAGAGAAGTTGCGTCACCCTGTCAACACTGGTACCGTCATCATTTTTGCAGATTATTAAAGAAATCGGCATTTAATATTGAACATTATGAAAAAAATAAAAACTTCCTGGATTTTTATCTAAAAAAACTTGTATGCAAAATAATGAATTTGTTACATAATTCAGCCTCGCTCTGTATAGTGAGACAAAGGATTGAATAAAATTCATTTAGCAGACCGCCAGATTGCACGCTTTTCAGTAGTGGCCAATCTTTAAATTCTCACTCACCTGTACTGACTAATAAACCATCACCTAACCAAGGTTTAAATAGATCATAACCATCAGATTTAGCTAGGTTAACATTGGACGATAATAACTCTTCCAAATATTCTGGTTTGGCAATCATCAAGTGAAGCCTAGGTCCCAGCCATAATTTATAAAAATTGCCATATTTTAAGTGAAGTTTCATGAACGATTCAAGAAGACCTATAAATAAATGCATTTCAACTTGAAAAAGAATCGAACTTGAAAGTTTATTTGTATGTATGTATATTAGAATAATAATAATTCTATTGCTTCTGAAACCATGTTATAGTAAGGTACAAATATGATTATATGAAGTAATATAAAAAAACCTACAGTAGTGGGGACTGCTGACTGAAGTGAAAACCCAAATAACTAGACAGAAATTTATGCAATAAATTGATTCCTTATAAAAATTTCATCGTACGCCCATGCCAGAAAGAAATTTTTGCTATTACTTCAATAAAATTTCATCCTACGCAAATGTTATTGATAATTTTACAAATAAATTGATCCCTTATGAAAATTTTATTGCAATCCCACGAGAAAAGGAAATTTTCACATATAAATGAACCACCTATAAAAATTTTATCCTACAGATAGATGGAAACTTTTGTTAATAAATTGATTCTTCATAAACATGTTATCGTATGTCCATGCTAGAAGAAATTTTTCGCTATGTCTGTATGTATGTGTGTATTTTGGGGTGACATTCACTGAGACCTAAGAGATCTATTGTGCCCCCTTACTTCTACTTGGTTTCTGAGGAGAGCCTCAGAAACTAGAAGCTCCTTTAGTCCTATTCCCCGGAAGAATTTTAGCATATCTGCAGGCTTCAACTTAGGTAAATGTTCCTCTCCTATCCAGTTATCTCCCAGGTGCTGTGCTCTAGGATTCTGAAGTGCTGTGCAGTTGGAAAGTATGTGGATGGAGGTTTTTTCTTCCATTCCACAAAATCTGCATTCTTCTTCCTCCACTATTTTGAGCTTTTCAGGTGTCCATTCAGGAGACAATGTCCCGTTAGGATCCCTGGTAAAACTCTTAGCGCAGTTTTACTTTGACTTATGCATTCTTTTGATCTCAGCAGGTAGTAGTCACCCAGAAGAGTCTTTGATTGTATAAGCCCTACTAGATCTTTCCAATGGTCAGATCTTCTCTTTTTCTCGGCTTTACTTATTTCTTCCAATATCACATTGGGTCTGATTCCGCAAAAGGTTTCAGGTCCCCAGAAAGGTATTTCAGTCCCCATTTTCGCTAGTTAATCTGCTATTTCATTTCCTTCTATTCCAGTGTGTCCTGGAATCCATAGTAAGGTGACTATGTTGTTCTCGCCTAGTTCATTGAGTTTGTCTAGGCATTTCCACACCATTTTGGAACTGATTACACAAGAGCTCAGTGCCTTAATGGCTGCTTGACTATCCGACATTATGATAATTCTTTGTCTTCTGTATCCTTTATCAATATTGAACTGGGCGCACTTTCTTATGGCGTTGATTTCCGCTTGAAAGATACTTGGGGTTTTTCCCAAGCTTTCAGAGTGTTTGGTTCCTGGCCCGAACACTCCTATCCCAGTTCTTTCTATTGCTTTTGAGCCGTCTGTGTACCATTGAATGGCATTCTTTCCAAGTCTGGTAATGGTTTTTGGATCCCATTCCTTCTTGTTGCTCATTTCCGTAAGGAATGTCTTTGAAAAGTTATACTTTTTCATCATACGTCTTGTGGCATGTCCCAGGTTGTCTGATTTCTAAGAAGTGAGGAGGTGTTTTTTTAACGATTCCCTCTCTACTTAGTCTGCATCTTGTTCTTTCTGCAACACTTTCCACCACCATATGTAGAGGGGTGAAGTTGAGAATCACTTCCATGGCTGCCGTTGGGCATGTTCTCATTGCTTCTGTAATGCATATACAGACTAGTCTTTGAATTTTGGAGAGATTTTCTCTCGTCGTCAATAGGCTAGTTCTACTACTCCATGCAATGGCTCCATAAGTGATGATTGGTCTCACTATGGCAGTGTACATCCAGCTTAGGATTTTTGGGTTACAACCCCAGTTTCTTCCTGCCAGATTTCTGCACACCATTAGAGCCATTTTTGCTAATAAACCGATACCTCAATAAAATTTTATCGTACGCATATGATCTTGATATTTTTACAAATAAATTGATCTCATAGAAATGTTATCGTAAGCCTATGAGAGGACATTTTTTAAAATAACAACCTTTCATAAAAATTTTATCGTACGCCTCGCTAGATGAACTTTTTTGTTAGGATTGATCCCTCATGAAAATTTTATTTATATTAAAAAAACTGTGGCTTGAATATTTTTCATTCAATTTCTATGAAAATAATTACGTTAGAAAACCTTCAAGTAGAATAAGATTGAAACGCCATAAATATTAAAAGGTTATTTCCTGAATTAAATTTATCGAAATTTCCACTTACTCTCAGTTGTGTTTCCAATTTCATTCGCATTTCCAATAATAGGTAAAGGTTTCGGCCCTGGAATCGTCTTCAAACTATTGTACTTCCACACGGTAAAATACCAATTCAATAAAGTCGTTATAACTATTGTTAATAACGCTAAAATTACACCCACTATCCACATGTTTACAAATGGAATTATTTCCGTAAACTACTTGTACATTATTGATCACAAAAGTTGAGGAATTAAAGATTACAGTTTAATTTAGGATAATGAATCAGTGAACTTGTATTGTTTACACACTGATGCACTTTGTTATAACAAATATAAAATAAACGCAGATTTTACGTCTTAAATTTGTTAGAGGCGGATCGTTATTTGCAATCGTTATTTTGTACATAATAATATTTTCCATTGCTTTATGTTGCATGTAGTTTAAGTGAAAATTGTAGTGTAATTTTGACGATTTCTATAAAAATTGGCAT
Organism: Galerucella calmariensis; assembly: GCA_910591675.1. NCBI lineage: Eukaryota > Metazoa > Arthropoda > Insecta > Coleoptera > Chrysomelidae > Galerucella > Galerucella calmariensis. The sequence continues at coordinate 433,791 of CAJUYG010000006.1, read as the reverse complement.
ATTTATATAATACTAATCTCCGTTTATTTTTGACCACTACTTTTCGTCCGCTATGGGCACTATGGCGCGTTCATCCCAACGTAGTGCTACTGGAGCGATAATCAATTTTCTGCTGAATGCGTGATTTGTCAACTGATTGATGTGGGCGCAGTGGTAGTAGTCGCCATTTATGACAAATATCATGTTGATAAACATATGTATAACATTTTTCTTTGAATATATTTTTGACATTTTTATCTTTAAAATGAATGAATACCACTAGGAACTATTCAACTAAATTGACGATGAATGAATAATAGTTGACAATTATTCACATTTCGCAAAGTCGAAAGTAAATATAGTCACAATGGCAGAGAAACTTCTAAATTGGTGGGTATTCTCACTAAGGCTGAGATAGGCGAAACAGTTTATTGGAGGACATTTACGGCAGTAAAGATAGAAAAACTGTCAAAGCAGTAGAAGATGTTAACAGAACACGCTAAGTTTAACAGGCACGCAAATCTAATACTGTTGATAAACGTAGGTAGCTAGGTATGTGCAGATTCTGTCACCTAGAACCTAGAACAGGAAAATGCAGGCCACATCCTATGTCAGTGTGGGTGCCTAGCGAATATGCGATTTCTTGTACTGGTGTTGAGAAGCCACCGACAAGAAATTACATGAAAAATTCCTAGATTCAATTTTGTCTGTGTTAATACTTCCTCTCCCCATTTTTTTATTTTCTAAATTGAAATCAATTTTTTACTTTTTCTTCTCCTTTCATCGAAAAATTTCAGAAAAACCCACCAAGAAGCTAAGTTTCCCACTTTTCCTACAATAGAGTTTATTTCCCAACTATTTCGGTATATAATGTGGACACTTTTATTCCTGTCATTTCAAGTCAATCATTTTAACATGCCGCTATCATAACAACACCAAATTTCCCTCTATGGAGATCACAAGAGACAATGTCCAAGCCGAAAAGCTTTTTTTTCAAAAGCAATAAAGTGTTTATTAATTTTTCATTGATATTTGTGAATAATTGTGAATGAGAAATAAAGTTTTGGATTCGTATTATTATAGTCTTCGTAGAAAAACGGTTGTTACTCTATTAACAACTTTGATTCGGAATATATAATTAATTACTTCAGAATATTTCAAGGACAAATTATAATAATTTCCTCAATATATTAATGAATAAACATTAGGCACATTGAGCAATACAACATTCTGAAAAAGTTGTATAACCCAGAAATTTTAATACAAAATAAACAAATCAATAAGATCTCAGTATATAGTTGTTACTTATAGCGTTGATTGAGGCCTCAATCAACGCTTATAGGAAATATTACGAAATAGGAGGAGAAGATTATCTTTATTGGTTACCCAAATGGCTAACGACCGAGGTATTTCTACCAGATTACGAAATATTATTACAGTTTCTTGTAATATTGTCGTATTTAATGAAGCTCGTTAGCAATAGATATCGCAGAATACGAATATTAAAACTATTTATAAAGTTTTGAAAAATATTTTCCAAAGATATTGACCATTTAACTAAGAAGCAACAACTACTTCCCGGACTATAGGCCCCGACAGATTTTGAATTACACTTCAAAGTCGAACGGGGTTGGCATATCTACAAGATATTTGACACCAACCATTCTGGTTTGCAATTAGAAAGGACAACATAACTTGTATACCGGTTACGGCTTATTTGCGCCTCATCAGTACAGGGTATGGTTGTTGCTTCTTAGTTGAACGGTCAGTGTTTTTGGAAAATATTTTTCATATTTTTTTCGGTGTGTCAGATAGGGACCAAAAATTAATTTATCATTATTTAATCTTGACAAAGGTAGCTGGAACGCTACCGAAACGTCGAAATAAAAAACATTATTGTGGTTTAATTCCCAAAAAAATAAGAGAAAAAATAATAAATAATGCCACAGGGAACTTACAGAAGATACTTTATAAACCGTTAGAATAATTACACCGGTCAAAACGATTTTTGGGTTTGACTGCTACATGTTAAATTTTGGTTTCTCCTACGACAAAAATAAAGAAATTTTTTTTTCGATTAAAGTTTGCTTTTGTAGAAACTAGAGGGATTTTTCAATTTTTTGGCAAAAATTACCGATTTTTATATTTTTTTCACACTTCCACTGTAAATTATAATTAGAAAACATTTTTTCGGATACAAGAGTCTTTTTTATTGAAAATTCGTGATGAACAATAACATAAAGATGTAAAATAACAAGAAATTAATGTCTAAAAGTGAATATTCTTTGTATTAAATTAAATTAAGTTATACTTATCGTTGTAAATCAGTTCAAAGCAAACTTTACGAACTACATATGAATATGTGAGTGTTTTTCAATGTCTAGAATCAGAATTTAAGCATGAGAACAGAAACCCAAGAAATAGTATATTATTTTATATGGAGAAAAAGTGATACTTTTCATGATGCGCTCGTGTTTAACAGCCGAACGGAGTGAGGCTGGTAATAGAGAGCAAGTCATGAAATAGTATTGTGCAACATGAGGGCAAAGTTCAACTTTTCTCACGAGTGACGCAAACACACGAGTGGGAAAAGTTCTTTCCCTACAGTATTGTGCAACAAAAGGGAAAAGTAGTTTCCCCACATGTTGCACACTATACTTTTTCTACAACTGCATAAATTTAAAGAATACAAGTAAAGTACCTAACTTGATATTTATTTTTATTGTTAGTGAAACAAAAATAACACTAACGTATCCTATCTCTAAACTGTTATAGTAGTTTGTGCAACTAGTGTGGATATGATGGCCATATCGCACGAGGACGGAGTTTGAGCACGACGCCGTAGGCGGAGTGCTCAATCGTTCGAGTGCGATATGGACAATCCACACGAGTCGAACAGTATATTTTTTCTACGACCCATTCAAGAAAAAATCTAGAAAATGAACATTTGAATAAACTGTAAAATAAATATAACTTGAAATTAAAAATTTTCAACAATTTTATTCATAATCGTACCAATTCAATTTTATGTCTTCACTAATTTTTTGTGATAAACGTACAGTCTTTAAATGTACAGTTTGTATAATGTTACGGTTTCTTTTTTCAAATATGCGATGCTGTTATAAATAGATGCTGCCAGTCGGACTCCCACAAAAAGGGTACCGTACCTTTATTTATAATAATGAATATTGTGCTAAATATTTCAAGCGTTTGCCTATTGTAGTTATCAATATTGAGCAGAATAATTATTTAAAAATAAAATTAACAATTGAAAAAAAATTTCTTCACCCGGAATCGAACTCGGGTCTACCTTCATGAAAGTCCGGTATGTTAACCACTCCGCTACCGAGATTTTTTAAAAGTACATCTCAGAAGTATTACATACCTTCAGAAAAACTGACCTTCATCGGTAGTCCCTTAAATACCCATTTTATTCTGTTTTTAGTATTTGTTATTGATTTATAAGGTTTATTTTATTCAAGTTTATTTTTATAAATAAATATTCTGGATCCAGTGCTTCTGGGAGAGACTTTTTTTGACAAGTTATTTTGACGTTTCTTTAAATTGAAAAAAAGATGAATGGACGAGTACTAAACGCGAATGCTGATTGGTGGTTTTCATATATGTTCTAGGATGTATATGAAATCATATACGTTCAGTTAACCGATATGGCCTACATTTCCATTCTCTAAACTGTGCAGGTAATGGATAATATACATGTGGGTGTAGAAAAAATAATGTTATTCAAAATTATAGTTGATGGTGAAATTTGTACAATTTCGTACGGTCAAACCCGAAACGTCATTTCTTTCCATTAAACACTCTGTTATTTGAAACTACCTTTTCGAATTTAAATCTTATAATATAATCTGACAATTTTGTGACAACTAAGTAGGTATTTAAAGATAACAGTAGCACACTTAGTTTTTGTCGATTTTATTTGATTCTCCATATAAATGTATTGGCGTGGGCAAAGTGCAGTGAGAAATAATATTTCTCACACTATGAGCAATATTTGGTTTTGAAATTAAGTAAGCTATGAGAAATACGTCACTTTTCATAGCAGTTGTAGAAAAAGTAACTTTTCTTCCAAATAAAATATGCTATTTTTTCTTCAAATGTCGACAAATTAATGCAAAAACGTCTCTTTTCGATATTAATAATTGTAAAATAGTTATTTATGTATCAAGGCAGTAAAGTGATTCTTTATCGGACGAGTCTGAAATTATGAGACGAGCGAAGCGAGGCGAATAACAGGCGAGTCCGATAACGACACTTTTCTGACGTGGTGCATACAAAATTTTATCGCCAACTGCTCAGAATTTAGAATGTAAGAAACTGAGGTAGGTATATTTCATTGCATTCTATTATGACAAAGTAAACAGCAAATATAGAACAAATCTACTTATTATTTGTTATAGGTATTTAAATTGAAGGAACACTCTGAAGCATTATAAAAGTTAATTCCTGAATTCAAAGGAGTTCCAACAATAATTTGTTATAAATAAATCGCAAGGAAACTATTATCGAGCCGTAATAGGGAGAAGCCACTGACAGATAATGATTTTCGAGTATAATGTCAAAGTCAAAATACTTTACCTGCCGCATTTTACTTTACCTGCCGGAAATCAATCTAATAATACGGCTTTACTGACGGTTGGCGATAAAATAAATTTATGTTGGTGACAGTGTCCACTGACAGCTTTATGTTACATTACTATAGCAACAACCTGTGCATACTCACCGACACCGGTCTATCTATGTTGCTATGATAACACTTTTCACTCCGCTGGCGGGAAAGTGAAAACTAAAGCTCCGGCGGAGGAAAAATGAAACTTTACGGTCGCCTACACAGTCGAAAAATGACAGATTTACTGACGTTTGAAAAAAAATATTTTTTTTGTTGACCGGTGTTATTATTCTGCGATATCTATTGGTTACACACTTTATTAAATACGACAATATTACAGGAAACTTTGATAATACTTTATTGTTTCGAGACCACGTGTCTTGTCGTCAGATTTTTCGAGTTTTGGTTTGCGGTTGGAGATGAAGATGTCGCTACTGTCACAACTTTTACACTTCCGTTACTGGAAGACATGTATTGATTGTGATTTCGGTGTATTCTTCAGTCCGTGATGAGGCTTTTAGTTCGCGGACGGATATGCCAACCCCGTTTTACTTTGAAGTGTAACTCAATATCTGTCGGGGTCTATAGCAGGAAGTAGTTGTTGCTTCTCAGTTGAACGGTCGGTGTCTTTGGAAAATATTTATCAAAACTTTATAAAGCGTTAGAATAATTATTATTCTGCGATATCTATTGGAAATATTATGTTTTACGTTCCTGACTATCTTTTTTGTACACTCCGTGTGCAGTTTGAACAAAATGGGGAAGATAAAATAGAGATGAAATGTGTGTCTCACTACCTCATTTAATCATTGTGTTTTATTTATATTTATTAAACGACTTCCCATTTCTTTATATTCATTATACAGTTTATAAACACCATAAATGCAAACTTGGTGAACTTCAGTCAGTACACAAGGGTGGTGTAGATGTTTTTACAACGCCAACAAATTTATATTTATGGTGTATATAAACGGTTCAATTTTGATTCATTTCCTTTAATATTTATTGTAAAAAAAGCAGTTTTTAATTTATAACTTTAGATGCCTACAGCTCGTTAACGAATAGAGTAAGGCACATATTTTTTATAAAGTATTATCATTACTTTCAGCTCCAGTCCTTCTATCAGGAAGTCTTGGAACATTCTGGTTATTTAATTTTTCCATTACTTTGAAAAGTTTCCATTGGCTAGGCCGAGCAAAGCGTATAATTTCGACACTAAAGGGATTTAATTAAAATTGATCTTATGGTTACTCAAAAATGTTTTCATTCATTATACAGCGTGAGTCATAAGTATTGGGACATAAGCTAATGGCAGATATTTTCTTATAATAAAAATAACGCGCATCAACCCTTTTGGTTATTAGAGCTACCAAATGAACAATAAATATTAAGTACTACTACAGTATAGGTATAAAAAACAAACTCTTAAACTTTGTGCAAAAACTGAATAGCACATAGATAAGCTATAGTGGACGTAATATTTTTAATGCAGCTATCTAATCGTATATCCCCTTTGGGTTATATTGCGGACTATGACGGTATCGTATCGAATTACAATCGAACAAAGATCCGACAACTTTATGTTCGCACAATATCTATTACGGCAAGTATACTAAGCTTTCCATATTGTACTCTTCTCCTAGCAAATGGTACATAGTAGATGGAATGTTAAATGTAACTCTTTTGCTGTGAAAACTCTGGACAGTCTATTAACACATGCCTCACTGTTAAAGAGCCTTGACACACTGTACAGCAGGATTATTCGGATTTCGACATTAAATGTTCTTGGGAAAATCGGGTGTGACCTATCCGAAGACTTGTCAGGAATGTTCTTTCCTTTTTTCTGATCTTTTCAATTATCAGTTTATCGTGAGATTGGGACCACTGGTGTTGCCATCGTTGTTAACCGATGTCTTGATGGCAGATTGATTGGACCAAAATATGTCGATAGAACTGAATATGCATTAATAAAATATTTTTGTGGAAAAAGGCGTTTAAGTTGAATATTGTTCGTTTTCTGCTAATAATTTCACTGTATATTGATCAATTGTTATCAAAATCGGCACAGTGGCATAATTTTATACTGGAAATATTATTTCTTGTACTATTTTACATTTTATTACTTACAAGGATAGCCACGTGAAGGATTTCTGATTTTGAAATCCACCGGTTTTGACGAAACTTTTCAGTGATTTTGACATGAGCATCATTTCTACGTATAGTATTGGTACTCTTGTTTAAACACGATAATTCATCCCTTTTCGAGAAAAATATTGATAAATCAACCCCTAAATTTTTAAAAATATTAATTTTCTTTTGCCAAAAATAGGTATGTTTGAGGCAATTTGAACTTTTTATATTTGTAGTTTATTGTTTAAAAAGAGTTGGGAAAAAATAGGCAGGACGATTTAGTCGGGTTTTAAATTAACTATTTTGCAAAAAAATATGAAAAATGCATCTAAGGCACCTTGAAATTTGTTACAGTGTATTATTTATAGTTGAAAAATATTATTATAAAGACGACAGACGCCAATGAAGGAAGAAAACTTTAATTTTTCTCAAAAACTCAGTTATTTTAAACACAATAATTTTTTGGAGAATAAAAATTAATTATATTTTTTTCTCCTTTCTAATCTTATTGGGTATCCATGTTTCGACCGTAACATTGCGGCCATTCCAAATTCGTATTTGAAGTTTTCTACTGGATGGATAACGAATTCCAATATAGCTCTCACAAGTACTGTCTTCATTTGCATCATAGCGTATTTTTGACCTAAAATTAAAAATTGTAAACAGTTGTGGCTCTACCGTTAATCAGGAACTTAACCTTTTTTAAAAAATGCACTTGGAAACAAAATAAATACATGAAAGTGTAGTGAAAACATGTCAAAAAAAAGTCAATACTCTAATAAACACTCTTGGCAAAATAGCTTACTCCGAGTGTGTAAGTTTAAAACACAGTGCTTAAAAAAATGTACACGGATTTCTTATACAGTGCTATTCAAAAGTCCCCTCCCCCCCTCGTATCTTTTGAACGGCTACACTTACATTAATAAAATTTGGAGGGTGAAAATAAAGTGTTGTAAACTTCTCTACGAATGGTAACAGGTGACGTAATAGTAATAGATGACGTCACAGTGCCACTCTGGCCAATAATTTTAAATAGGACCTCATGGCAAGTGATATCTCGTTTGAAAGGCATTGACATTGGCTACATAGCTATATTAATTTTGTTTGGGCTTAAACTAATTTTGACGGATAAAGCCTGTGCTTCTGACGAAGTCCATGGTTGTATTTGGTGATACTTTTTTGAAGTCGTTCGGTTATGAGGAACGAAATCCGAATATATTATGCCTCACCCTGCCCAAGGATGGGCATGAGCACAGCATGTGCTCCGCAGTTTCGTCCTCCAAATTACAGAACCTACAGTCCGAGGTCTGAACCAGACTCATCTTCTTTGGATGGTAATTTAGTCTACAATGTCCTGTAAGCAGTCCCGTCAAAATGCATAGGTTTGCTCTACTCCATTCCAGGATCTGCTGATTTTTTGTACACGGAGGGTAGTATATGAACGCATTCTAGTATAATAATAATCTGTTACTTACCTATACAATTTCTTAATCCTGCACTGAAAGGAAGGAAAGCAAATGGCGATCGTTTGTCTTGATTTTCTGAACTGAATCTTTCAGGGTCGAATTTTTCAGGTTCGGGATATAAATCACTATCATGGTGCAACCATAACAGTAATAAAGTCACAACGGTACCTTTCGGAATCAAATTTTCACCTTAAATAAAAAAAATTACATACAGTATGTTGCTAATATATGGAATAAATTCATTTTTTCCAAATAAACGACTTTTGAAAAAAAATCCAAAAACAGGTCAATTTAAATTTTTGAATCGTCATCACATGATGTAGATGTAATGAACATTGCGTTACCAGTATCAGCAACTTTTTTAATGCAACCATGTGAAGACACCTCATTGGAAAGATCCTCTTATCGTCTTCACAACGATGTAATTATTTGAATATTTATTTCTACAGGGTCGACCAAAACTGTTTATTTTGGAAATAATTCCATACATTAGCGATATACTGTATACAAAACTTGTGAAGAGATAAAGATCAATTTGCCGAGGATTCCATCTACTTACAATACCAATGCAAAACACGTTTTTCTACACAAAGTTTTATACGCAAAGCAGGCCTTTTCTTAATTATTTTGGATCCTCAAAAGTCGTGACGACTTAGGCGTCACGCACAAGTGCTTGAAGCCCAAATAAACGAAAGCAACAATACTGACCTAATACTGCATCTTCTGTTAGTTCTCTTTCGATCAACGGAACAGGTGTTCTCAGTCTTAATACTTCTTTCACAACCATATCCAAATATTTCATATCTTGTAACATGTCGTTGGTTAAATTGCTTATGTCACCATTTACATAAGAACTGATTTCTTCGTATAATCTTTCTTGAATGTCCGGATGCATCGATAACTCGCATAAGGCATAAGCTAGACCAGACGCCGTTGTATCGTGACCCTACAAATATAATATGCTCATTGTACAATTTTCAATAATAACTAGTATTTTATGTGAAATATTTACCGCAAATAAGAAATTATTGATTTCTTCTAAAATATCTTCATCAGATAGTTCTTCGTACTGTATCAAAGCATCGACTAAAATAAATTTTCTTCTGTATCTATTTGTGTCTTCTTGTTCGACACTTGAATCTGCTGATGTGTCATTTTTGTAGAAATCTCTTTTCTGTTTAATTATGCTCAAAGCCGTCGTGTCTAGGATATCGACAGATTTTGTTTGAAGGTCGTAACTATCTGAACCAAACAGTCTAAATAAGAAGTTCGAACGTTTCCAAATTGAAAAATTCCGTTTAAAAGCGATAGTAAGTACGTCTACACCAGCTTTTATGTAGTCTTTCCTTTCGCCTTTTTGGATATTCAGGCTCATGCCTAGAGAGGTTTCTACAAAATATTGGATCGGAATTAAAACACATTTTGTTGCAAATATGGAGAGATAACGAAGAGATTGTTGACGAACTTGCTAAAAGAGAGTCTGATTTAGGACAGGCACTTGGTATGTATAAAAACTATAGAACTGAGTTTCAAGAAAAATCTGGATATGGAAAACGCCTACAGGCTAAATCTTTGAAACCCGTCGATCTTACGGGCCTTCTTGAGAAACTAAAGCCCAATTCATGAAGTTATAAAGTGAATTAATAAGTAAGAAGACAAAAATGTGGATATATAATACAAGTATAAGATCTGTATGTATGTATGCCTCAAAATCATTAACAATGACCAAAAAACATCAAGAAGATTTGAAAATACAAGAGCGTAAGATATTGAGAATAATATTAGGACCGTAAAAAGTAATATGTAGTATAGTAGTATGAATAAACATAGAATAAGCAAAAGATATAGTACAAAAAATTAAGGAACAGAGAGGAGGTCCCATAACAACGTGGTCATAGGAGGATATTAGTGACCTCAATAGCATAGGAATCAAGCAGTGAAAGAAAAAGACGAAGGATAGGAATAAATGGCGGCGGATTGCCGAAAAAATTCAAGGAATAATACGAGATTGATCCACCCCGAAAAAAGGATTTAGAAAGCTTCTTGAAGCGGCGGTACTCTATCGGGTGAGTCAAGCCAATTCCTTTAATCAAGATCGAAAATATGTCAAAAGTATAGTGAATCTTGTACCTGTACAAAGTGTTATCAGTTCTAAAGCAACAACACAATGGAATTATGCCTCAGCTTATTTATAGAAAACTGAAGGGGCGGATGTAATTTGGCGCTAAAATATTAATGCACTTTTCACAACATGTAAACTAGGCGCCAAGAGCGAAGAGTCATTTTAATCCTATATGTGTATTTTGGGCGCTAACCGACTGAAGTATCCAGGCCCAAACCCGGTTATTCAAACTAAAAAAAAAACAAGAAAACCCAGGCCCAAACCCGGTTGATCAAAGTGTAACTATGTATAAAAATATCAGAAAATAAGAAATAAAAAACTAAAAAAAAACAAGAAAACCCAGGACCAAACCCGGTTGGTCAAAGTGTAACTATGTATAGAAATATCAGAAAATAAGAAATAGAAAACTATTGGGTTTTTCCAAATATTGGTGGTCAAATTATTAAGATAAGAGTTATTTTATGACTCGACCTACCTGCACTTCTTAGCGCCGAAAATACATGTCGGATTATCTACCCTTCTTGGTCAGACAGGTAAAGAAGGATGATTAGCGCCTAAATTACATCCGCCGTACTGAAGAGGTTAAATTGACCACTGAGGGGAGAACATGGAAAACTGAACCAGAAGAAGTTAGCTCATTGGAAATAGTGAAAAATTATGATTGGTGCTGGTGATATAATGATAATACAAAAACATTTGTAGTGACTTGAAAATTCTAACCTCCAACGGCGTCCAGAGCAAATTTCGATGTGTATCCAATAACGTCGATAACTGATCCATCATCAGCTGCTTCGGCTAATTTATCGATTAATAAATCAGTACCTTTTTTTATTATTGGAAAAAAAATTTTCAAAGTAGTGAAATGAAAGGCGGGTGAACAGAGCTTTCTTCGTTGTTTCCATTTTTCACCTGAAAAGAATTTTGAATGGTGAAAAAATACATTATTTACACAAAATGCTTCATCATCGTCAGACAAGTCTTTGTCTAGCCAAATCCGAATAAAGTCGACCGTATGACTGTGTGCCGAAAGGGAGGAAACAAAAGAATTAAAAAGCTTCCAAACATAACAAATGGGGAAATTCGGGGAAAAAGTGGAAAAAGATTGCACAAGAAATAAAAAATTATTTTACCGAACACTAAAGTCGTTAAGAACAGAAAAGAATAAAAATATGCAATTTATAAAAAACAAAAACGGGAAATACTAACAGAAGAAAGAGAAATTATGGAAATATGGAGTGAGTATTACCAGGATCTTCTCACCGTCCCGCAAGAACTGGAGAAACACATAGAGGACAATGACGGACTTGAAGCCGACATTAACAAAACATTAGATAAAGCAGAATTGAAAAAAGTTATGAAAGAACTAAAAAATGGAAAAACACTCGGGTCCACCAAAATTACAGCAGAAATGATAAATAGCATGGGTCAGAAAGGAAGAGACACATTGTTGCATATTTACAATGGAGTATTGGTCCAGACGATAGGTGTCACAACTACAAGAAATTAGCAATATGGCTGACTTTTTTTTATAAGTACCTTGAAGTATGTAGATTAATAAAAAAAAGGTTTACCAGTTTATCGACCTCCCAAATTGAAAAAAAAAAATAAAAAAACGAAATTCCTTAATATTTCGCGCTGGGAGGAAGGTAGAGAAAATATAAAAAATACCACCGAGTAGGAGGAGTGTTTTGCAATAACATAGGTTTATTGCGTTTTATCCTTCCGAGCAATGGTTTGTCCGGAAAAAAACTCGGTAAACTAAGTAACTGTTCCGCATCCGCGCAACTCTATTTTCTGAAGCGCTTTGGAGTTCAGTTAACAGTTATAATGTAATATATAAATAATTGTAATAGGGCGTTTTGAAAAAGGAAGTGTCAGCTTTGAGATGGCATTTTTTGTCATAGCACATAATCATTTTTAGCAAATTACTCATATATATTATAAATATTATATTCTAATCAAAAACCAAGTATCTCAATAAAATAGTATATTATGCAATGAGCACAAAAAAATGATGCCCATTTTGCACGAGGATGAAATTTGCAGCACGAGCCGAAGGCAAGTGCTGCAATTCGAGTGCAAAATGGCCATTTTGTTGCGAGATGCATACTATACTTTTTCTATGACAACATATCGTTCACGTTTAATACATGCATACATTGCAAAAACTTTGAGAGAAATAAACTGATAATGTTTCATTACTCCGAATTCCCCGCTAATGGGCTTTTTATCAGAATTGAAATATGAATTAAAGAAATATGTAATTTTTTTTATTGCTAATTCTAATAGGTACACAGAAATAGAAGCCTATAAATATGTATTTGTAGAAAACAACTATGAAAATACTCGTTGCCTACCAAAAATTTGATAGAAACGATCTGCTGACATTTCATCAATTTGTCGCTGGACGTCATAATTTGACAAGCCGTAGTCGTTGTGATTTTAGAGTGAACCTAAACCTAACTCGAAATATTCCATTTCGCATTTGTTGCTTAGCAACTTGCCTAGCAGCCGATGCAAAAATGAAATTCTGTACAAAATGTGCTTGTTTATGATTGAAGATACGGTTACAAAATGAACATTACCGAGGTTGTCGTAGAAAAAATATATTATATAATGAGGAGGCATTGAAACAATTTTTCGAAGAAGGTAAATTGTTATTTAGGAGGTCTGTTCCATAAATACAATTTACGGATAATTAATTTTTCCTAATTACGAAATACGGCACTTTTCATTATCTTGTAAATTTTAGGAATCTTGAATTTACAAGAAAATATATATATATATATATATATATATATTAAGTACTTTTACTTTAATAAAACTAAAGTCATTTCAATGGGGTTTGCGTGAAATTATTGGGGAATATCATAATTAATTAGTTTACTTACATTTTTGGATTCAATTATTTTTGTATTATATGCGAAAATAGCAATTTTTATATATTCGGGTAGGAATCTTCTTTAATTTAAAAAAAAAATTAGATACTCCTGTAATATGGAGATGAATATTCAACGAACAAAATGTATATAGTAAGAAGGTATAGGATGATTAATACATAATTTTAAGATATAATTAAGATATAATTTTTTGCATAACTTTTTCCAATAAAAATATGTAAAAATGAATTTATTACCTTTCAATATATATACTTATATTTATTATTCACAACCTTGACTCTAACCAAAAATTAAAAATAAACTCTTATTAAATATTCGCGCGGATGCGGAACACATACTTAGTTTACCGAACTTTTTTCCGGAAAAACCATTGTTCGGATGGTACTAATGAAAAAAATCAGCCGTATCAGCTAATTACTTGTACTTTTGGTATAAAATGACCCCTACCTACTATCCTATATGGGAAGAAACCTTGCCAACGGATTGAGGGTAAGCATTAATAGAAAGATAGTTTATTGACCTTAAATACAATATTTAGTGCATACAGTCATAAATATGAAGTAAAAATTAAATATAAAAAATACGATACATCAAATTTATCTAATGTGATTAAAATAAAAATAAATATGAAAATAAACATTAAAACACAACCAGGACAAAATAATTTACAGTAAACATCTCATTAAACAGAAACCATGAAAGTAGGGAAAACTGAACTATGCTTTTTGAGAGTTCTTGCAAAAAGTAATAAAATCATTCACACTATAAAAACAATGTTGCGACAGAAAACGTTTCACTAGTTTGCTGAAAGCACCCTAATTTAACTTGCCAACGGCTTTTTCTTTACAATATTTTTTAAATACATTATATTAATTAGAATCTACTCGATTGTTTTGCGATTAGCAGATTCTTGATCTCGATGGTACAAGAGATGTCGCATTTCTAGTATTATAATTATGAATATCCGCGTGAGATACCAACAAATCAATATTGAGATGAATACTCATCACTACTCATCAGAGATTCATGAATGTACATCTTCAATAAAGGAGACCACAAGAACTGCAATAACTACCATAGAAAAAAGAATCAGACTGAAGATCGTGGGAACACTGTAAGAAACACAAATCGGATTCAGAAATAGCAGAAGTACACAGGATCATGTATTCACAATAAAACAGATAACTGAAAAAGCAATTGAAGGAACATTTCCATGGCATTTCTGGATCTAGAGAAAGCTATTAATGCAGTTTCAAGACATGAATTGGATAAAATACTCACGGATAGAGTAAAATTATAAAATTAACACAAAAAATATATAAGAACAATAAAAATGCAATTATAAAAAACGATATGATATCACAAGCATTCACTACAGAACTAAGACAAAGATATGTAAGCCGTTATCTGAAAATTATTGTGTGGGACACTGATAATTACAAAAAGTGAATGTACCTGTAAGTATAACTTAAGATAAGCAGCAAGAAAAAGGGGGCTGACCCCCAACAAGATACAGGGTCAAAAGAGCTCAAATTGAGCGGTTACTGCAATTGGACTGAATTGTTGTATAACAGTCGAATAGCGTTGTTTTAAAGACTGTTTGTTTGATTGTTGAATTAAATGATTCTATAGTGACTTTTACAATATATGCTATAACGCATTATACGATCATTTCTTTTAAAATGATATAATACCCTATAAGCAAGTTTATACAACACCAAAAATATCATTTTAAAAGACTTTTATACCTATCGTATAAGAGTTCTATAATATACTATATAACTAAAAGCTACAACAATATAAAATAGTTACTTAAGCTTGTCTTATTGAAGCTGTATAATGTTGAATAATAAATATTGTATAGCATTCAATTGCGTTGCATTATAAAACACTTTCTAGCTGTATAGTGCCTAAATATTCTTCGTTATAAAACAGTTATCGTATACCGATCCATTTTACAATAAAATATTGTTTAAGACATTTCTTTGGAATAAAATTGTTGTATTATAAATCGCCATGTTTAAATAAGCAACTCTTGTACCGCTATCACTGCCATTATGAGCAATTGAATTGGAAACATGAAACTGTATTGAGAAATGTGACTTTATCATTATTTAGAGAATTATATTGTGTGTATGAAGTAATAAACTATTAAAGTTATAAAAAAAAGTATTTTAGGATCTTCTATTTTATTATTATTATTTAAGTATCTTCTTGAAACTTAACCAGAATTGAAGCGCTTCATTTTCTTGCCAAATATATACCTATAATCTATCAGTAAAATTTGCGGCGCATCAAAATTTATGCTATTGAACCATCCAAATGAAATTATAATTTTCACTATCGATGTCCGCCCTAGCGGCCCAAGTCGTTTTAATAAGTCTCCATTTCTACAAATGAAATTTAGGATGCACGTTCAAATTGAAATATAATTTGGTTCTGATATTCTCCACTAAAAAATGAAATGCTCTTATAGATGACAAAATGTTTCCATTGTGCGCGAAATAACAGCATTATAAAAAAATATAATGCATTAAATACAACCATTTTGTAAGACCTTCATAGTGCCGCTTCAATCCCATTTTATAGATGTGACTACATGACACACTATTAGATCATTTTATAGTAGCTGTATAAATGATTATTAAACAATCGATTAAGAGTTGTTTAAATGTGTATTAAACAGTCATATAAGAGTTGTATGAACTTTTAATAGAACTGTTATACAACCAAACAGTTGTATAAAAATGGGCCCTTTTTAGTTGTATAAGGATCATTTAATTGTTTTGTAGGCCGTTATAATATTGTTAGTATCCTATAAGATATATCTTATAGCTGTTTATACAAACCTTATAGAATTTAAATAGCTACTTGGGATGGAACACAGTGATGAAGGAAAATGGCATGAAGATGAATAATGATAAAACAAAGGTTATGATAATAGGAGAGGACAGAAGAGAAAACTTAACCTCCTACATCGATGGAGGAAAACTAGAACAATTGAATTATTTCCAATATTTAGGGGTAATATTGGATAAAAGAGGAACAATAGCAATAGAGTTCAGAAAAAAATCTAGTGCCTAAAGAGAACAACCGAAAAGTAAGATACAAGCAGGGCGGGCTCGCCATCACGTTTGGCGCTTGCAGTACCTGATTTGTCACCTTATGTACATACCTAAATTTATATTAATTATTTCAAGAGCTTCGCATGCTCAAAAAACCTACCTGCACTTATTATCAATCCATCTTTTAACCACATACCGATTAATTCATATATTTTAGATTTTTTTATCAACACGTTGGATTTTAATAATGGCTCTATCACATTTATATCCATAGTTACAATGTGAAGTTGTTTTCCAATATAAAGTTTAGATGTCTTTCCATATGTGTTGATGAGATCATCATACATTCTATATACACCTGTAAAGAAAAAAAATTGTAAGACACAAATGGCCGCTCAGACAAGAGAACGAGATCAGGGATAGAGATCGAATCCGTTAGAATTCAAGTTTTTGTGAACGCGACAAAGACAGGAGATTCCGAAGTAAGACTCGTAAAAGTGGTGTCGACGTATACATGATAAATTCTGACGAAGACACTTCCTTCCGTCTTGGTCTCAGTGTATAGTATATCACCGGAGATGGGGACGTTTCG
The DNA here is from genome assembly GCA_910591675.1 of Galerucella calmariensis. NCBI lineage: Eukaryota > Metazoa > Arthropoda > Insecta > Coleoptera > Chrysomelidae > Galerucella > Galerucella calmariensis. Next base: position 416,907 of record CAJUYG010000006.1, on the reverse strand, counting down.
ATCTTCTATACACTGAGACCTTAAAGTTCTCTCTCATGTTCTATATGACCGGATGTCATATAATATATTTAAGGTTCCCATCTGACTTCAAAGAGAAACTACTACACTGGAATTTATCACATATAATTATTTTATGTACGCGAAAGAAGTTTGAACTTCAAAAAATTGGCAAATTAAATAATAAAGACAGTTAAACCTGATAATGGCTAGGTACTGGTATTTTCATATAAACGACACATAAAAAGCCTAAAGAGTGAGGTGCCGAGGACTCTAAGCATCTGACCGGTGGTGTCATCAATCCACAAATTACAATTTATGAATGTTTGTATAGTTGACGTAATATTATGCGAAATTAAAGTTGCCTGCTTTTTATTTGTATACAGTAACACGATACCAAAGATTACAGAATAAAAATATAAGATGTTTCACTCCAGGGCGGTTTGATTCAAGTTGCTGTCCCAAACGGACGCCGCTTTCATAAATTATGTTTACGACTCGCTTTTGTTGTCAATAACGAGACCGGTAGATACCAGAGAAGTTCGATAAGCTTATTTTATTTTAAGCTATACAGGGGTAATTAGAGAAATATATATTCAAATTAATAGGATTCTTTATCAAAAAGGTTTATTTTTAAATAATAAGTATTTCGAAAAATGTTCGGGATATGAATTTGAAAAGGTAAGTATAAAATAAACTTGAATGTTTAAAATGAATCAATTCACAGTTTTTATCCAGCATCTTGGTAATTTTGTGATACTTATTGATAATCTATCAGATATTTATCACAAATACAATTGAATATACTTATTAGCCACCAGAATAATAGGGTCACTAAATCTTAAATTTTGATCTTTAAATAACGCGTATTTTTTGAATTGACAAGTTTAAAACAGTAAAAAGAGAAGCAGCTGCAGGACTTTATTAAAAAAATTTATAAATGTTGTAAAATACTAAGTTTGGTTTATGTGTTAAATTTCAATCTATTGTCTTCCAAATCTTTCAATATAGGTACATTTGAGAGTAAAATATATACGGACTCTGGTGTAGAGACTTGCATAATATTTGAAAGGAAATTGATTACATGGATGATGAAAAGAAAATTTAGTGAATTCGTTCAAAAGAAACTGACCAATTCCCCTTTGGTTAGCTATAGAATGCAATTTTTCGATAAATATATTTTCCATCGCAATAACGTTCTCAACAATGTCCCTTGATTGTACACATAAGCCACTAAATTCATCCTTCTTTGTCGTGTAAGCTTTTAGTTTACAGAAAAAAGTTTCTCTGTTTAATAAATTATCAGCCGAATGGGCAAACTTTAAGCATTTTTCACATGAATGTTGTATTAGACATTTTTTTAATGAATACCCCGTAACATACACTAAAGAATTCCCTTCTGGGCTTGATAGATTTTGGTAATCTGTTGTAAACACTTTTAAAGGCATATTTTCAGTTTCTGTAGGAAAAGTGAACTGTTCTAGGCATTCTTTTGTTAGTTCGGAACCAATAGTTAAAAGAACTTCGTTTACGTCATCCATACAGTTTGTGCCTTCAAAATGATCAAAAAATTTTAGAGAAAATAACTTTTTAAACGCGCTACAGGGGTTGGATTTTTGGCATTACCACAGCAACTTCGTATTTGGCCAAAAAAGTTTTCGAGGCAATCCTGATTGAGGTTTCGTGTAAGTAAAAATTGATATCCTCGCCATTTTAGAGTTTCCCATAATGACAGAATTGCTTGAATGGTTATCTTCCATCGAGATATACATTTCACTCTTTTATTCAGATAATTAAAAACCTCAAGTTTATTAAGTAATTAAGTAATTAGAATATTTAGTGTTTAAGCTTTGCTATTGAAGAGAAAAATATTAATATTATTTTTTGCTCATTTCAACAATTAATTAATAAATTTAAAAAATCTATACAACATAAATATAAAACACGAGCAACCAATTATAAACACCGTTCTAAAATAACAGCGCTCGACTGGCGACGTCCCGTATAATATGCCAAATTAAATGCAAGACAGGACGTAGCGACGTACTGTACCATCCAAGCGAGCATCCAAGTCACCAGACAGTCACCAGCGGCATCGGTGCTTTACGCGATAAATTCGAACGAGTGAAACATCTTATATTTTATTCTGTAATCTTTGACTATACCAAAGATTACAGAATAAATTATTCTGTAATCTTTGACGAAACGATACGATTTTTTTTTTCAAAGGAGTCGTCCCTTCGCCGGCACCACTTGTGCCTATTTTGGATAAATACTGTCATAGTTTATTTGACGATAAATTCATTTAATATCATAATTTCAACTAATAATGGTTAAAATGTTCTTAATAATTTTTAATTATCAAATCAATGTATTGAATGTCTAACGATTATTTTTAACCCGCAATTATGGAGCGCTATCATACTTTTTAAGATACGTAATGTATGGAACAAACTTTAAACGATATTATCCTTTTAATACCTTATATCTAGTCTCATTTCAAATAATATATTATTTTTTTCTTCTTTGACTGAACTATAACTATATTTGGAAGGGTTATTTTACAGCTGATTGTTTACACTTTAGTCGGTAGTGTAACATCAAGAAAGTGCGTAGTGTTCGTTTTCCATAAAAAATCGAATGGGATACAAAAAGGGCTCAGTTCACGTCTGGTATCCCGTTTAAACCGGTAGCCCTTTTATCAATTACATGAAATAAAATATAGAATTATGTTTGGTAAGTAGACAAAATAGTATATTATTAAACGAGCAATTTATGATAGCCATAATTCACGATGGGTGACGTTTGCGTCACGAGCCGCAGGCGAGGGGCGCAAGTCACCCAAGTGAATTATGGCCATAAATTGCGAGTAGAATACTATACTTTGTCCACGACACTTAATTTATTTATTAATTAATAAAAGTCAGCAGCGATTTGCCATATTACTAACCTCAAAATGTTGTGGCATCTACTTCAAATAATTTGACATATATAGAGATGGGCGATACTGTAGAAAATATCAATACAACGTACCGTTATAAATATATTGTTTTAAAATACTTAATATTAGAAAATATCGTTATGAAAAGTATCAATACTAAAAATTACAATATTTTATAGATACGATATATGTCAGAAACAAATTTCCTGAACAAAATACACAGATTTAATAGTTTATATCATATTGTACCCACATCTCTAGTCGTGAATTATGAACCATAATTCACGACAGTTGATATATGGGTACCATATACCTTTAATAGGAGGTAAAATATTGACTTATTATTAGGTGGTCGTGGACAAAAATATTAATACCTTTCAGAGCTTAGCTCCTCAACATACCTTAAAGGGGATATACGATTAGGTAGCTGAATTAAAAGAATTACGTCGACTATACTAAAGAACTTTCTCCCTAAAAACACTGAAACATCTTTTTTAGGGACTTTTCGCTAAAACTACTGAACTTTCTTATCAAAAATTAGGTATTATAAAAGCTATATAAAAAGTTCCTAAAAAAATTATAAGAGCGGAAAAGTCAGTGCTTTGAATTTTATACCCGACAATTTCAAGTTACGTAATAATTTGTCCAGATTAATCTACAACTTTTATTGTTATTATATTACAAACTATTTACCGTAAATATCCTTAGGTAACTTTCCTAACATTCCCAAAAACGGAATACAAGGTGGTCCTGGTATATTAGCCAGTATTTTATTTTTCCGATAAACTTCATAACACCAATATATAAAAAGTAAAAACACTACAAATAAAAGGTTTAGCAGTACCGACATGATATATCTGAACTGCAGATATTTTAAATTACACAATTTATATATAAACATATGCGGTTATATACATTGAAATTAAGTGGGGGATATTTATCAAAAATTCCGTATTCTTCCATTTATTTATAAACATGAAATTTGCATTGCATTGCAATATAACGACAAATCATGTTCATTAATTTTTATAAAATATACTGGTGGATAAAAAGAGATTCACAAAAATTCTGTTTTTTGAGGGGTGGTTTCATGACAAACTGTTTTTATAACAGTATTTTTATTTTTCTAAAAAGAATTTGGTGCAAGTAACGGTCTGTCTAATGCAAGATTATAAAGAGACACTTTTTTCCACAAACTTCTTAAACTACGCTGCTCAACAATTGATAATATGAATAGTATGAAAATTTTTGAATTTCCTTTGTTAATATTTGAAAGCGGAATTAAAGGTTGTAAAAGCTACCCACAAAAACAAATATTCAATAAAAAAAATGCAAACTAAGTAAAATAAAACCATTATACTATTTATAACGGCTGTTAGTGAAAATTGATACAGTGTAGGACCCTTAGAACATAAAGTAGTAAGGAAGGATCCTAACGCCAAGGACAGTTAACCGGGATGGTTATCCAAAATGGCCGCCGCAGTATAGAATATATCAGTGGTGCCGTACCCAATTTCAATTAGGATAAAACTATTTCTATAAAATGGAATTAATATTTTCAATAACTTAAAATTTAGTAGAATAGAAAATATTGTAAGTAACAAGTGTATTATAAAATGATATAAAAGCTAGAAGCTTTCTAAATAATAATGATATGCTGAAAATAAATTTGATATATTTGCTTATAAACTAAAAATCAAAATGATACGCCCATGTCATGTCATATCATGTCAAGTGAAAAATTAGGTTATATATATATATATATATATATATATTCACATCTGTAGTTTATAATTATTATAATAATATGTACTCACCGATGAAAAGTAATTTTCAAAACGTCGTTTTTAGCAGTCTTTGAACGTCCACAAGCACTACAACTAACCATTGTCTTAAAAACTATATTTACCTACGACCCCCCCTGTAATCAGTCAATAACACACAGTCGGTATCAATGTAATGACGTCTATTACGCACTGTAAAAAAAACGCACAGCTGTAAAGTAAATCGCACGGCTTCCCTAGCAACATTTTAGCAACTGTCAATAGACGTCTCCATTTTATTCAATATTTACTATTTGAAAACATTAGATATGGCCACGTTTAACTATGAAAAGCCCAAAGGGCTATGTATATGTATTGATTATAATTGAAGAATGGACTTTCGATTATCAACAATATATTAATAATGATTAAACGTTAGTTCTTTAATCTGCTTCTTTCATTGGTAATAGAGTAATAGAGATGGAGTTTACCAAGCACCTCTAATTATGTAACTGTTATTTCTTATGCTTCTTATAAAATATACAAGTACAAGTAGGTCGTAGGTAAAGTATAGTACGTAACTCGTGTTGTAGAGCATTTTACGCACTTACGGAATTACGTAACTTTTCCATTCGTGCGTAAAATGCTCCTTACCACACACGTTACGTAATATACTATTATATCACTGAGAGTATTATATAACGTAACTGAAAAACCAACTTAACCTTAGAAAATCCTATTATAAGCTAAAACAACTGAGTTAGTAATAATCGGCAAAATATAACATAAAAACCAACTTTTAACCAGCGACCAAACAAATAATAAGTCATAAAATGGTTATCCAAAATGGCCGACTTTGTCTCTTTTATTTATTATGGTAGATGTAGCACACGCTCCTTCCTCACTACTTTATGTTCTAAGGTAGGACCTCAGACTTTCCTTAATTCTGTTACTCTATTTGGGCGACGATCTATTAAATTATTTATGAACTGCTTCCGAAATGACTTGCAATGCGTCAGCTAATTGGTGTGATGTTTGTGTTCAAGTCAATTTAATTGCCTGTACATTTCAGCCCAAACATGCTCGATGCAATTCATATCTGGTGAGCAGGATGGCGACTCCATCCAAGTAAACCCGATCGTTCGCAAATCTTGCTCGACGAGGGCAAGCAATATCATCAATAAAAAAAAAGGGGTTTTTTCAACCCTAAAAAACTTAGCTGCTGTCCAGCTCCTGTACAGATTATTGGAGATTACTAAAGCTTCAGGTGGAAAATTATTATTCAAATTACCAATAAATGGCTTTTACCTCGGCTATTAATAATCATCACCCACAGGTCTAACCATATTATGCGCTTCAGAGACATTTACGGCCTCTCAAGAGTGCTGGCAAACAAATTTAAGAAATCTGCCTAACGTGAAGATTAGATTAGATTAGATTTTATGAGGTGGCTTTTGGCATATTCTACTGCGACCTTTTCAGATCTATTGTGATCCTCAAAACTCTAGATTGCATTCTCCAGCCTGACTCTTTAAAAAAAATCTATTAGTTTCGAGACTGAACCTTTCATATGGCTTTTCTTCGCCCAATGCAAAAAACTGCACATTTGCCAGGCTATCGCACTGACATAGAATGTGTTCTGACGTTTCTTCTTCTAGGTGACAAAACCTAGACATATCATCGTTATTCAATCCCATCAGCTTTAAATGACTATTGAGCTTACAATGCCCCGTTAACAGACCCACTACAGCTTTGGCCATCAGATCTGCTGTAAATTTTGGCGAGTGTTCTACTATGAACTGTTTCGCTTGCCTCTGTCCTGGTGAGTTCCTCCACCATTTCCGAGATTTGTGGGCGACCCACTTCTTTGTTTCCCATCTTGTTATGGTCTTTGAAACGCCGCAAAAGGGTTCCGGCCCAACGAATGGCATTGATGAGCCTTGTTTGGCCATTTCATCCGCTTTTTCGTTGCCCTTATGACCCTCGTGCCCCGGTACCCAGGCTACCGTAACATTGCTACGCTCACCCAGTGTGTTTAGGGCCCGCACACACTTCCATACTAGCTTAGAATTGACCTCTACGGAGTTTAGTGCCTTAGGCGCTGCTTGGCTATCTGTGAAGATGGCAATTGAACGATTATTATGTTCTCTTCTGCCTTTCTTCCACACATTGGTGAATCGCCGTCATTTCCGCCTGGAAAATTCGTCACGTTCCTTGATAGGCTTACTGGGAAGGCTATCCCTTGCTTTAGCCACAACGTGAAGATGCAGAAATCCTCATTTTTATCGCAATTTAATACCCATATTCATTCACAACGTGATCAGAACTTCTCATTTCCTTAAAATGGATGCGGCATGGAATTGGCACCCCAAAATGTTTTCATTATACCTTAGTGAAAACCTTATCTCAACATGCCTTTTCAGGGTATCGAAAATGACCTTTTCTTGCGCGCTTAAATTCGTTATTGTTTATTTCCCTCATCAACACTTAACCACAGATTATAAAGAGAACAGATACGAATCCCGGTGAAACATCAAACGATTTTCAGCTCCGTCGTCAATGACCTTGGACCTTTAACTTTGGCCGCGATGTTGCCAGTTTCAAATATTTTCTGAATTTCTTACCAAATTGCAGTGTTGACTCGGCGACAATAACAATTTCTATTACCGGATCTAGTTTTTTTAGAAGTTTCCACTAAATCCTTAAAATTGCGCCATGAATTGAAACAATAATCATAATCGAATATATATTTATGTATGTATTTATTAAATACCTATATACGTACATTCCTATGATTTGTTATAAATAGTCATTACTCTTGGGAGATTAATTAATAAATACATTTTTAGATAACACAAATAATTACAAAAATCAACCAAATTTTAAAAGACAAATAATTCCTAATTTATTTGTTATCAAAGGGAATACAATATACACCTATGATAATAATTTCTAGCACCAAAGTTAATATCAAAAACTTTAAAATTCCTTTATCATACGCCGGGATATTAAATTAAATACTCTCATCCCTTGGAAATCGAAAGAACTTTATTTTAATTCCGAATAAAATTTGTTTGGACAGTCTCTGTATGAACAATACACTTCGCCGTGATGTTTATCCATTTTATAAGAATAATAATCTATACCACTAATATATTTTTATAGTTAATATTACCACAACGCACAATCAATTAGGCAAATAACACAATTAATATCGCCGATTGAACACCTTCGAACAATGAAGCAAACAAACATGGCGTTATGAGTTTTGAGAACAGATTACAAGTGATTTTGAGCGTGTTTTGACGTTTTGATTATGTTAGGTTAGCCGTCACCGTTATTGTGCATGGTTGCCAAGGATGTGTTGTGTGAAAAAAGGATATATTTATGGTATGATTTTTATACATTATAATCTTTTTAATTGTATAATTCTTTTAAAGTTATTAAAATTGATTTAAAACAAGTAATTATCGAAAATTTGTATTTGTATAACTATCACACTTAAAAAAATGCTTATAAAATATTTGACCTATGATCGTAAATTGAAGGAAATATTATGCAAATTGACAACCCTGTTGTCAAATTTCGCGAAGCAGCCCGAACGGATTCGACATAAGACGATGGGCATTTAAATGGGTATGTCCCATCTCTCTCTCTTTTTACTGTTCTCTGTCAAGCTTTCGTATCTGTTCTCTTTATAATCTGCGACTTAACAACAATTGTATATTATATTATGACAGCAGATGTATTTATACGCTACTGTTATAAATTTTAAATTTCGGTTCCATTGTAGGATAAAGTACAAAATAAAATAGAGAGACCCAAACGTAATATTTATTTAAAAATTAAATGATATAAACAATTTTCTTTTTTATAATGACCCAACAATTTATAGTGTTCTCATTTACATTGAAAGATGAAAAAGAAAGTTTTGAAAATGCATATTTAGATTTATGGTTTTGGGTACGCGTTACGTTTCAAGGAAAGATATCTGTCCATTCTATCATTAAAATTATTCACATACAAATTGGTTGACTTTCAAATATGTATTAATAAAAGTAGTAATTTAAATTATATTTTGAGGAATCTAACTGAATTATTTTCGTAGTTAGCGACAATACACATTGTTTGATCACTTTCTTGTACAGTGCGATACTTTTAAACTTTTTTTAAATATCGGGTCAAAAAATTACAGTTGAAATAAAAATCTCTTAAATTTTGTATAACCAGCAAATTCTTCGACGGATAATCTTCAAAATAGGTGAGTACTATTGATCTTTCGCAAAATCAGTCAAAAACTCCGTATAGTTCTCCGACCCCAAATATCGCTAGAAGCGACAATAATAAATGCACAATTACTGCCCACGCCATGTGATAGATATGAGGAGTTTGAACTATTTTGCAAGTGGCGACAACAACAAAAAAATTTAGTACAGTACGTGATGATATTCTTCTGGCATATTTGTTAAAAGGTAAATCTTTAAAAGCATTCAGCATCTATATTACTCGAAGAAGGTGGGGATCTGCTCAACCTGAAACGACATGGTGGTTAGCGTTACTCGACATAGCTGAAAGTTATATCAAAGAATTGGTAAACGGAATAATTGAAATTTCCGTGAATTTTTTAATCGTCCAATCGTACAAAGCTCAAAGTCAACACCCAAAGACATTGTGGATCAGGAGAATAATGTCTCATTCACCTCAACAACAATTTTACAAAACGGAGGAGTACTAACTGAAGGAGTGTATATTTATAACAACTCGAATTGTAGTATAAATATATTTCCTTCAGTAAACATTTATAATTTTAGGCTGATATTTGTTTATTTTTGTTGGAACATATAAAAGTTTTCCGTCAATACTTACTGTTTTTGTTTTCAGAAAGGTTTGATGGAAAGTATCGTTCATTACACATCCCCAAATTATTTTCCTTTAAATTTCATGGTTTGTTTTGATAAATTAGCGAGTGGAAGATTGAATTTCGAATATTAGACAACCCTTTCATTTAGATTTTAATCACTTTTGAGATATGGATAAACTCTTGGAGTTTCAGAGTATTAAATAGTTTATTTTTCATATTTTGATTCGAAAATATGGATAAAAAGGGTATTAATCAATGAATAACACAATGGTGCTGATTTGTTCCAGTTCCTAACATGTTGTTTTAGCCTTTTTTTTTGCTCACCAGTTCTTTGGCTAGGGTCAGTTCCGTGTCTTATTTAAATATCGCACTCAACTTTGGTGATTGAGAATTATCATTAATTATTTTTGGAACTTTAGTTCTTTACGCCAGGTTATGTTTGAGCGACCAGGGGTCGCGACGCAAAAGATCTGACCGTTACGCGTTACGTTACGCTGCGTTATGTTACATTGCTTCGTTATGTGCCTTGCTTTTGCGTGCTTGTGCCTCCTTAGTCTCTCTCTCGTTTACGAAGCAGTGATTCATAATAATATATATGCTCATACCCGGATTCGAACCCGGGCCGCCCGCGTGCAATGCGAGCATTCTAACCACTGAACCACCGATGCTATATTGAAATTCTATGCAAAGCTGGTATTCGCAGTGCTAGTGATCTACTTGAATTTGTTCGGATAAATTTTTACTATTATTTCCATAATTTTTTTTGCGCGATTAAGGGGTCTAGCTACTTTTCGAAATACAGGGTGTTGAAATTTTGAAAACTTGAATGTTTTAATTCGATAACTTTAAAATGGATTGATAAACTGATTTGACATTTCGCAGGTAGTTTTTAAATGTAAAAGGGCATATTTTGAAAGAAATTGTAGTTTGTGCAACTAGTGTGGATATGATGGCCATATCGCACGAGGACGAAGATGAAGCACGACGCCGTAGGCGGAGTGCTCAATCGTTCAAGTGCGATATGGACAATCCACACGAGTCGAGCAGCATATTTTTTCTACGACCCACTTAGGAAAAAATCTAGAAAATAAAAATTTCTATAAACTGTAATATAACTTCAAATTAAAAATGTAACAATTCAATTTTATGTTTCCACTAATTTTGTGGTAAACGAATGTCCAATTTGTATAATGCTACGGTTTCCTTTTTTAAATATACGATGCTGTTATAAGTAGATGTTGCCAGTCGGACTCCCTCATGGAGGATACCGTACCATTATCTATAATAATGAATATTCTGCTAAATATTTCAAACGTCTACCTGTTGTCGTTATTAATATCAAGCAGAATGATTATTTAAAAATAAAATTAACAATAAAAAAAATTCCTCGCGGGGAATCGAACCCGGGTCTACCGCGTGAGAGTCTGGTGTGCTTACTACTCAACCACCAAAGAATATGCAAATTGTTTATCTATAACGTCAGATGTACATAACTTTTGCTTAAAAGGAACTAAAGTTCCTACCGTGTGTCCCGCGACACGTTCTACCTTTTTTTTGTCTTGAAGTTATACAACTTTTGTTTTAATAATTATGATATACGTATGCATAATTGGCTGCATCTTTTTTATATTTATTGATGATAATAATAATTTACAAAAAAAACACTGCTATAACCATCTACATGCATTAATAATTAATAAGCTGGAACTGTGAACTGAAAACTTGAAACACTGAACATATCAAGTATTTATATTCTGTACAGATAAATTGCGTGCGATAAGTTTATCGAACATATGCAAATCATTTTGTTGGTATATAAAAAGTAAGGTCATTGTTTAATTTATTTAATAAATCATTTTCGACAAGAAAAGTAAATACGTATTATTATTTACCGAGCACCCAGATTATATCACGAGTGGCTTCGCCACGAGCGAAATAGGGTGCCAGGTTTATAAATTTCTTCAACACCATGTGTATATACAATTTGTTACCCTACAAGCCCAATTTTAATCAAAAATTAAAAATAATTCACAAACGCACCACAAGAAGCGTTTACCCTATCGTCTGACTGACAAGTACACTGTCAGTTTTTGTTATATTATGAAGGTACTCGTTATGTCATCAGTCATTTTTGGTTGAGCGCGAATTTTAGACTAGTGGTATTTTCATAAAAAATAATTTCATCTTGATAGGTAATTTCAAGCAGCAAATATTATGTTAAAGACAATCTCCTGGGTATACAAAATTGTTGATTTGATTGATTTCCCACTTATAATAGCATGTAAGTGATTTCAGTCACATTATTCAGAAGAAACAAAAACGAATTGAATGAAATAATGTAATGTGTAAGCGTTGATGTAAGGGAAATACAGTTTTTATATGACATATTACCAACAATTATAATTATTATGCGAATATCGACGAAAGAAATATCAACTTAGTCAGTAAATGGAAGTACGCACAAAAACTTACTGATATATTTTGGAAAAGGTGGTCCTGAGAATACCTAATATCCTTGATCAAAAGATCTAAATGGCACCTAGAACATAGAAATATTGAAGTTGGTGATGTAGTTCTCATTAGTGTCCTGAAGAGCCCTAGAAACACCTGGCCCATTGCTACAGTGACGCAAGTTTATCCAGCTAAAGCGGACTTGAGAGAATGGTTGACGTTACTTTATCCAACAAAATGGTTTTACGAAGACCAGTGTCAAGATTATGTATTTTAGATGTCAGACAGAACAGTACAGATGGAAGAATATGAAAACTGAATGAGAAAACTTTGTAGTAAACCCTTTAGATAGATTTACTAGGGGGGAGAAATGTTGGTGCTTGTTGATGAATGCCCCTATATTTATTAGAATATTTTATGTTTTTAATCAAACTGTCCTTTGCCATCAATTTTTAATTTTTGTTCTGATTGATGATGTCAATAAAATAAGTTGTCAAAGAAGTTGTGAATAAATTGGAATAAGAAAAATAATCTTTGATTTCTGGACACGATTTCGCCTTTCGACCCGGGATTAATTCAAATATTTTAGGTAAGAAATCAACGCATGACAACTATTGTGTAGGATCAAAAAATATCTGTAAACCATGGCAGTAAAGTGCTTTTCCAGGCCTCAAGAAGTGGCCATATCTTCTTTCGGCCTGAAAAATGCAACTTTACCGCCTAGGTACAATAGGTACACTATTTTTCTGATTGACATTAAACGTCAATTTTAATGACATTTATCAATTATAGGAATACTTTTTTTTCTGAAAAATGATTTGTTCTTGCATTCCATTATCCAACATTTCCCTGTCAACTCTTGTTAATTAAAGCGAAATGAAATGGAAGTGACGCCTTTCTGCTTGCCTATGAACTGTGAAGTTGATCTTATAGTAGAGGAGAATTATCACTTGCCTCGCGCTTCCACTAGATTGGCTTTGTCTGTTTTCATTGTCTATAACTAGGGTAAGTAATCATCTTAAAAACCTTTTTATCGAAAAACATTCTACGTTATCAAATGCTTTCTCCAAATCTTTATTTCCCTCCCCAATATTAACCTCAGTGATATGTGCTTTTAACTCAGTGCTTTACTCCTTTTTAAATCAAACAAGCCATTTTCCAAATTCTTTTTTAAATTTTTCTACAGTCCTCAGTATATATATATATATATATATATATATATATATAAAGAAGTAAAGGGTAGTCTTGACGGCTAGTTAGAAAACAATCTACTAAATTATTGGGGATTCCGTCACAATCTGGGCTGGTTAAGAAATTAAACTCTTTTTTACTACTTCCAAGCTTTCGGATTTATTTGAATCCTTTATCAAGGCTAAAATATGAACAGTTCAAATATCAAGTTGTAAAAATTATAATTAATTTAAACTTACGTGCAAAGTGAGTTTGTATAAATTAAGTAAAACATCATTATATAAAACACGAATACATCTTCCACTAAACGTGGTAGTTAAAAGTTACATTTTGGAAATAAAATCTAAATCTGATTGAAGTCGAACATGAAGACAAAATTTGTAATTAAAATTCTTGAGTTTCTTATATGTATAAAAATAATATTTCTTTTCTTTATTGACCTGCGTACCATTAATATTTTGCTAACAATCTGGTTTATTAGTTGTATTGAACTATGAAAATTATTTACGAGGGTCAATGAAATTATTATTATGAAGATATTAAATGTATAACTTATTCAACTTTATCAATGACCTAGCCATGGCTCACGTAATGCCTAATATTTACATCCACAAGTTTGTCATTCTTATGAACATAAAAACCAAACACCACTCATTTACCATTATTCTTAGACACTGTCTATCACACATCTCGAGATCAATACTTTGCCACCAATAAGGTTCCAAAGATATGTGATATCCAATCTAAAAGAAAATGGCCATGTCAAAAACAAAGTTAAAATTAGCAGTAACTATTGTAAGTATTGTTAATCAAAATTGTTACTAGGGTCAATAATTTATTATTTAATAAATTGTATTTTAAAGACTTTTTCAGAACATTAACACAACCAAAAAATTTTTTTATACGTAACAATCTTATCAACATAAACCATGGCTCATGTGACATCCAGCATCTAAATTCATAAGTTTGTCACTCTTATAAAAATAGAACCCGTACATCACTTTTGTTACCATTATTATTCCACACTATCTATCACACATCACAAAATCCATTACTTTGCCACCAATAAAGACAATGTAATATGCGATACCAGCAAGGAAAAAATTTGGTCCTGTCGAAAAGAAGGTTTTACACAACCGGAAACTATTAGTGATATATTTGCTGATTAAATAAACAAGACTATTTTATTATATTGACTCTGATAATTCATTGTTAGAATTATCATTATTATTTTTATTTTCATCCATACTAAGTAAAAAGGAATAAGTATGTATTAAATGATGTGTGTCTCTCTTTTTATTTAAAGAATTAATATCTGATACTGTTTGAAACATCTCTAAACAATTTCTTTTGAAGTTATGTGATTCACTATAAACAAGAGCCGTCAAGACTACCCTTTACTTCTTTATATATATATATATATATATATATATATAATCATAAACCCGTTTGTACCCGCTGTGGGTGTCGGGTGTGTCGCTTATTCGTGGACAAACTTTCTGTCCATGTAATTCCTGTTTCTTTTAAAATTTCGGCTATTGTGTTATCCCATGTTTTCTTTGTGCGACCTCTTTTTCTCTTGCTTACTTCTCTAGCTTGCCAAATCCTTTTTGCTGGTCTACTGTTCTCCATTCTACAAAGGTGCCCAAACCACCTAAGCTGCTGTTTTTCGATTGTTTTTAGTATTGGTTCTATGTTTAGGTTTTCCCTTATTATTTCATTCCGCATTCGATCTCTTCTGGTGACACCTTTGACCCTGCGTAAATACTTCATCTCTTTTGCTTGTATTCTGCTTTTGAGTGAGTTTGTAAGTACCCAGCTTTCACTACCATGCACAAGGATTGGTCGAAAGACTGACTTGTACACATTCAATTTGGTTTTAGTTGTAATTTCTTTTCTTCCCAGGAAATTTCGATTTAATGAGTAATATACTTTGACTGCTGCACTTATTCTTTCGTTCACTTCTGCTTCCTGTTTTCCATTGTTTTGTATATCTACTCCCAGATATTTGAAACTCTTCACTTGCTTTATCGGCATTTCATCAATTTCTATATTAAGGTGCTCTTCTTCTTGTCCCACCACCATTATTTTTGTCTTTTCCATATTCATATTCATGTTTTGTAGTTTCAATATATGCTTCCATGTTATTAAATTATGTTTCAGCTCTTTTTCGTTTTTAGCGAACAATACTAAATCGTCGGCAAAAACGCATTCAGATATTCCAACTACTTCCATATTTCTATAACCTATTTGAATTTGTTTAACTTTTGTTTTTAGTTCCTTCAAAATATCATCCCTTATTATTATGAATAATGCTGGGCTAAGTACTCAGTCCTCAGTAAAATATCCTAATTAAAATTTTAAAACAGAAGGAATATTAATTTCTCCTTATCGCGAATAGAAATTGATTAAAATGCTCTAATATTATGAATCCGTAATTATTCTATTTATATTTTTCAACTTTAAACTCTCATTAATATAAAATAAACAACCATATCATTTTATGTTCAGTTGCTTTTAAGCTAGATTTATAAACTGCACCACAACTTTGACACTGACAAGTGACAAGTTTGGTATAAATTTGACATCTGGTGCTGTTTTGTTAGGTGGGGAAAGGATTTACTTAATTTCACGAATTGGTAGGCTATCGTTAAATTTGAAGACACATTTATAAATAATCTACACCAACATATTGATTATAACTTCCATATGTGAGAAAGGAATGGTTGTAAAAAAACTAACTATGTGAGGTGTAGTAGTAGTATTTCGACTAAAGTTATTCAAAAAAGGCAACAAGTCCTGGAATAATTCATTAGCAGCTTCACTGTTTTACTGTTTACTCGATACATCAGCCGCTTCCACTGATAACTCAAAGGGGTTACTACGGTCTCTCAAGACACGAAAAGAATCCTTCGTGTCTGTCTAAAAATATTGCATGTGTATATAGTTTAGATTATATATTTTTCCATCCTTAGGTATATGGATTTCCCTTCCATCCTAAATATAATGTGGTCTTTGTAGAAAGAACAATGTTTTTAAGATTAATATCGAAAAAAACACAAAATAGCATATTATGCAACGATCATGTAATGATGGTTATTAATACACAAGCATTAACCGGGATACGAAACGAGCCAAAGGCGAGGGATTCGAACCCGGAACGTACAGATCGAAAACAACAATGTGCGGCGCCTTTCCTAACTGCGTCACGGAACCACATTGTTGAGCTTATAGCATAAAGTCTATAAGTATGTTACTGTTATACAAAATTGGTAATAAATTATTGTAAGCAAAAATTAATAAGTTGAAATATGTATTTACCTTGGTTATTAGGTATTTTTGGTCTGGTGCTCGACATTTCTTTTAAAAACTGACGCAAAAGATTGAACTGTCATAAACACTGTCAAACATTCTACAGAAAATATTGGGTCTGCCTACTTGGGTATTTGAAAATCTAGATTTCCATTGGTCAATTTTTCAGTTTAATAATGGAAACCAGTGTTATAATGAGTATCATTATGAAACTGAAAATTGGCATTTAATTAACAACTTAGAGTATAAGAGTAAAAAAACCTTTTAATCAACGACTTGCTAACCTAATAACGACTGCTGGGGAGCTGACGTTGGTCAACGTCATAATATCAGCCATTTTGTCGTTATCTAACAGCAGTCCTTACGATCAGAGATAACATAAATTACGATACTGAATATAATCATTGATTAAAAAATTTTTTTAATCAATGATATAATATAAAGTCGTTCAGTAACGATAATCGTCAATGAACGATATCGTTACTGATTAGATATAGGCAAAATGAATTCAAGGTATATGCAACAAACCATACACACAATCCAATTACGTGTTGCATATATTTCAGTTACAAGATATTCATAGAACAAATTAAAACTGTTGCTCTTGAACCAGTAGCGTTTATAGGTATATATTCAGAACGAAATATTACAGATGAGATTTGTAGAATAATTTGATAACGGCGGAAGTAAAACGTTATAAATTTTGGAGGTTATAACAGAGTAATTAACAGAATTGGATTTACAAATATAGGTATGTATATCTAAATTTCAGCATCTGGGAAATTGTTCGTAACGCGATCCTTCCTGTTGAGGATGTACCTATTTTCTAAATGTAAATTTAATGAGAGTAATGTACACGGACCATTATAGTGGACATCAAAGTATATTTGGGGTAGGTAGGTACATGTAATTTGGTTCCCATGTTGAGAAGGGTCAGAAAAAATGTCAAATTTAGTTCCCAATACTTTTGGTTTACCTAACTTTTATGTGCAATTTGGTTCCCGATATTTTAAGATTACCTGGTCTCTATTAGCAATTTGTTTACCGGGAAGCATATAGTTTTTTTAATTGCTTATTACAGAGACAAAGTATACACAACATAAAGTTTTTACAATAGCTAGGTATTTATGCAACAAGTACAAAGGCCTGGGCTGGGCCTGCACAGGCTGTATGAGCCCATAAATCGCAACTCAAACACTGAATTCACTCCTCTCCACGTCTGTTGCTAGAATAATTGATACCACAAAATATGCAGCTGGTATCTAACATTTTATATGGTTCCCGGGGACTATAATTGGAACAATGTGATTGGTTAAAATTTCAAGTATATGCAAATTAAAAATCAAGCCAAAATACACATATATATTACAATCAAACTCCAATAGAAAAAAAAAGGTTCGTCAAACACAGTGTTCGAATCACTAAACATAAAACTTAGTTTGTTTAAAAAAATAAAGAAAATGTAGAGTGGTTTGGCAGCTGAGTGTTTTAAATGTGTCAAATAACAAACGAACATAACGCCATCTCCAAAATATTTTTGGCGTTTTTGATAGCTATCACAAGAGCTCTTCGGTTCACGGAGTAACGTTAAAATTTAAAAGTTATAAAATGTTTTCAATAGATTGAATTTGAAGAATTGGGGTGCCCCCCTGTAGGCAAGTCGCCATATTGAGAAACCACATCAGTGGTTTCTTGTGTCAACATAGATAACCTAAATATACTGAAATGAGTCAAATTGAAAATCCACGTTAAAAAAATAGTGATTTTCAGTATTAGAAATGTTATTTATGAGTATTACTATAAATTTAAGTTGATATTGAATTCTACAATAGTGTTATAAAATTTTTGAATGTACCAAAATCTGGTATCAATTCTCTAACAACAAAAAGTACCACCTTAAAAAGATGCAAATGAGAGTTTTTTGTTCCCCTAATTGAATAATTTAATGTACGCCTCTGGTTTGTTTACGGAAGTCGGCCATATTGAGAAGCCACTTTGGTCGATGATTCTTTATACTGTTATGTACTATCCTCTCTTTCCTACCTCGTTGAGGTAGGTTTATTTTGGCATATTTTTGTCCCTCCACCTCTCTCTAAACTCCACACTTCCTCCTTAACAAAATTAGTTACTCCAAAATAAAACCTTATTTTCTATCGAATTCTCCTATTACTTTTGTCCACAGATATTTTAAATTTCTATTTTCCCTTGGAACTCTTTCTTTGCTCTAACTGCCACACGAGACACAGTGAATGCGTATATTTATATTAATGCATTTTTAGCCGCGCGATTCTTTTCAGACACTAGTAGCCGGCCACAACGTGTCTCGTGTGAAAGCGCTCTTAAGCAATCGTCAAATTCTCGTTCTAGTTCTGTTCCCGTGCACGAGGTCCACAGCCTGTTGGAGACTTCGCCACCACCGTCCATAAATTTGGACGGTGTCGCCACCATCGCGCTAAGAGCTGTAGTGCTGCCAGATGTAACATAATTATCGAATTGTAACATAATTTTTCTTCAAGCGTATAATAATAACTATATTACTTTTTGCAACACAGACCGTAGAAATATCCCATTATTTTACTAGTACAAAAATTAATTTTCATTATTGTACTAATAAAATAATGGGGCGTTGTAATCAAGTAGGTAGGAACTGTCATTTTTAAACTTATTTAATTTGACGTTTGTCTGTTTTGAAAATTTTGTGAAAAATGTCTCAAGAATTGCAATGTACGCCTCCGGAATTAGTTGAAATAGCTAATTCCAGTATTGAAACTCTAATTCCAACGAAGTCGCGTAAACTGTATGATCTTGCATACGAAAAATTTCTAAAATGGTGCAATGAATATAATGTACAGCAATACACGGAAAACGTTATGCTTGCATACTTCACGAATTTGTCCAGAAAGTTTAAAAGTTCTACTCTATGGGCACAGTATTCAATGATTAAAAGTCAATTAAACATTAAACATAATGTTAAAATAGAAAAATATAGCAAATTAATTGCATTTATAAAGCGCCAAGGGGAAAATTATACACCGAAAAAATCAAAAGTATTAACACAAGATCAATTTGATAAATTTCTCAAGGATGCACCAAATAATGTTTATTTAGCAACAAAGGTAGGTACTTTCTTATTTCTTTTTAATCATTATTACGTTTATTAAACCGTTGACAGTGATATCTACTAGCAGATCAATATTTAACTTGACAGCAAATATTACCTCATTTCCTACTTATAACATTTAATGACGGTAGCTCAGTGGCAGAGCTTTTGTCTTCGGTCGCAAAGGTCAGCGGTTCTAATCCCGGTGCTACCAGCTTTTTTTTTTATTTATTTCAACGTTTGTTTTAGGTTATATTAATATTTGGAGTCACAGGAGCCCTTAGATGCGATGAACTTGTTAATTTAAAGTCTAGCGAAATCCAAGATTTGGGAAATTTAATTTTGGTTAAAATCATAAACACAAAAAACAAAAAACAACGGTCGTTTACTATAATTGGCGATTTTTATTTGAATTTGGTAAGACAGTATACGGCTCTTCGTCCGGATGATATTGGCCTGCAGCGATTTTTTATTAAATACCAGAATGGTAAATGTCACCGTGTGGTAATGGGTATCCACAAAATATCAAACGTACCAAAAGACGTTGCTACGTTTTTGAAATTAACAAATCCTCATGAATATACAGGACATTGCCTTCGGAGGACTTCCGCAACTATTTTAGTTGACAACGGAGGTGATATTACCGCTTTAAAGCGGCATGGTGGATGGAAATCCACCAGTGTTGCTGAAGGGTACTTAGAGGATTCCATTTCCAGTAAAACACAAACTGCACAAAAAATACTTAATTGGCAAGAACAACCAAGTAATAGTTCTGGAATCGCTGACATAATAATCGACAATCAACTTACTAATAATATGATGTATACCAATGACAAAATTGTAAATGTCGAAGCTGAAAGCGGTGGCAGTGGCTTAAATTTAAACAACTGCAGTATACAAAACTGCACATTTAATATTACTGTTAATAAATAGGTAACACTTTATGTAATTTTTCGTTTGTATTAATTAAATAGTTGAGATATAAACAAAGCCTTCTATATTTTTTATAAAATGCATATTATTATTACGCTTGAAGAAAAAATAGTATATGTTACTCGGAGCAGAAGGCCCATTATATGTTTCGCCCAGTTTGCACAGCCTCGGCTAGCGCCTCGGCAGTGCAAGAATCTGGGCTCAACAATAATGTTGGCCTTCTACTCCTAGTAACATAATATACTATTTATTCCAAACTAAAGTTGAAATTTCACTTGTACCATAATCGATAATTGTAACATAATTTTACTGAGGCATAAACTAATATTAATTTTCTAAATACCTAAAACGCTAATCTATATTTTTTAAGTAAAATAACATGGGACATAAATATCATCACAACGATGTAACGGCGAATGCCATAACTTTGAAGTTACTTGTCAGATATAAAGGCAATATATTCAAATGATATTTATCAAAAGGACCATGAAGACGATGTTACGTTGAGTTAATGTTTAGAAGAGTAAATGAGTAGAATGTATGTTTTTGTTTCTTTTTTATATATTTTATTACATAATTTATGTTTTTAAGTAGGTATTTATATTTTACCAAAAACATTTTATTATTAATAAAATAAATTTTGAAAAACCGTGCATAATATTTTCTTATTATGGCCCTTATTTTAAATTATTCTGTGTGTAACATAATTTTCTGAAAAATCCGATAATTTTGTCAACGCTGCTCGATAATTTCTTACCTCGGCAGCACTGGCCCTGCAAATAACTCCAACCATTTGAGATTAGTTTCCATAAAATACTTCAACCTAGAATTGTAACTGGGATTGGAGAGTATATTTTAAGTTACGATGCGGCCAAACTGCAGAGGGCACTGATTATCAACAATCGTAATGTCAAGATTTCAAAATGTAAGGAAAAATAAACAAACCACGTAAAAAACTTTGTTGTGTTCCGGTTTGCTGAGACAAAACGAGTGCTTAACATCGGTTTCCAAAACGTGAACCTGAAGTATTTGACTCCTGGCTGAGAAATATTAATAATGTGAAGTTACACTACATGCCTTCAAAACAAATATACCAAAATTTCCCTGTTTGTGTTAGACACTTTAGAGATGACTGTAAAGTACCAGGAAAAAGAGGCTGAAAAGAAAAGCTGTTCTCACTTAATTCATTGCAGGTAATTACCTAAATTTAATATTAGGTGCAAGTCTATAGGTTAATGAATAATTAGGATTCTCCTTTTATGGTGTAAAAAAGTAACCTAATACTATTTCAAGAGGAGATGATATGAAATTTCCAAAATTCATGAATACTAACAAGGATTCAACATTTGTTGATCCAATAATGAAAGCAGATATATCAAATTTTGTTCTAAAAAAACGCTTTCAAAGGAGAAGACACTATAGAAATGAGTATAGGTACATCATGCGTGACCCTCCTTGTTGAATTGTTTAGAACTAGATGCCAGACCACATGGATGAAAAAATAACACAAAATACTTAGATTTTAGGAATGAAAATAGCAGAATATTGGGAAATAATCTAGTTAGGTAGTATGTTTTGTGTTATGTATAGGTATGTGTGTTAAAAATGTTGTTATTATCACTAAATAAATATTTAATTCCCCAAAGTATTTTTATTAAAAGTATTCGTCGTTCACCATATACTTTTTCCTAGACACACAAATTATATATTGCAAACTTTACCTTCTGCAAAAATGTTGCATTATGTTGCTTTAACTCTTACTCTGCTGCACAAGTTTTTCAGAAATAAATTGACTTTTTACCAAAAGAATACAACGTGCAGCTTTTATGAAAACATATAAATTATAACTGATAGTATTTCACCAAATCTTGCATCAACAAGAGTTTGCCAAATATTCTCTTATGTTCAGCTCTGAAGCAAGATTTGGCGAAATATTATCAGTTTTAATTTATATATTTTCATAAGCAGCTGAATTTTGTGTTCTTTAGTTAAACAGTCAATTTATTTAACAAAAAAAATTTCTCCATCAACTTGATATTTAAAATTCCCGCTGAATTTTATAGTTCCTGCGGCCAAACTTCAGAAGGCAGTTAAAACCGTTGTCACTGCTGACAACATAGGGGTTACAATTCTAGGTTGAAGTATTTTATGTTAGTTTCTTCGTCTTATCTTTAGCGTGTGTAAGTTTTGGTTTTGGTGTGCTAATTATTACAATTTGGTATCCTCTTCGTTCGGTTTTTTGAAATATTCAATTATTAGTTTCATTCTTTGTATTGATTAATCAATGATTATTGAATTAGATAAACGTGTTCGGGAATAAGTAGTTCCATTCCATTCAATTTTTTAGTAATTTAACGTTAATTTTCACAAGGTGTTTCCAGCTTTCTACCTTTATCTTTCGTTTCGCTTAAAAGCTGGTGGCGACCTATTTAATATTAATTTCACACCCCATCCCAGTGATGGCGCATAAAATAGTTTTAATTGGTGCCGAATTCCACTCCCTGGGGTAGAGTGCTCCAGCCTGGGGCTGTTTAGGTTATAAATTGGCGCCCAACGTGGAGGCTGTAAGGCGTGGTACTAATCTCTATACTCTGGTCGCTCTTGATGGATACCTCCCTTCATAAAGAAATAAAAATTTGAAGATCTTTTTTATTACCTAATAATTGTACGAAAAAAAATTTCCATGTGATGAATTTTCAAAGATTAGATGAACAAACATCCAATCAATCGAAATTCCTTTTTTCCGTAGTAAAGTTTGCACAGGAATTTTTTTTATAAGAAAAATTTCTTATGTATGTAAATTTTTCATTTTCTTTTTAAATTCTCTGTCGCAACCAGAACTATATTCAGAGTCCTGAACAAACACCTTTTTGTCAGTTTGTGTTTAGATAAGGTGTTATAAGGGATTGTTGAATTTGCTATAATACATTTCACTCCCTCTTTGGAGATTTGCCTTTGAGGAAAGCTATTTTTACATATTGATTCACTTTCTCAAACAATCTTCCAGCACAGAAGAGATTTTACGAAAATGTTCCATATGTATTTCTAGCTTGAAAATATTCATTATTATCGTCTTGCGAATGAAATTTATAATACAGTTTTGAAGATCTATAAATTTAAGATCAGCAATAGGGAAATATTTTTTCGACAACAATCCTAGTAGAAAACTGATTATGCCATCCCCATATAATAGTATATTACGTAACGTGTGTGGTAAGAAGCATTTTACTCACGAATGGAAAAGTGATTTGACATTATCTAGTTTCTTTTTCGATATTTTTATTGGTTCCAAGTATTTTGGGCGCAATTCAGGAAGCAATGTCTGGGTGGGAAGTCCTTTTTTAGTGATAGAGACTGTTTTGTAGTTGTCATTGACGGCATATTTCACGTAAATTACTTTACTATTATCAGGTTTAAAATGAAAGGAAAATGCACTACAGAAAGGTTTTCGTTGTATTCCGTACGCAGATTTTTTTTTATGTTAGTTAGGATGGGTTGGAAATTCAGAAAATAACTTTGATTCATAATAGTCAAGTTAAAGGGCTGTTTTATATTCAGTTCTCTTATAACTTGGTGCCAATCACTTGGGGAGTAGATAAGTGGGGCATACTTTTTGTGGCGCTTTTCGATCAGAGCAAAATCTCTGTCTACATTCTCTTGTCTCCACCTACTTTTGGTAGTTCGTTTGGGGAATTAGGTTTATGTCTTTTTGTCGTAGCTGGGCCCTCACTATCTTCACTCGCCATATTATTTACATCAGACTCCTAGAATATAAATGCAATAGTATAACAAGCTACTAAATTTTTACATTAGAATGCTCAAGTGCAAAACTGTGACAAGCCACATTATTAAAAAAAAGCTTACCTGCTGATTATTAGGTTGATTTTCATTGTCACTAGGACTATTATCCTTATCGAAGTCACTGTCATCTACGGGTGATTCAACATCATCACTAAAACTGCTAATTTCTTAACTTTATAGCAAAACATTACAGCACGAACTAATTGGTATCCGCCATTTTCTGTGGCTTGTCACTATTCAACACAAATAGTTTCTGAAGAGTAGAGAGTTGCAACAACATGATTTCTGGATTATGGTGGCATTTATCGACAAATAGCTAAGCCCTCTGTCAAGTGGCTTGTTATATTATTGCATTATTCTATTACATAGTAAAATAGATTTTGAAAAATGTGTGGCTTGTTATTGTTACACATTGAAGCCTTCAATTGTTTATATTAACAGTACAGTTATTAAACACAAATCACAAATCGCTTCCTTTGCTTGTTGAAGCATAAGAAACAACAGTTACATTATTAGAGGTGCTTGGTGAACTTTTATCTCCATCTCTATTACTCTATTACCAATGAAAGAAGCACATTAAAGAACTAACGTTTAATCAATGGTAATACCACGAGCGCTTCAAATTTTATCGATAATTTTTTCTTTTTCACGAAAACTTGATTATTTGGCAAGAATATGAAAACAAACCGATTGATAAAATCACGAGTCCGTTAGGACGAGGGATTTTATCTAAATTCGGTTTGTTTGAATGTTTTTGCCTCAAATAAACAAGTTTGAGTGGTGAAAATAAAAAATTATGTGATAAAATTTGAAGAGCGAGTTGTATTTGGGAAGATTATTTTTTTCATAAATTTAAAATTTTGTATTACCTGAATGTTTAATATTCTCTTGGGTGATGGCACTCAATCGGTTTGTGTTCATTTTTCAATAAACTTCGAAGCACTTTTAGTTGTCAATAATGACAAAGTAAAAGTAAAATTTTGACGTATCGATGTAAACAAGGTTTTATCGATGAGGAAGCAGAATTATCAGTATAATACCGAATGATTGGCTAGAATAATGTATTGCTATTGGTTAAAACCACCAAAATGTCAGATTTTGACAAGTGAAAAATATAATCATTATTAATATATTGTTGGTAAACAAAAGTCCATTTTTCAATTATAATCAATACATACTTAGCCCTTAGGGCTTTTCATAGTTAAACGTGGTGTTCAAATAGTGAATTTTTGAATAAAATGACGACGTTTATTGACAGTTGCTAAGATGTTGCTAGGGAAGCCGTACGACTTACTTTACAGCTGTGCGTTTTTTTACCGTGCGTAATAGACATCATTACATTGATGCCGACGGTGTGTTATCATTGTCTATATTTATAGACTGATTACAGGGTGGGGGCGTGGGTAAAAGACTTTAAGTAGTGAAATTTCTATATATTTTGGACACGCGAATGTTTTTCAGTAATTTGGTATAAACTTGGAAATTTCCATCTTATTGGTTTGTATAGATAAATCGGACCTTTTCGACAGACATCGCATCATTTCATTACAAATCGAAAATATAAGTTTTGTTGCTCTACATCTAGAGTTTTCAAAACCTATTTGAAATGTAATCGTAATAGCACATATGAAATTATTTGTGATTGAATAAAAATGCTCATAATAATTTTTAGATGGGCGACGATCCAGCACTGTAATGGAACGCCTTTGATGCGATATTTACAGTTAAGCAGTGTCGAACGTGGTTAGTACTTGGATGGGTGACCATGCCAGGAGCGCTATTCTGTAACTCGTTTCGGAGAGAAATTGGTATCGGTAAGACTCAGTTATCGACAGCTGTCGGTAAGTCGCATGTGCGGCATTCTGTATACGTTTTCACCGACCGATATCGCGAATTCTATTCGATGAGAATCGGTATGTCTACCGTGATCTAATGAACCCCACGGTAACCGTTATCGATTTTCGTTGAAAGGAAATTTTCATTATTTGTTGATGTTTGGTTGGAATTGCGGATTATTTAAGTGACTTTTTAATATTTGAAGAGTAACTATATTGTGTATAGTGTCTAATATAGTGTTTTATAAGTCCTTCCCATCTTTTCCACAAAATTTCCCTGCAGCAAAATTTGAATGGCTAGCTGTACTGAATCAAATGATCCCTCTGAGCGGTATTATAACGCTTAGTTTTGATAGAACAAGAAACTCCTTCAAAATAATTAATATCTGTACTTATCCTATCTTTGAGACTTGAAAAAAAAAGAGATAAATGTTAACGCCAGATCAATTCTTCAATGCTAGTTGACTCTAAATCTCGAGTTTTTGAGGTTGTTAATGTTAATATAAACATGAATTGTATCGTTCATGATAACAGAAAAAGGATATGTCACTATCTATTATCTAATTATATGACCCTACCTTCCAATGAAACCAAAATATAACCTCTAATCTTCTTCTTCTTTGTCCTTTATTGGGTAATATCACAAGGGATAATTTGCTCTAATCTTCAACGTGCACTTTTGTTTGTTTACAAATTTGACAGTTTCCCTCATCGCTCATTGGTCACATGTACCAAATCGAGTGACGTCACTTCTATGCCGATAATTTCTGGTTGCAATTCCGAGCGTCCAAAAACCGTGGCATACAGAATAGCGTTGTATTAGTCCCGTCGGCCGCGCAACCTATGGCTATTGTTAACATACCAATACCGACGACTGTCAATGCCGCGTACAGAATAGCGCTCATGGGGAAACCGTCTTATAGGACCCGTAAAGCCGGCAGCGGAGTAGCATATCACAGCTTGCAGGCATTATACCAATGAGCACGTGGTATATTGTAGATATGCCGTTTTTTGGAGGAGACGTAACGCCGAGGTCCCGAGTCCATGGATGTTGGGCTCGTTAAAGAACGCTACCACTGGTTGGAACACTAGTGTTCCTAAGAGACCCCAAACATTCCTTGAATTGGCATCAATGTTGAGGCCGGCGGTCGATCCACTACAGCTGGACATCATACTCAATCAGCTATTTCTGTCAAGTGATATCAGTGGCCACGGGTGTCCTATATATAACGGTATTCTCGACAAGTTAGCATTTTGACTTACTGCAGAAGAAACTTCTGTCATTCTCCACCAGAGTATCGTTGGTCTTATCACACTTGTGCAAAGCCAG
Organism: Galerucella calmariensis; assembly: GCA_910591675.1. NCBI lineage: Eukaryota > Metazoa > Arthropoda > Insecta > Coleoptera > Chrysomelidae > Galerucella > Galerucella calmariensis. The sequence goes on along the minus strand of CAJUYG010000006.1, from coordinate 389,392 downwards.
TAAACCACCTCGAGTTTTGCAATGACTTTTCTGAATTACCATTTTCCACAGTAGTAATTTTTCCAAGTACATCCTCCAATCCAGTTTGCAGCGCCGATCCTACGGTGTCGGCTGCCGATGACATAAACTTATTCACCCGTCTAAAAATGCAACGCGAAACAATAATAAAATTTGACAATCAAAAGTATTTTTTGGCCAGCCAGGTTTTAATGGTTCAAAAATACCAAGATACAAAAACAAATGTAACCTTTTAAATAAAAATAAACATTCTTCAATTAGAAATACAAAACACTGCAGTTCACTCAGGCGACGCCAATATCCCTGATAAGCAAAAAAACCTAATGGTGCGTCGGCCACGAATTTTGCTATCAAATGTAAGGAACAGACAATGATTGACCACCAAATTTTGCACTAATCTCTATATTTATTAAACTATGCTGCTATGTTGATTTTTCAATGAATATTTAAAATTCAGCATATGTTTATTCGACCTGTTTTGAGATATATATGAAAAATTTTTCTTGATGGATAAAATTAAATGTAATCTGCGGCTGCCCATCGTTTTGACCGCCCGCGTGCGGTGCACGCGCTGCGCACCTGCTAGGATCGGCCCTGCTAGTTTGCCCAGATATTTTACTTTAGGTGGTATTTGTAAGAGGCTATTCAGATAATGGCGACTGGTGGTAAAATTTCTTAGGTGTTTGGCAATTTTTGAAAAAAGATTAGCTATCGCCCTTTATCAGCCATTAAAGAACTGAGCTCTTGTGTAATCAGATCCAAAATGGCGTGGGAATGCCTAGGAACTCAATAAACTAGGCGAGAACAATATAGTTAATCTTACTGTGGATTCCAGGACACACTGGAATAGAAGGAAATGAAATAGCAGATGTACTAGCAAAGAGGGGGATTGAAACACCTTTTTGGGGTGCCGGAACCCTTTTGCTCTACCTATACTCTATTTCTTAATGTCTGACAGCCTCATTAAATATATAGTCAAATAGAAATTTATCTTTTACAGAGTGATCCTAAGAATTTTACAAGTAATTACTAAAATTCTAATGCAAAACAAGTAGGTGTCTGTATTGGTTATCTATACATCCCTGTTTCAGCTCAAAATACAATATGGTAATAAAACTGAACAATGCCAGATAAAAGATAAATATTGCGGCAGTGGCGGAGATTACGATATTAGTTTATTCTGCTTATTTAATTAGATGTCCCTATGTCAGGCAAATTCTCGTCCTCCTTTACCATTATTAGAATTATGTCGAGGGTTGGGATCTGTTTTTTAAAATATAATTCGTGTACTTTTCGTCTTATTGTATTTTGCATAATATGTTCATCAAGGTCAAGTGGTTCTCATCCAGTTGACTTTTTAGGTGGAGATATATTTCCACTTTTCCTCTCCCTTAGAAGCCTGTGAATAGTAGATTCACTAACTCCTGTCATATTGGAACATGTCGAAACTATATTTCTAAGAGTAGCAGCCGGCATTTGATGTACAACAGCATCATGCACATTTAACACTACAGTCTTCGTTTGTAAGCTAAGCACGCTCTTGCACTTTGTAACCTCTCTCGAAGTTACAAGGCTCCGGTAGCTCTTCGTCTGGTAAGCAGTGGTCGTAGGGTCTTATTAATCACAAGAATCACAGGACTAGGGCGCCACTTGTTTTTTGTTGTGCTCTCAAAAACAAGAAATTATTTTATTATTTTTTTTGTTTACGTTGACTTGAACTCCTGTCAATGTATGTGAGAATAATACTTTAGTTTAAAATAAAAACTGAACCTCACTTATGGTTTTTTAATCAACAATAGCAGGGTACTCAGCTAACGCTGAGACACAATTAAAAAAATTATATTTAGTAGATACACGGAAAATAACTAAGAGCCCCTAAATACAGCTGTATTTAGTTCACAGTTGGTGAACAGTTTACTATGATTAAGAAAATATATAGATACTGTATCTACCCTCTATACTTAACAAAAAAAATGTAACAGGTTATCAAAGACCTAAAGTACAAACTTGCTCTTCGTTGAGAGACTTAATTTTAAATAACAGAATTTTATCATTGAGGTAATTAGAAAGTAACATACATCACTGTATCACAAAAAAATAGTATAAAGAACAAAAAAATAATAGTAAGTACGCCAGTGTGCTTCTCCGGTGGCTATTTATAAAATTGGACAGAACTCACCAACGCGTGACGATAGCTTTAGACCTTCCGTCCTTTATCAGGAGACATCCAAACTATGGAGTTAACATGTTTCCAAAAAAAAATCATTCACGCTGAAATCCTGACTCCAAGGTGGTGGAATACTCAAAATTTCCTTGCCTCGGGAATTTCCTCCCGCGACGGTCTCAGGCAGGTAACTAGGGTGTCGGGATCTTGGAAATCCAACTGTCTCTGACCACTTCAGAACATGTGGGTGCCTCAAATATCACCAAAACGACGACTAAAATTAAGAGGTCGGCAAATCTGGAAATAATTTACCACTCAACGACTCTTATATTTCAAGAAAAATATTTAGTCTCTTACCTCCTTGTTGAAGGAAAACCACTATTCACAGTCCTCACTGACTGATAGCAGGTGCTCAGCAATGCCAGCAAACGAAAACCCAAAATCATCATCCTGTCGATTTTTACAGCAATGGATGAATTAGCACGAAACTAGACGAACTGCAAGTTTTTTGTAGACCTCAATGGCCAATCAAGTTCTGATAATCCCTACAATGCCTTCGTATTCTCGTCTGACCAACAGAATATCTCCAGTCCAACTAACGAGATACGAACCTAACCGAGCTGGCTTAGTGAACTTAAGATTCATATAGTACTCAACCTGTTTGGTGAAGTATGAAATGTCAACGTTAACCAAAAATAGTACATATGACATCTGTCATCGTGGATGACATCGAAAAATCAAAACAAAATCCAATAAGACGTTTGCAATTAAATTATCACCAACCAAATATTAAAATCAACGATCAAGTTTATTTATCTCATGCCCGAAGCCATCCTAAAACATCGTTTATTCAGCGTGTGCACTGTCCTGTCCAAAAGGTTACCCCAATCAAATGTAAACATTGGATTTGACAAAATATCCATTTGATTTTATTAATATCCTATACTGGTAAGTAAACACTACATTAATTTTTATTCATATATTAATCAAAGTTTTAATTTTTTAGGAACTTGTGTAGGTGTTAATTTTACTACTGCTACTGTTTCAAGTGCAATCATGTGTGATAAATAATAACAATACTTTGTGTGCCTAATCCAGTGATTGTTTAAGCTGAATACTTAATTAAAATAAAATATGTTTCAAAGTAGACAAACATTCACATTTCTCGATGCTTAAAGTAGTCTGAATGTTACAACTTTACTGGGGTGAAACTTGAAGACATTTTTCACAACACAGTTAACACTTATGGAACGTAAGCGACTCTGAGCAAAACAAATTATACAAATTTGGGCGAGACCAAGTTTCACCGTATATACCTGCAAAATTTCTAAGTAGTCATTAGGACAATCCCTAGTAGGACCCTATTGTAATGTTTCTTGGAAATTATCAACATTTCGAAAATCAGAGTAAGAGTAATTATCTGGAATAACAATTGATAATTGGCTTGTTAATATGTGTCCCAAGAATTGACCTGCGCCAAATTCTCAAGATAATGAATGAAATATTCAGTCAGAATAGTTGCGTTACAAGATTATTTCAGAAATAATGTATTGCTTTAACTGTATGTACTCTACAAATGTATGAAGGTCAGTTAGTTGTTTTAAGTAACCGAATTTAGATTCATATTACCTTTATATATCAGATCGGGTATAAAATTAAATAGTAAATAAATTCCTCAGATGAACGGTAACGCTTATGGTTTACTACCTGACTAGCATCTGTTACCTTTTCGCGTGCTGTCAGACAATAAGAAACAGACTATGGTGATCTTTTCTTTATATGAACTGTGGCTTGCGCTCGCCGTTTTTTTATCATTATGACAAAATATATTATAAATTTGATATTTGATGAGAGGAAATATTTGAGTTAATTAGATTTTTTGGGAGCTTTGCAGCACTGCAGCGCTTATGTACTAGCCGCCACTGTGTTCAGATATTTCAGAGCATAATTACGGTATAAATAGCAACCCTTTGTATTAGTTTATCTATTATCTCACTAATATAAGAATAAAATAATGGTATTTTATAAATTTTAAAATGTAATTAAAAATAGATTGAAAGTTAACCAAGTGATTTAATATTGCTTTAATTTCGTTATGATTGTTTGTTTTTTGGTCATTTGATCTTTAATTAACTTCTATGAATTAAGTATAAATAACGATTTATTAATTTAAAGTTGATTGTGTAGGAAACTTTTGATTATTTCCACTCGTTATTATCTCCACTAAAGAGACGTGTATGAGCTCCGGTCTAATTTAGTTGAAAGAAATACGCTATCGACAGTTTTTGCTCGAAAAGATTCAATTTTTCAACCTAACCTCCTTTAGAATTATCATTTCCAAAAATTTTCACACATACCTATTTCAGTTATCAGTTGTCGAAGACGTTAGTTTATAGTTTTTCTATAAAATATAAAAACAAGTTTTTATATATAACGTATTTTCCTCGGGAAAACATGAACATAAAAGTGATTAACCTGAAAGCTATCTATTTTTCTGAATAGGAAAAAAACATTCAAAGACCCACACTTTCCATAACAGCCCAAATCTTTAGTTAAACAACAAATGCGTCTTGTTTAATAGATTGGACCAAATTTATATTTCTTGTCACATTTACTACATACAGGAGTACGAAAGTTCGTTCCTAAGGAGTTGATAGCACAGAACGCCCATATAACAAACGGAAAACGGAGGTCAAGTGTCTCAAGAAATTATATCTCTTATTTATGTTTTACAATGTATCTAGACCAAGAAAGAAATTGTGACCAGGCCACCCGGTAATCGGTTAAATAACAATAAGTAATGAAATGCAAATGAAGCATACGCAGTGAACCAAACGGTCCATAGTCGTAGAACAAGGTTTATTTATGATTTATTTGCGTATTTATTATAATTAATATTATAATGAAAATTCCACACTTGTGATTTTCAACTAATCAGAACGTGTATTTCTGTCAGATCACCATAGCAACGGATGAATTTTATCGGAAATTTTTTCCTGGTGGGTACCCAACAGCGAATTATACTGGAAATTTTTTTGACGTTTATAATGACAGAATATTTTTTTCGACAATCTATTTTTTATTTGTTTACATAATAATTTTGATTAATTTCAACAAAAAGCTTGAATGTTTTTTAAATTCATGGACCATTATGATTGATGTTTACATTAAAATCGCAATTATTGTATACTATGGCAGGTTGATTCGAAGTTGATTGCTCTTGATTTAGAGATTATTGGACTGTCTTTGCAGAAGTTGAAGCAGACCTCATTGCGTCCATTATATCCTGATGATGGCCCGAGTCAATTTGCAGATATGATTTTATGGAGTGACTGCTACCATGCCCTGTTATTTTAATTAATTGTTGTTCTCCAATTCCCGTTTTGGCTAGAGTTGAAACAGCAGTGGCCCTCGCAGAATGATTTGTTATCTTGATCTTGTTGACATCGATTCCAATCACTGATGCCGCCGATTTGAACCAGGAAGATATTGTATTTTGTCCAACCGGGCTGTTCTTGTACCAATCTTTGGAATTGAGGTGGTGCCAGTTTGGATTTGGAGTTAAAAATAAACGATTCGTTTTGATGAGTTGGTCTCGCTTGCTTATTAGTTCTTTGAACAGTCTTACTGGGCATAATTCTTCATTGACTGTATTCGATACAAGCCACTTACTGTCGGCCATTCTTTTTGAACCGCCTTGAGTGGTCTTGGAGAAAACCGGGTTATACTCAATGCGTCCTGTTGATTTCCCTTGATTGTCAATTTCCTCCACAAAATATTCTTTTGTTGCTGCCGCTCCTTCATTTCCTCTCCAGGCCAATTCATGAGCAGCAATGTGGAAGAACTTTCTTTGCAATCCTTCCGGAGTGTTTTCGTCCCAAAGCTCAATAATCTTTATCAATTCGTCTGCTGATAGTGCGGATGAACTTGCCTTTCTCTTGGTTGGATCTATTTGTAGCTTCCGACGCTTAGCATTTTTTGCAGCTCTTGCGTTGACAGATTCTATGTCAGAGAATGGATTAAATTTGCGATTATGCCTTTCGAAAAAATATTCCTGCAACTGCTTAGCTGTAGAATTCCATAGAACTTTGATAACACTCTCCTTGTAGTCTTCGGAGTTCTTTTTTCGCATGTTGAAGGCATAGTCTTCAAGAATGAGCGCCAGTTCTTCCACAGGTATATCCGCTCTGTCGAAATCATACGCTTTTTCTGTGCAAAAGTTTATAAACTGCTTCCATTCACTTGCCTTCGATTTCCTAGTATTCGCTGGTGTCAACTGCTTAATATTCTGGCGAATATTTTCTTTACTTTCTTGACCGAAACGAGACATTTTTCTACGTCGTGCTGTTTTAACAAATTTTTAACAGAAATAATTTCTAGCTTGGAGTTTTACTGAGTTGCCATGGTAACTGAATAATCAAGTTGCCAAAACCTGTTTTGCAAGAACTTGATAAAGACGAAAATTGATGTTGTTGGAAACATATTTGGTGTGGAATTTTCTTACCGAATACCACACGAGGTCAAATTGAATCCGGAAATTTTTTCTCGCTCATGAATATTTTTAGAAAATTATCCCCCGTCATTCATGAGCTCGAAAAAATTTCCGGAGATAATTTGACCTCTAGTGGTATTACTATTGAAAATACTGAGTAACTATTGTGCACCAAGATTTATATACACACATATTCTTGTGAAAAATAGAAAAAATATCAACAAATTATTGCAGGTGAACATTACTTTAACTATACCTAATATATCAGGCATTATTAACTAAATTCTTCATCAGAAAAATCTGAAGAATCGTTTTGTCCTAACTTAATAATAATTCGATCACTGTACTTTTTTCGATTAAGTCGGCAAGATCCCACATTTTCCCCTATTCAGCAACATGTTTCATGGCGCTTTGCCATTTTTCGGCAGTCACATTCGTCAATGAATCCATCAAAAGTTGCCGTACTTCTTGAAGTTTAAAAGTTTTGTTATTCCTGACAACATAACCTTTGACTTGTGCCCATAGAAAATCTATTGGGTTCAGTTAACAATGATAAAGGGTAAGCGATTTGCCATCTCATCGATTACAATTTTTTCCATTTCAATAACTAAATTCTGGTGAATGTATTCGATCGTTTGTTGGAAATATTCCTCAAAAACGTCATCCGTCATTTGTTCGTGGTAGTCTTTGCTTGAATCAGATTGAAATATAATCCTTGATCCAAAAATCCGTTCTCACTGCCTATATGGGTTATAAAAAGCCTGCGTCTCTTTCAGAGGGAAGTCTTAATCCTGTTGACCAACCCTCCATGACAGCTTGTCGGGAATTCAGTATATTTTTATCTTGCCAAACGGTATCATTTAGCCAGGTTTTATCCAAATAGAAAATATTCTTACATTCGCTGCGATATTTTTGGATTGACCTTAAGTATTCTCCTCTCCAGTAAACATAATTCGACTCTATCAATAAGAAAATATTTTATGTTCTGTTTTTCCCACCAAAAGTTAGTTCCATTAAGAATTCTCCATACTTTAGCTTTTGATAGTTGTGACACTGTTTTTAACATCGTCGTCAAGAATTCTCCATAATCTAATTTTTGATAGTTGTGACACTGTTTTTAACATCGTCGTCAATTTCTAATGGTTTCTTCCTCTGGTGAGGGATAGGTTCAGCGAGGTTCCGGTATTTTCTCTCACGTAAAAATCTCTAAATCGTTGATTCTCCTATCCCTATCATATTGACACAGTTCATAATTATGAACCTTTGGGGTTTTGGTCCACAAGAGCATCATGAACGTTCAAGATTAATGTTTCTTCCCTCAAAGAATATGCACTTTTGCTAACTCGTTGAATAGGAATTGAAGAAAAACTTGAACTTGAAGCCATCTTGATTAAACGAATAGACGTTGCTTGCTAGTTGCCGAATACTAACTACTTGCGATAACGAAAATGTCACTGGTGACTGAATATGTAAAATAAAGTGGAAGGAAATATAACGATAGTTGTTGATAACTTTTGTTTGTTTCAGTTAATGTTACATTATATGCTTCCACAAAAGATCTGTACCAATACAGTGGACCTTTCAGTGGAAAGAACGTTTTACGTTTTTCTTTCTTTTTACTTATCCTCTGTAATTTTCAGGTGTTTCCTGGTAGTATAGGCCAGACGATAGGGGTAACAACCACCAGTAATTAGCAATACGGCTGATTTTTTTTTCCATAAGTACCTTGAAGTATGTAGATTAATATAAAAAAAAGTGTACCAGTCTATCGATTTCTCAAATTAGAAAAAAAAACCGAAAAACTTTTTTTTTTTTTCGAAATTTTTCAATATTTCGCGCTGGGAGGAAGGTAAAGAAAAATAAAAAATACTACCGTGTAGGGGGAGTGTATTTCTACAAAAAAGGTTTCCTGCGTTTCTTTCATCCGAGCAATGGTTTGTCCGGAAAAAATTCGGTAAACTAAGTATGTGTTCCGTATTCGCGCGACGCTATTTTCTGAAGCGCGGCGGAGTATTGTAAAACTATTGTACAGTTATAATGTGGATATAAATAATTGTGATGGGGCGTTTTGAAAAGGGAAGTGTCAGTTTTAAGATGACGTTTTTTTGTCACAGCACACAATCATTTTTAGCAAATTACTCACATATAATATAAATATTATATTCTAATAAAAAACAAGTATCTCAACAAAATAGTATATTATGCAACGATCACGTAATGATGGTTATTAATACCGGGATACGAAACGAGCCGAAGGCGAGTTTCGTATGGTTTATGCGAGTGTATTAATAACCACTACATGAGAGTTGCATACGCTATTTTTTCTACCCCCGATAAATAATCAAAAACCATAAATTTTATTTATTTGTTCAGGTGAAAATTTTTTTTCTTTTTTTCCAACATATCCTTCGGACTTTCGCTTTAATAAAGCTTGTAATTTCTTATATTTAGAAATGTCTATATTATGGTTTATATTTACCAACGTTTTTATTATTGAATAATGTGACCATGTACTAGATGATTTCATAGTTTCCATCAATTCTTGAAATTAAGCAATTAAAACATTTTCGGAGAATGTCGAAATCTTATTTGTATTTCTCCAGTCCATAAACCGTTGATGAAGTTTCTCGAACACTTTCTTAGATTTTTGGGGCAAAATATTTTAAACTGCATTTTCTGCTTTCTTCGATATGTCAAATGCACAGCATGCTTGTTTGAATAATTATGGGTTTCTATTGATTAAAAATCTGTATCGTAATGAAAAATCTGTATCGTAATGGGTATCATTATGAAACGGATTATGGGCATATAAGTGCATTGTTATAACACGGGTGTAGAAAATAGTATATTATTCAATAAGCGTATAATGATGGCTATTACCCACGAAGATGAAATTGCAACATGAGCCGGAGGCGAGTGTTGTAACATCTGAGTGGGTAATAGCCATTATGCGCGTGATGAATACTATACTTTATCCACAACTATATGTATATATATATGTTTATTAAAAAAATCCAAAATATATTTCATAGGAACATTATTTTTCATTAATGGTAACGTTATTAATACACAATAAATTTATGGTTATTTACTTACATAACAATTATTAATAGTTACATTACAATTGTTAAAATTCATGCCAGGGATAACTTTGTCAGTCATCTGAGTCTGATTGAAAATCGTGGGACTTGTACTGGCACTAGAGCTAGTACAAGGTTTTTCATTGTAATTAGAGCTAGTATAATGTTTGTTAATTTCGTTTGAAATCTGATTTCCTCTTTTTATTTTATTGGTTATGTTGTCATCTATATATCCTTCTGCAACTGTGGTTGATTTCCATACCCCTAACTGTTTTACTGCTGTAATGTTACCTCCTGCGCTAACGCAAATGGTTGCAGATGATCTTCGGAACAAATGTCCTGTGTACAATTCGAGATTTTTTAATTTTAAAAACATAGCAATGTGCTTACCCATAGAAGATAATTTGTCCATAAAACTTTTGTACACCGCATCATTTTCACCTTTTGACTTGTTAGGTAGGAGATTTTCTGTAGCGCTAGCCGCTAATTTTAAAATGTCTGGCGGTGTGCAAGACATATATTCTAAATCTGATTCACTATTAGACATTTCTCCAATGATACCAGAGATAAGAAGTAAATTTACAAATTGTCAAATTTGACGCAACGATTGAGTAATATTATTCCATCGAACTGTCATTATTATTCAATTCTATATGGTAATGCATGGCATTACTTGATAAAAATCGCATATTTAACAGATATAGTTGTGGATAAAATATATTATATAATAAGGTGGCATTGAAACAATTTTTCGAAGGATGGAAACTGTTATTCAGGAGGTCTGTTCCATAAATAAGATTTACGGATAATTAATTTTTCCTAATCACGAAAATGGCACTTTTCATTATTTTGTAAATTTTAGGAATCTTGAATTTACAAGAAAATATATATATTAAATGGTCATATGCTTATTGGGTCCCAAGTAGCAGGTAGTTCAAAAATAGCGTGCTTGTTGGGTCCCGAACTTTAGTCCTACCTGAATAATAATGTATGGATTCGGTCCCAGCCACCTGTTGTTAAACCAAATGAAAAACAGGTAGTAAAACTAATTTAAAAATTTGATATATTTATTACATTGAAATATTATTGTAAAGGTATACATTTTAGGATTTAAAAAAAAGGTAAAAATAAAATAGAAACACATATACATAAGATATATTATATATATATATATATACATATACAATTAATTATTAATAGAACAATAAAATGAGATACATTTAATGAAAAAAAATCGACTTATTTTTCCTTTTTCATATTCGTCAATTTTTTTTGCTATGAAATTTTCGCGATTTTTTATTTTATTATTTCGCGTTTTATACATAATATGTGTACTTTGCATTTTAACATAGGTCTCCATTTGAAATTCTTTTAGTTTTTCAATAAAAACAAATATATTCGGGTGGGCTTTATAAAAAGAATTATTAAAATGGCTATGAAAGGATTCACAGGCATTCGTAGTGCGAGTAAGATCCGCTGAATTTTTTGCCCAAAGGGATGGAGGAAATAAAGATTCTTCAGATATATAATTTTCAATTAAATAATCGCAATATTTTTTTATGTTTTCCTGGTCTGGTGCTATTGAAAGCAAATCAAAAATAAAACAATCACTCACTTCCCTAGGAGGTAAATACGTTAAAGCAAAGGTCATCCTTAGCCATCTACCAACTTCAGAAGATTCCTCGCTGTACATTGATATTAAACCACATTTTTGTATTTTTTTATACCATGACTGTGCAAGGTGAAATCGACAGCCAATAACATGGGCTTTTGGCCAAACTTTTTGAATAGCAGTATGAATACCTATTTCAAAATCTATAACTGCCTCAGTGATATGTAAGCTAGTAGAGTGTTTTAAAGCGATATCTTCGAGAATATTAAATAATTTTTGATAAGTTGAACTACATTTATTAGGCAACAATGAAAACACTAAGGGAATGTAGTGTCCATTAAAATATCCATGTATAGTAAAGAATTGGCAAAAAAATTGTGGACAATAATTAAATGTGCCGTCTAAATAAATTCGATTAATTTTTCCCAAAAATTCAATATTTGACTTGCATGAAAATACAACGATCTGGTCTATTTTATTACTAAATAAGATAAATGGTTCACCAGTATTTGTTCCAATGTTTTTGTTTTTTAAAATATCGAAAGTTTCATCGATGTTTTTTGGCAATGCCGGCTGCATTTTCCTACGGGAGCAGTACATATACCTTCTAATATTTGCTACGTCATTTGTTGTAATGGTTGATGGCAGATTCTCTTGAAGTACACGACGAATAATTTTTGCAGGCTTTTCGGACAAGTCTTCAACTGCCTTGCGTTTGCAAGAAGAGCTTACAATTTGGCGATTCAATTTTTCTATATTTGCGCTATGACAATGCTCTTCAATATGTTTTGTCAAAGTTATATCTTTCGATTCACCCAAACTAAGTATATATGATTTACACTTTTTATTTGTACATATCCAACGCCTTTCTCCACTTTTTAAGCACTTTTGAAAACTATATTTAAAGTTATTTATCACTAACATTTGTTTTCCTTTTTCACTTAAAATAATATTTATATTCATTTTTAAAATGTTTAAAACAACAGACAAATTGATCTGAAATATGAAATGCACTCGATGAAATATAAACAATGAATGAAATAGTATTTAATTTAAACATTCAGATACAATAAAAAGAGGAAGGATTGGATTTCCGAAAAGAGGTACATTTCCCCGAAGAATATCTTCAGATAGTTAAGTACCATTGGGACCCAATACGCCTATAGATAAAGGGATTAAAATTTACACATTTTAATCTATGACCTGCCGGGACCGAATCCATCCACACCGTATTAAATACTGTAACTTTAATAAAACTGGAGTAATTTTAATGGGGTTCGCGTAGAAATGTTGGGGAAACTTCTAAGATCAAGATTATATAATCACAAAATTAATTAATTCACATACATTTTTGGATTCATTGATTTTTTGTATTATAAGCGAAAATAGCAATTTTTATAGATTCGGGTAGGAATCTTCATTTTTCCAAAATAAAATTTTATACACATGTAATATAAAGATTAATATTCAACGAACAAAATGTATATCGTGAAAATGTATAAAAGATGATTAATATATAATTTTAAGATATAATTTTTTTCATACCTTTTCCCAATAAAAATATGTAAAAATTGATTTATTACCCTTTATTTATTATTTACAACCTTAACTCTCACCAAAGATTGAAAAACAATATTGATTGAATATATTTCTTTCCGCCGTGCAGCATAGTCGCGCGGATGCGGAGCACATACTTATAAGAATTTTTTACGGACAAATTTGATTCAATAACCTCACGAATGAAACACGAACTTGTTGTTTATAGTATTTTATCAGTACCTAGCGAACTTTGATCTTGCAGAAATAGGTCGACATAATAGTTTTTTATGTACCAAGGGTATAAATAGATGTTTATGCCCTAAGGGCGACGTCTTAGGAAGCCGAGGGCCTCTGGCCCGAGGGTTTGTAAGTCGCCCGAGGGTATACACATCTGTTTATGCCTGCGGTACATACAAACTTATATGTCATACTAGTTCGTTATTGCAATCCAATCTCAATACAAATCAGTGTTTTAAAAAATCCGGTGTGAATTAATAGGTGAATGTTCACAAACGTAAATGTCATAATATCACAATAAATTTTATATGTGTCAAAGTTAGAAGTCAAAATGAACGAAGATTTTGAAATTTCTGACGAAATTATTGAAAAAGCAAAGAAAGCAACTGTTAATATGTTGCCAAAAAAGTCTAAAGAAGCTTACGACATCGTTATTAAATGAGTTGAACAAAAAATGATTTCTCTTTATACCCGCGCGGGCCATAAAAGGGTATATTTCATTCACAGTACCCGTCATGGTTAAAGCATGGTTAAAGCCCATTTCATTGAGTTTAACCGTGACGTCATTTCCGTTTGGGTACACCGCCCCTACCTGCCTTTGGGTTTACCAGCTCCATAATAGGTA